>OX387260.1:5993951-6023951 GCA_947562095.1 Branchellion lobata
GGTGATATCGATATGATTATTATTATTGTTTTTGTTGTTGTGGTCATTGTTTATAGCCTTACAGTCAAGAGTGTCCCGGCTGATATCCTTCAAACTATTATCAAATATATATCTATTGTTCTTACTATTAGTGGTGTTATGATGGTGATGAAGAATATTATTATTATTATTAGCATTATTATTATAATTATTGTTATTACAGTCCTGATTGATTGAATCTTTGTTCTCTTCCTGTTTGATGTCAACAGAGCTACAACAATTTACATCTATATTATTATTATTATTATTATTAATACTGTTATTGTTGTTGTCGTTATAGAAAGTATCATTATTGCTTTTAGTAGTCGTGTAAGTTATGTTGTTGGTGGTAAAACAATAGTTAGTTTTGCTTTTATTGTTGTTTGTTGAAAGAATATTCATGATAGTGCTTATATTATTGTTAATAATAATATTATTATTATTGCTTTCATTGGAACTTTTATCTTTGGTTTCATGATTGGGTTGTGTAAACGTTTTGAGGTTTGTCATCGATGGCTCGATTTCATTGTTAATATTATGGTCATTTTGATGTTTTGATGATGTAATGTTGTTGTTATTGCTATTTTTGTTGTCATTGTATTTTTTGTCATGGTTGATAGAGCTATGGTTAGTGATGATCACTTTATTGTCTTTGCTCATTTTTTTTTCAGTCATCATGGATGGCCTACAAAGATTTTTTATGTTGAAATCGTGTTTATTATTTTTGTTATTTGTTAGATTGTTGTTGATTTTAATCTTGTTGTTTGTCACATTTTTATTGATTTTAGATTTGTTTATGAGGTGTGTATTATTCAAATCATTGTTGGTATCATTGCATATATGAGACTCTGTGAGCTTTGTATTGTGAGTATTCACTTGTGTTTTAAACATTGTTGTCATTGTAGTGCCATTACTGCTTGAAATTTTATTGGGAACAGTTAAATTGAAATCAGTGAAGATGTTCTTGGGAGGCTTGTGGCTTTTGAAGGGTGAGTTTTCTAGTTGAGATTGCTGTTCTAGTGCTATGCTGTTGCTTTTAATAGTCTTTTGTAATTGCATTTTTTCAAGTTTTTCATTCTTCGCGTCATCATCATTTCCAAAGTGATCATCAGATGGGACTTCAGTGTCGATCAAGTGACAATCCAACCTTGCGGTTTTTTCAAAACGTTCATTACTTTTATTGCAAATTTTTTTCATGTTTTTGGCACTTTTTTCGTCTGCCTTTGCTGAACTTTTGAAAAGATGTGGAGTGTTTTGTTGTACACAATTCTTTGATATGTCGTCGTTAACACGGTGGTTGCAGAGAACAATTGAAGCCCCATCGTTGGTGTTGTTGCAGTCGATTTTGCTATTTGAGTTGTTGCAAGCTTTGAAACCATTTTTGCTACTGTTGCTGCTGGGGGAATTATCGTTGCTTTCATCGATCACCAACCTTCCGAAACTATCGTCTGTTGTGTCGGATTCGTAAGACTTGCATGTATCTAAGCTAGAATTGTGATCAACGTTGTCCATCGCATCAATGGAAAATTAAGTTACCTCATGAAAGTTTTATGTTAAAAAGTGTATTTTATTATTATCTAAACAGTATTGAATTTAGCTTTTCGAAAGTTAACACTAACTAATGAAAAAGTAAATGTGAGAATATAATTTTTCAAGATGTCTAAGACTTTTGGGTGGCGGTTGAAAAGAAAATTTCACCCATCCATTTAATAAAAAACCAGAAAACTCCGATCGCCATTTTTTTAGAAACATAGATTTGCTAATACAAAATACAGCGCTTCATTAATTTCTTTTTGTAAATAATTTAGCTATTTGATTTCAATTATCGAAATAATATATTTTGTCAATTCACATAAAACAAAACCCAATAATTCAGTTACAATTATAAATACTCTAATTATTTCGTTGTCCTTCAGTTTTAGTCATTCTATAAGTTTCAAAACATTCAAAAGTCCGAGTCTCACGGGTTCGAGCGGCGTTTAGTATCGTTTTTCAAGTAAATTTTTATATCTACATTTTCAATGGCAGACTATTGGAAAAGCCAGCCCAGAAAGCATTGCGACTTGTGCAAGTGTTGGATAGCGGACAACAAACCGAGTAGAGATTTCCATGAAAGAGGAAAACGTCATCAACAAGCTGTTAAAGATAAACTAACGGAGTTGAAGAAGAAAGGCGTCAGAGATGCAAAGAAACAAAGAGAAACCGAAGGGTATTTGGCAGAAATGGAAAGGGATGCTTTAAAGAAGTTCAAGAAAGACTTGGCGGACAATCCAGAGTTGGCCAAGCAATACAGTGCCGATAAAGAAGGGCTAACAACTCAACAAAAAGATAAAATTGAGCTGGAAAAAACATTAAAAGGTTTTTTGTCGATTTATATTCAAAAAATTTTTTCTTCCTTTATGTATCAGTTCAATTTCTTAACATTGAGTTCTTCATGTTTCACTTCTCAATCAAAAGCATGTATTTTTTCTCTGAAGATGATTAATTTGGGTAGTTAGGTACATGTTAGCATTTGAAATAAATATTTAAAATTAAGCGCTTCATAAACAACTAATCTTTTCAATTATTTGTTATTTATCCACCGCATCATATACTACCATCACAAACCACTTTTCAGAGATAGTGAAGCAGAAGAAGGATGAGCAGGATGCTGGGGATGACTGGCAGGAGGGCTACACAGAAGAGGGCTATGTCTACTACTGGAACAGTAAAACGGGTGAGTCGTCATGGTACCCGCCTGAAGGAGGCAAGAAGGAGAAGAAAGAAGATGCAAAAAATTCCAAAAAGGCCAAAATTGATCCCAAAGACATCCACCTGACGACTCCATTGAGCAAGCTGCAGACGAGTGTTGACCAAGGAACAGAGAAGGATCCTAAAGCGGACATTAAAAAAGACATTAAGAAGGACATTAAAAAGGACAGTGAGAAGGACAAGGGATTAGAGGCGCGGCATGACGGCAAGAAAATAATTCATAAGAACTCCACAGGCATGGGTGCTTGGACGCCCATTGAGGATGCATCGACCACCGTAGCTGCCATAGACATCCAACTGCCCAAGGTGAAGGAGAAGTTCAAGGCGGTGGTGCCATCTGAGGACGCTTTCGAACCTTTTGAAATTACCGAAAAAACAGCTTCAACCGTCTCCAGCAAGAAGACATTTATTAAATTAAATATTTCCGGTAACATTGATGGCGTAAAAAAAGCTGAAGAGGAGGAGAAAAAAAGCGCTGAAAGTGCTCATTGTAAACCCGCCTCAGAAGTCAAAGTGGCTGTAAAGAGGAAACGGAATCTTAGACCCAAAGACGATGATTAATATTTAAATGTTAATATTTTTTTAAATACATGATAAAAGTATCTTTTTTTTTACCACTATGAATAATGCATAATAAAACGCAAACGAAACATGATCAGGTGTAATAAACCAAGATAATACGCGAATGTTACTGTAAATTTTACAAGTTGGCTGCAAAAAATGCCGAAATTACTAATCCTAAATTGGAATCAGCGCTATACAAATGCCTCGATAAAATTATCTTGGCTTAGAATTGAACACCCGTGTAGATGCTCAATCGCCTCAAAGTTTCTCACTCCTGATAGTTTGCTTGCATTGACTTCCGTAGTGTCTTTCAAAAATGGATTTATCGACAAGAGAGCAGATTTTCAAAAGATGCTTGAAGACCTTGGCAGCGTTTTAAGTTCCGCAGAGTTTCAAGTCTTCTCTCTTACAGCAAAAAGTAACTGGGTCGGTTTAATTGGCGACCTCTGGACCATACCAGAGGTTCACATGTGAGTTTAGTGGTCTGGAACAAGCTGGAAAACTCCTGTGCTTTTGAAGAAGTGAGAATGAGTTTTTTATGTTAAAAAATTGAATAAAGTTTTATAGTAAATTCAATTCTAAAATTATTAAAAAAAGATCGCAGTCTACAGGATTCGAACCTGTGCGGGCAGAGCCCAATAGATTTCTAGTCTATCGCCTTAACCACTCGGCCAAGACTGCATATGTACAAAAGATTTTAAATAAACATAATATAATGAGCTTGCAAAATAAAAAATAATTTTGGAGTAATTGAATAGATATGAAGAAAAAAAATTTTTAAACAATAATTATATTTGAAATTTTTTTTATAATTCAAAACTATTTTGTTTTGAAGATTTTTTTCATTTTAAAAGTAAATTTAGTTTAAGCAGATCATCTGTTTACCATGAAGTACTCTATATGGTAAGTACACTCAAAATGATTATCTATTATGAATTCTCCACATATTATAAACTCATCATTTTTCACTCAGTAATATAGCTATTAATTCAATTCTTGAACAATCTAATATAATATCTGATAGTTTTAAAACTCCTCGATTATAAATATCAAACGATTTAACAAGAGATAATTTTCAAACAGTTATTTCGAAAATAGAATGTTATAAATTCCAAATTTTCATAATTTGTTCAAACTTTTCAACCAATCCTTCCAGCATGGTGTCAGATTTTTTCTACCCCAACCTGGGGGGTGTGGAAAGCCACATATACCAACTCTCTCAGTGCCTCATACGCCAGGGTCACAAGGTCATCATTCTTACTCACATGTACCCTGGAGGTCGCTCTGGCATCAGGTTCATGTCTAATGGACTCAAAGTGGGTACTTCTAATAAAAGTATCATATTTTTCTAGCGCTTTATATATCATTATGGTTTTCTGCTAGAATTAAATTTATTTATTTTGTGTAATAATTTTTCACTTTAAAGGAAAAATAACTTAAACAAAACCTTCAATTATAACCATTTCCACAATAAATATTTACCTTCCTCAGTTGGTAAAAAAAACATAAAGTTTTAAATTAAAAATTTTTTTTTTCGTTTTTTTTATTTTTTTCAATTTATCAATATTTCCTCCAAAACCAGGTTTATTACCTTCCACTCACCCCAGTCTACAACCAGAACATCCTCCCCACCATTTTCAACAACCTGCCTCTATTCCGTGACATCTACATCAGAGAAGCCGTCAACATCGTCCATGGACATTCTGTGTGTTGTTGTTGTTTATGTTGTTGCTGTTGTTATAGTTGTTGCCGTTGTTGTTGTTGTTTTGATTGCTGTTGATTGTTTTCAAAGGTACTTTCAGTGGAAACACACACACACACAAACACACCCACAAACACACACACACACACACACACACACACACACACACACACACACAGGCCTTTTCCACCATGTGTCATGAGGCGCTCATGTACGCACACTTGTTAGACATTCACTCCACCTTCACAGATCATTCCCTCTTTGGATTCGCCGATCTCTCCTCCATCCTCACCAACAAGGTTGTGGGATGGGCTAGCTTGTTGGGACGTAAGGTGGGGTTTTTTGGGGGTTGGGTAGGGTGAAGGGACATTTTTGGGGGGTATGAAGCGTTCCGTCGGCATCTTAGTGGGTTTGGAAGATTTGTGGCGGGTTTAAAGGGCTTGTGGCGAGTTTGAAAGGCTTGTGGCGGGTTTGAAGGGCTTGTGGCGGGTTTGAAGGGCTTGTGGCGGGTTTGAAGGGCTTGTGGCGGGTTTGAAGGGCTTGTGGCGGGTTTGAAGGGCTTGTGGCGGGTTTGAAGGGCTTGTGGCGGGTTTGAAGGGTTTGTGGCGGGTTTGAAGGGCTTGTGGCGGGTTTGAAGGGCTTGTGGCGGGTTTGAAGGGCTTGTGGCGGGTTTGAAGGGCTTGTGGCGGGTTTGAAGGGCTTGTGGCGGGTTTGAAGGGCTTGTGGCGGGTTTGAAGGGCTTGTGGCGGGTTTGAAGGGCTTGTGGCGGGTTTGAAGGGCTTGTGGCGGGTTTGAAGGGCTTGTGGCGGGTTTGAAGGGCTTGTGGCGGGTTTGAAGGGCTTGTGGCGGGTTTGAAGGGCTTGTGGCGGGTTTGAAGGATTTGTGGATTTATGTGAACTCAAAAAGGTTTGAGGGGTGTTTTAGGGATTTTATTGTGGCTTCTAATCTTTTTTTTTTCTTTCACACTTTCATTTTTTGCTCATCCGCCCATCAACCCATTCACCCATCTGCGCATTCACCCATCTGCCCATCCACCCTTCTTATCCCCCACCCATTCACTATCTACCCATCCACCACTCACCCATTCACCACGCAGGTTCTCCAAGTGACCCTCTCTTCAATCGACCATGTTATTTGTGTTTCTCACACCAGGTGCCCACCCATCCATCTACTCATCCATATATTCTTTCATCCATCCATCTACTCATCCATCCATCCATCTACTCATCCATCCATCTTTTCATCCATCCATCTACTCATCCATCCATCCATCCATCTACTCATCCATCTATCTTTTCATCCATCCATCTATTCTTTCATTCATCCATCATTCATTCACTTTTTATCCATCGTTTATTTAATTATCCATCCATCACTCGCCCTTCATTTATCCATCTGTTCATCTATCGTTCGTTCATTAACTCAACCACTTAATCACTTTTTCATTTTTTAGTTAATTTTTTCAAGCGAATCTTCTTATTCATCCTCTCATCCACTTTTCTTTTTTTTTCATCCATTCATCCATCTTTTTATTGACTTCTTTTTCAAATTCACTCATCCATCCAATTCATTATTTTGCCATCCTTCAATCCATTTCCATCCTTCCATCCATTCCCATCCATCCATCCATTCCCATCCATTTCCATCCATTTCCATTCATCCATCCATCCATTTCCATCCATCCAGTAAGGAGAATACAGTGCTCAGATCCAACCTCCATCCATCACTGGTTTCTGTCATCCCAAACGCCATTGATCCTCACTCCTTCAAACCCGATCCATCCAAAAAAGAGCCCGGAAAAAGTAAACTTTAATTAAAAAAAAAACTCAAATAATTCAAATTGCATCAACACCAACATAAATATAAACCATGCCCGCCAACCATCACAACCTACATTTACCACAACCACCACAACAACCATCACCACAGCAACCACCACAGCAACCACCACAGCAACCACTATAGCAACAACTACCACAGCAACCACCACAGCAACCACTATAGCAACAACTACCACAGCAACCACAACAGATCCACCACTACAGCAGCCCCTATAGCAACAATCACCACAGCAACCACCACAGCAACCCCCACTGCAACCACCACTGCAACCACGACTACAGCAATAACCACAGCAACTACCACAACAACCACCACTGCAACCACGACTACAGCAATCACAACAACAACTACCACTGCAACTACCACAGCAACCACCATAGCAACCACCATAGCAACCACCATAGCAACCACCATAGCAACCACCACCACACTCACAGTCACCATCATAGTGCTGTGTAGATTGGTGTACAGGAAGGGAACTGACCTCCTGGCGGATATACTGGCCAGGGTCTGCCGCAAGCATCCCTGTGTGCAGTTCCTCATTGGTGAGTGGAGGAGGAAGAAGAGGAAGAAGAAGAGGAAGAAGAAGAGGAAGAAGAAAGAGAAGAAGAAGAGGAGGAAGAAGAGAAAAAGAAAGTGGAAGAGAAAGAGAAAGAGGAAAAGGAAAAGAAAGAAAAAGAGGAAAAGGAAGAGGAGGAAAAAGAAGAGAATAAAGCGGAAGATGAGGAGGAGTAAAGATTAGTTTGGAAGCGTTGGAAGGATTTGAAAAGAGTTAGGAGGAGTTTGGGAAAGTAAGAGAGAAATGTAAGGCGGTCAGGAGTTAGAAGGAAGGTGTAGCATTGAAACTCTATTGTTGGAAATGGATGAGTGAATGGGTGAGTGAATGGGTGAGTGAATGGATGAGTGAATGGGTGAGTGAATGGGTGAGTGAATGAATGAATGCATGAAAGAGAAATTGAATGATAGAGATGAATAATTGAGAGTAAAAATACAATACAATACAATACAAAAACGAATATTATTATAGTGGCATTAACCCCGTAGAGTTTCAAAGTCACTCGAAGAAGAATGAATGAAGAGATGAATGAGTGAGATTAGAGGAAATGAATGAGTGAATGACGGAATAAGTGATTGAATGGATGAATGAATGGCTGATTGAGTGAGTGAATGGATGAGTGAATGGCTGACTGACCGAATGAATGACCAAATGGATGAGCGGATGAACCCGTGACAATTGGTGCAGGAGGGGATGGACCGAAGCGGGCTTTGTTGGAAGAGGTGGTGGAAGGGTGTGGCTTGCAGCAGAGGGTCAGTCTGTTGGGGGTGGTAGAACACGCCCATGTTTCAGAGGTCTTCAATCATCATCGTCATCATCATCATCATCAGCATCATCGTCGTCGTCATCATCATCATCATCATCATCATCATCGTCATCATCATCATCTTCATCATCATCATCATCATCATCATCACCATCATCATCATCATCATCATCACCATCATCATCATCATCATCATCATCATCTTCATCATCATCATCATCACCATCATCATCACAGTTGATGGTGAAAGGAGACATATTCTTGAACATGTCTTTAACAGAGGCTTTTTGTATCGCTATTGTTGAGGCTGCCTCGTGTGGGTTGGTGGTGGCTGTGGTGGTAGTGGTGGTGATTGTGGAGGTGGTGCTTGTGGTGGTAGTTGTGATGGTAGTGGTGGTGGTGTTGGTGATGGTGGTAGTGGTGGTTGTAGTGCTTGTGGTGGTGGTTGTGGTGGTAGTTCTGGTGGTGGTGGTTGTAGTGTTGGCAGTACTCGTGGTGGTAGCTTTCATGAACCACACCATACCACACTACACCACACCACACCACACCATACCACACCACACCACACCACACCATACCACACCACACCATACCACACCACACCACCCCACACCATACCACACCACACCACACCACACAACACCACACCACACCACACTACACCACACCACACTACACCACACCACACCACACCACACCACACTACACCACACCACACCACACCACACCACACCACAGTCTGCAGGTGGTAAGCACCAAAGTGGGAGGGATTCCTGAGGTTCTTCCCGCCCCCCTCATCAAACTGGCCCACCCATCGTCGCAAAGTATAATTTTTTGGTTTAATATTATTATTTTAAAAAAATTTCATGCTATAATAATAATAATAATAAGAATAATATTAGTAATATTAATAAATTAAAAAAAATTATAAAAAAAGAAATTACTAACAATACATTTTGAGTGGTCTCGAAACTCTACGGGGTTAATGCCATTATAATTATATTCGTACTTGTATTGTATTCGTTTTGTATTGTATTGTATTGTGGTACTTGTATTGTATCTGTATTGTATTGTATTGTATTGTATTGTATTGTATTGTATTATATTGTATTGTATTATATTGTATTATATTGTATTGTATTGTTTTGTAGTACTACTATTGTTTTGTATTCATTGTCGTCATCACCATCACTCGACAGGTCTGATAGAGAAGATAGACGAGGCAATAGAAGAGAGGATGGATGGAAGAGTGATGGATGAGTGGAGGGTACACGCTATGGTCTCTAAGCTTTATAACTGGAATGATGTGGCGAGTAGAACTGTTATGGTGTATGACATGGTGGTAGTTGGGGAAGATGGTTGTGGTGTTGGTGGTGGTGATTGTGGTGTTGGTGTTGGTGAAGATGTTGATGGGGGAGATGGTGATGATGGTGATGATGGTGATGATGGTGATGATGGTGATGATGGTGATGATGGTGATGATGGTGATGATGGTGATGATGGTGATGATGGTGATGATGGTGATGATGGTGATGATGGTGATGATGGTGAGGATGGGGAAAGTGAAAGGAAAAATAAAGACGGTAGAATTGCGTCAGGTAGAGAAGATGGTGATGGTGAAGAAGAAGAAGAAAAAGAAGAAGAAGAAGAAAAAGAAAAAGAAAAAGTAGAAGTAGAAAAAGAAAAAGAAAAAGAAGAAATAAAAGAAGAAAAAGAAAAAGAAAAAGAAAAAGAAGAAATAAAAGAAGAAAAAGAAAAAGAAAAAGAAAAAGAAGAAAAAGGTGAATCGATTGAGGAAGATGGAAAAAAAACTTTGTTAACAACGAAGCTTAAATGTGAGAAAATAGTGAACATAAGTGGTGTGAAGGTGGTTAGATGTGGTGGAGGAGAAAAAACATGTGTGGAAAGCGGTGTGGTGGAGAGTGTGGAGAAGGAAAGGTGGTCTCGTGTGGGTGGTGGGAAGGTGGGTGGTGAGAGGGTGGGTGGCGGGAGGGTGGATGTTGGGAGGGTGGGTGGTGAGAGGGTGGGTGATGGGAGGGTGGATGCTGGGAGGGTGGGTGGTGGGAGGGTGGGTGGTGGGAGGGTGGGCGGTGGGAGGGTGGGTGGTGAGAGGGTGGGTGGTGAGAGGGTGGGTGGTGAGAAGGTTGCTGGTAGTTGGGCTGAGACAAGTTGTGTGGAGTTGTGTGTTACAAAAAGGCTTGTATCGGAAAGGAATGGTGCTGAGCTGGATGGAGGGATGGTGCAAGGGGGATTGAGAGAACGAAGGAGAAAAGCGAAAATGAATAATGTAGCTGATTTCAAAGCCGAAGGTCTGGACGAAAAAAAAAAGAAAGAGGAAAATGAAACTAAAAGAGAAGGAAAAAAGGTAAAAGAGGTAGAAAAAGAAAAGAACAAAGAAAAGATAGAGAAGGTAAAAAATCAAAATGTGGTGTTTTTTGGAGAATTTGTGGTGAGGAAGAAGAAGAAGACGTTGAAAGAGAAGCTGATGAGGTTGTTGTTGTTATTTTTGTTGTTATTTTGTATTTTTTTATTCTTTGGCGTCTGAGGAAGGTCTCCAGATGCTATTTTGCTAACTGTGAAAAGCGCAATAGTTGCTCGAGGGAGACAAGCAAATGTTAAACGTTACTAAAGTCTTCATGTTCGTTTTTCCATCACCATATTATATTTTTTCTTCATTATTTTCTCCTCATTCATCGTCATAACCACCATCATCACCACCATCATCACCACCATCACCACCAACAACACCATCATCATCATCACGTCCACCACCATCACCGCCACCACCATGACCACCGCCACCACCACCATCATCATCACTTCCACCACCTCCACCATCACCACCACTACCACAGTTACTCCAGTTGCGGGCCAGTATGTAGCAAGTTACAGATGCTCGTCTTCGCCACTCTCTTCCTCATCAACCTCCTCCTCAACCATTTATACCCTTCAGAGGTTGGTCTTTTCGCCTCGAAACTCTACGGGGCTAATGCCACTATAATAATACTTGTGTCTGTTTTGTCTTTTGAGGGTAACCATTGGGGAGGGGAAGAGAGGGGAGGGGAAGAGAGGGGAGGGGGGGGGGGGGAAATGGGGTTGTTTTCGCGTGTTCCTTTTGAGGGTGGGCTCAGACTGGTAGATTTTTTAGTAATTTTTTTATTCATAAGAGGTTTATATTTGGACGGTTTAAAAAAAATTGTTAAGGTTCCATCGGGACGTTCTATTGGGCTGATGGATGGATGAATGGATTTTTAATAAAGTTGGATTCTTGGGAGATGAGAGGTCTAGGATGATTCTAAGAGTTGAATAAGCTATTTTAATCAAGGGATTTGTATAGCGCTGGATACGCACTTTCAAGGGCGTTCTGCTACGAACTGTTCAAACAACAGTTTTGGAAGTTTTACGGAAACAAAGTAGAGAAGTAACAGAGGTAAGATTGGGAGAAAAAGAGTTCTATAAGCTGTGGAAAAAAGAAAGAGGTGGAGAGTTCCTATACAGTAATCTAGAAAGAGAACCCTATTTAGACTTGGAAGAAAGGTCAAATTTGATGGAATCTACGAGAAAGAGACTGCTCAGGAAAGAGAAGAATTCTATAGAATGGTGGTTTTTTTCGCCATTTGACCCGTGTGAATGTAGAACGGCTTTGTCGGTAGACCCTTTTAGCTTCCAAACAACTATTGTGGCAGAAGAGTTTTATTGTGGCTATCAAACCAATGGGCCTTAGAAAAAAGAAGGCAAAAGTGGAACTTTTTGTGAGAATAACAGTATCAAGACTTTCATGAAGAGACTCGTTGAAGGCTGAATCGTATTAGACTAGATTAAACCGAATTAGATTATAATAATGATGTTAGATTAGATTAAACGAAATCATCTTGGATTGAATTAGACTAAATTTAATTTGAATATATTTTTCGTGGTTGAGGGAGTGTATACTTCAGACGTGTTGACTGAAGTGAATTCAGTAAATATAATGATGACATAACTTTAATGACTTCGTTTATTCTTAGAATTTTTGAAAAGTGTTTCAATTATAAATTTTTGATTGAAGCTTGACAGATATATCTCGTATGACCTGGCTTTAATGGTTATGATTTTTATTACCACTTTTATTAACTTACTTTATGATTTATTTTCAGAATATTGAATTAGCCGAAGACTGTAGAAAATTGAGGAAAAAATCAGCCAAAAAGATTCTCTGACGTTTTAAATTTCATATTCCTTTCTACGATATTTCTGACTTCTATTTTTCAACTACATCAGCAAAAATAAATATTCAAACTATTTTTATTCATCAAAAATTGTTTATTGGTTTGAAATAATTTTAAAAAAGTGCCTTCTATATTTAAGATCTTTAGAATTAACAGCTGAGAAGTCTTTGTTTTACTATTATATAAAATTTATATATATCAATTCAATATACTCCGAAAAAATCTATCAACTATAGACCATATTATGTATATCGAGTGAGCTAGTCTGATCGTTACTATCATTAATAACAACCGATTCATTTTTGGCTTATACGTCGTACAAGCTCAAATACGCACAGTTTATTTTAAATTAATTCTAAAAATTGTTAAATAATTCGATTTTTTAACGAATCGTTGAAAAAAAGTTCTAAAATAGGAAAATTGAAAAACAATTAATTAACACAATGGCCGTTTCCAATGCCAATTCTTGCGCAGCCAGGTTCCTGCAACTTGAACTGAAAAAAATCCACAGTGAGCCAGTCGAGGGCTTCAGGGTTTCGCTGCCAGAGGATTCAGACCTTTCCACATGGGATGTTTCTATTTTCGGACCTCCCGACACTCTTTATGAAGGCGGATATTTTAAGGTGTGTTGAGGGCTTGATTGGAAGAATATAGTTTTGTGGGAAGTGGTTTTGAATGGGAAAAAATGTGGCTAAGCAGTAGGGAGGTATCTGATGTCTGAAGGATCAATAGAGTGGCGATTTCGCAATAAACTCTTTCGTCACAAAAGCTCCATTTTAAAAAAATCAAATGTTTGCCACAAAATAATTTTTTGAAATTAAAATCACGGAACAGAAAACACTGGAATATATTGGCTGAAGCCGTTTTTGTTTTCAAATAAGTTTTCAGAAAAATATTATCAGTGTGGTTTCAGACCAAAAAACTAACAGCTTCGAAAAGATTTTTTTTCTAAACTGAAAAAAACCAATTTCGAAGTGGCGGCACTATTGTCTGAGGGTAAGAAGTCATAAAAGTCTTGAAACCTTCCACACTTGATCTCTATTGTCAAAAAGTTTTCATGATCATTAATACTCATACTACTATAATAATAATAATAATTATTATTATTATAGTACCACTACCAGTGCCACTACTACTACTACTACTACTACTACTACTACTACTACTACTACTACTACTACTACTACTTTTACTACTACTACTACTACTACTGCTACTATTATTATTACTACTAACTACTACTACTACTACTACTACTACTACTACTACTACTACTATTATTACTACTACTACTAATAATAATACTACTAATAATAATAATAATAATAATAATAATAATAATAATGATGATGATAATAATAATAATGATAATAATATATAAAAGAAGAAATTATAGTAAAAATAAAATTGAAGTGTGGCAATGAAAAGGGTATTCAGTAACAGAGATCATGAACAGGATTGGTTTACTTGCAATGGTATGTTCCTCTGTTGTTGGTACGATCCCGGGGA
The DNA here is from genome assembly GCA_947562095.1 of Branchellion lobata. Taxonomy (NCBI): domain Eukaryota; kingdom Metazoa; phylum Annelida; class Clitellata; order Hirudinida; family Piscicolidae; genus Branchellion; species Branchellion lobata. The sequence continues at coordinate 6,007,868 of OX387260.1, forward strand.
GGTCTTGATGGCTTCAAGAATTGAGTCATCAGTGGAGAAGTTATAGCTAAATTGCTTTCAAAATAAAGAGAATTATTATTTTTATTGAAAAAAATTAAAACAAAAAATGAAGCAAATACGAGAAAAATATTAAGAAAAATTAAAAATAATTTGAAGCAAAAAAAATTTAAGAAATTTGAAAAAATTAAAAAAAAATGGAAAAGAAAAATGTGGAACAGAGAGGCAAGGCCTTATCTGTTTTTGGAGAATTTCACTTGATTTCTGAGCATTTTTCGAAACCGTTTTCATCTGAATAGACTTGAGTATGTATTTTTTTTTCATCAAATAATGCTTTTAAAGAAAAATAGTTTTTATTTTTTAAATAATAAAAGTTTTTTTCTTCCAAATCAATTCTCATACACGAGGTCACAACAGAACCATTGGAGCTGTCTAATTTTTCAATTCTTCTTTGACCTTCATAAACTCATCATGCATTAGAACGTTTGTGTGAACGTCCTTCTTTGTATTGAGTTCTTCACAATCCTCATCACCATCTTCATCCTCATCTTCACCACCATCTTCATCTTCATCCTCCTCATCATATTCATTATCATCTTCATCTTCGTTCTCATCATCATCATATTCATTATCATCCTCATCCTCATCTTCACCATCACTGTCATCACCACCATCATTGCCACCACCATCATCATCACCATCATTGTCATCACCACCACCATCATCACCATCACCGTCATTATAATTTCCACCATTCCCAACCATCACCTCAAACTCCCCACAACCTCTTAATCGTTAACAGTATGTCTTTTAAACAGTACTTACACCATGACTTTCCATGAACCACCTTTTTTCCATCCAACCCTATCCACTTCTCCACTAACACCACGTTCTACCCATTTTTCCACCACCCGCCCTCCATTCCACCCCTCCCCCATCCAGGCCAAGATGAAGTTTCCAAGTGACTACCCATACTCACCACCCAAGTTCTGTTTCCTCACCAAGATGTGGCACCCCAACATTTATGAGGTCACCACCCATCCATTCAGCATCCATCCATTCACCACCCATCCATTCACCATCCATTCATTCACCATCCATCCATTCACCATCCATCCATTCAGCACCCATCCATTCACCATCCATCCATTCAGCACCCATCCATTCACCATCCATCCATTCACCATCCATCCATTCACCATCCATCCATTCACCATCCATCTGTTCACCATCCATCCATTCACCACCCATCCATTCACCATCCATCCATTCACCACCCATCCATTCACCATCCATCCATTCACCATCCATCCATTCACCATCCCACCCCATTTAACATTCATTCATCCAATCATCCAATTCTTGCCCAATTATCATGCAGTCTACAATCTTTTCATCCATCCACCACCATCTTTTTAGTCCCCTTATTTAACCACCACCATCATCACCTTTTCATTATTAACACCCTCCATTCTCTTCACCACGCCACTCTCTCACCTTCTTTTCACCTTTTTTTCACCCACGCCATCCCTCTTCTCACTATACCATCCTCCATCCTTCTCACCACGCCACTTTCCTCTCTTCTCACCACTGCGCCACTCCTTGACAGAACGGACAAGTGTGCATATCAATTCTGCACCCTCCCACTGACGACCCTTCCAGTGGAGAGCTCCCGTCGGAACGGTGGAATCCTACTCAGAATGTCAGGTATGCTCATCGTCGTGCGCCTGTAGCATAATGGGTAGCAAGCCCGTTTTAAAACCGGGAAGCTCAGGGTTCGATTCCCGGCTAAGTTCAGCTTTGAGTAGTGAAAGCGAATTTATCATTATTATTTTTGTTGTTGTTATGTATATAGGTCACTCACACCATCTTCCTCATTATGGAATCACTGCATCCACACTACCACTCTCACTCAACCACACTAGAGCCCACCACCAGCATCACACCACGCCACTGCACCACAACACCACACCACACCACTACACCATATCACCACCACACCACACCACGTCACAGGACCATTCTTTTGAGCATAATTTCGCTTTTAAACGAACCGAACATCAACTCGCCTGCCAATGTCGATGCTTCTGTTTCCTTCCGGAACTGGAAAGAAGGAAAAGGAAAAGACTACGAACAGAGAGTCAGGTTGGCGTTGTGCGGTGTGGTCGTTGTTTTTTTCTGCCAGTAGAAAAGTTAATTTGTTCAAGCTTCCTGAACTTCCGTGAGGTAGATGGGGTATCCTTTTAGGGGTGAGCCACACACAACCACACACAGTCACGCCACTTACAACCACGTCAGCCTCTTGCAACTACACCGTCCACTCACAACCATATCAACCACACACCGCCAAACCAGCCACACACAACCACACCAGACGACAAGTGGCTCAGACGAAGGAGGACGCTGCCAGGGACAACGTCCACGTACCAACCACAGTTTCAGAGTACTGTGTCACCACCTCTGTCCAATCTGCCTCCCCTGGTGCTGTGGTGTGGTGTGGTGTAGTGTGGTGTGGTGTGGTGTGGTGTGGTGTGGTGTGGTGTGGTGTGGTGTGTGTGGTGTGGTGTAGTGTGGTGTGGTGTTCTGTTGCCTTGAGGTGTGGTTCTATGGCGCACCACAACAAAAGCACCAACAGTAAAACAACAAAAACCTCAACAATAAAACAATAACATCACAACAGCCTCAACAATAAAACAACAACAACAAAACAGGTCACAACGACTGTTTAACGGAGACCGATTTTTATGACGAGGATTGCGTTGAGGATTACGACGATGATGAAGAAGAGGAGGACGAAGAAGAGAATGGAGATGATGATGATGATGATAATAATAATAATACCGCCTACAAAAGCTCACGTGACTATTGCGGAGAGGATTCTGGAAACAACAGCGAGACGTGAAGCACTCGCCCGTCTTTTCGAATTTATTATTATTATTCTTATTATTTTTTTGAAATTTTATTATTATTTTATTATTATTATTATTATTATTATTATTCCTATTGTTATTATAATTAGTTTTATTATTATTATTATTATTATTATTATTTCTATTATTATTATTATTATTATTATTATTATTATTATTATTATTATTATTATTATTATTGTTTTTACTTTCATTTTTATTTCTTTTGTTATTCTGATTCTTATTATTATTTTTATTGTTACTCTATGTTATTTTTATTTCTCACTTTCATCAAACTTACTCATGTGGTTCCTTGTTGACCTAATCTTTTTCATTTGCAACTGTGACTTTTCAATTTTTTTCATGAATTATTTCAATATTATATTTGTTTTTTATAATATTTATGTTTATCATAATATTTATTTTTATCATAATATTTATGTTTATCATAATATTTATTTTTATCATAATATTTATTTTTATCATAATATTTATTTTTATAATAATATTTATGTTTATCATAATATTTTTATAATAATTATTATGTTTATCATAATATTTTTGTTTACCATAATATTTATGTTTATAATAATATTATTTTTCATAATAATCTTATTTTTACTATTAAATTAATTATTATCGTTAAAAAAATTTAAAAATCTTCTTATTTATATTTTTTATAATTATTATTCTTATTTTTATTTTCATCATTGTTCTTTTTAGTATTTTTCTAATTATTTTGTTTTATTCTTTAAATATTTTATTATTTTTATTTCTTTATCTTATTGTAGTTTTTATTTCCATTTTGATCCTTATCATCTTTATCTATTCTTATCATTTTTGTTTTTATCATTATCATCTTTCTTTTTTTTTCCATTTTCATAATTTTATTTTTATTCTCATCATTTTCATTTTCATCTTCAACTTTTATTTTTTTAATTTTTTTTTAATCACTTCCAGCGGTGTAGCATCTACGAAGGTTGTTTGAGCAGGTGCATTGGTGCCCATTCAATTAGTGACTGCTCAATCAATTAATTAACCATTCAATCAATTACCCTAAGATTGATTGACCATTTAAAAGTTAACCTAATTGCTTGGCTCTTGATAGCTGATTTTCTGGTTCTGGTTGATTCAAGAAGATTTAAGAGGTATTTTGAGTAAGTGGTCAGTATCATTGGTTGGATCCTTAAAGAATTCACTGGTTGACTGGTTGGTTTAGTGAATATAGGCTTTGATTGCTTTGGTCAAAATTAGCTCAGTTGGTTGGTGGCTTGGTTGGTTGCTTGGTTGGTGGCTTGGTTGGTTGGTTGGTTAGTGCATTGGTTGGTGGCTTGGTTGGTTGGTTGGTTGGTGCATTGGTTGGTGGCTTGGTTGGTTGGTTGGTTGGTGCATTGGTTGGTGGCTTGGTTGGTTGGTTGGTTGGTTAGTGCATTGGTTGGTTGGTTGGTTAGTGCATTGGTTGGTTGGTTGGTTAGTGCATTGGTTGGTTGGTTGGTTAGTGCATTGGTTGGTGGCTTGGTTGGTGGATTGGTTGGTGGCTTGGTTGGTTGGATGATTGGTTGGTGGATTGGTTGGTGGCTTGGTTGGTTGGATGATTGGTTGGTGGATTGGTTGGTTGATGGATTGGATGATTGGTTGGTTGATGGATTGGATGATTGGTTGGTGGATTGGTTGGTGGATTGGTTGGTTGATGGATTGGATGATTGGTTGGTTGATGGATTGGATGATTGAGTATTAGTTGGTTGGTTGATTGGTCGGTTGAAGGATTTTGTTTGGCAAATTGTTGGTACTTCAACCGATTGTTCGATTGATGTCAAGATAGCTTAGTTGATTGATTCAATAAAACGTCAGTTAATGGAGTTTATTTGATCAACTGTTTATTTATTTGTTGATTTTAATTAATTTAATTTCCAATTTATTCAATTTTTAATTATTTAATTTTAAATTAATTTATTCTAATGAAACCGATTAAAATTGTGAATTGATTTACTCAGTCTAATGAGTGAATTAGCTTCTGATTTCTCCAATAAGGTTCATCTGAGGCGCCTAAGTTGCTTCCCTTGGCACTGCAAATTGTATTCATTACAATTTTCATTGACTTAATTAATTTATTAAACCGCAACAAGTGTGTTTGTAAAGGGCCTTTGATCCATGGTTCAAAGGTTATGAACCACCTTCGAACAAAGTGCTGTCCTGGAGTGCCTCAGTCACTTGGTAGCCCACAGCAAGTGAACCATTCGTCTCAGGGAACCTTTGAGCAAGGTGTTGAAAGGCGCATCACAAATGTTTTGACTAGATTAGTTATGAACGAGGGAAGATAGAAGGTGTGTGTCATTCGCTGGACGGCAGTTAAGTCTAACCCATCGACCACTCTTGCTATCCTTTTCCAGCTAGTCCGTACCGGGGGCGAGTGAACTCTCCTGATGGCGCACACGAGAGGCTCGAACGAGTACCTCAGCCCACCACATTACCTTCTCGACACATCATTTTATTACTATTAAACACTTAATCGTGGATGGGTGATGGATGGATGGGTGATGGAGGGATGGGTGATGGAAGGATGGGTGATGGATGGATGGGTGATGGAGGGATGGGTGGATGGGTAATGGAAGGGTAGGAATCCAGCTAGTGGATTGGTGATGTATGAAGAGATTGCCTGATGAAGAAAGGGGCAAAGAAAGACAAGGAAAAGTTTCTTTTGAAAGTTTAATCAAACGACACCAGATTGAATTCCACTCCCAGCAAGTCGGACTTTCGGGATCATATTTGCGATCTCATAGATTTATGATTATAAAAATAAACAATTATGTTATTATTGATTCTTAATTAATTAAAATTGGTTCATTCACCTCCAACCAAGCTTTAATGAAATAACCTGATTATTTCCTCTACCACAGGGTCGCTATTCATTCAACCACGTTACCAATATTCACTCAATATGCACTTTATCTAATCAAAAAATTCAAAGGGCCTTTTAGCACATAGTTCAAAAACACCGAAAAGGTTCTACTGGCTGTGGGCTGTGAGGTGTTTGAGTCACTCTAGCATGGCGTCTGTTCTTTCCTTGAATTGCCGCTTAAAAAATTCAAATCTGGGCTTATCCATTCACGCTTTACTGAGGAACAGACTAACCTTTACGCAATAGGCTCAAACACGCAAGAAAAAATAATAATGTTAAAAATCTAGTCTAAACTAATGATGAAATTGATTACAGAGTCGAAGGAATAAACTTAAAAAGTCTAAAATTTAGAAATATTTTATAATTATATCAAAAAACTACTGAAAAACTTTTGGTGTTACAAGAAGCCTCACGAAAAATTGAAAAAATTCAACAGCAAAAAAGTCAAATCAACAAAAGGGTGTATTGTCGTAAAACCCCAAAGGTGGAATTAAAAGGTAAAAAAGCCGTAGAATCAACTCAAGGAACTTTGAAAAAATCAATTAAGTTGCAGTTTGTAATTACATGAAAAAACCTACCTAAAAAATGTTTGTGCTGCAAAAAGTGCCATTAAAATCTTTAAGAAGTCAAGCTTGGAGAATAAGGTAAAACCAACCAAAACTCTGATGTTACAACGAGTCCAGTACGACTTTTAAAAGCAAACTTAACTAAAAATCAAAAAAGAAGACTTCTGAATAATCTAATCTCATCTAACCAAAACACCTGTAAAAGCGCCTTTAGCGCTTTGTTCAAGGCGCTTTCAGGGAAACGGTTTTACTCGTTCTGGGCAACGTGATCTAGTCACTCTATAAAATACTTGTTTATTCATTTTATATTCAATCCAATGATTCATTCACTCACCCATGCATCCATTTATTCAATCATCCATTCATTCACTCATCCATTCATTCAATCATCCATTCATTCACTTATCCATTCATTCACTCATCCATTCATTCACTTATCCATTCATTCTTTCATCCATTCATTTACTCATCCATTCATTCACTCATCCATTCATTCTTTCATCCACCTCTTCATTCTTTCATCCACCCATCCATTCCCTTATCTCCCTTATTATACACTCACCCGTCTATTCACCCTTCATTTCTTAGAGCCCCCACTATGTAGCCTGGCCAGTTGGCAAGCTTCAAGGCACAGCTCATGTATGTTTTTTAACTCTCCATGCAGCCCTTTGTACACCTTCTCCATCCTCCCCCCACACAGGTCCATTATCTCTCTCCTCCCTTGCCCATCGTCTGCTTCCCTGTCTTTCACCACCTCCTTCCGAACCCTTCCCACGTCCTCCTTCATAGCTCCCACTCCCTCTTTCATCTTTTCCACCTCCTCTGTCATCTTCACCATCTTTTCTTTCACCTCTTCCATTTTCTTGTTCAAAACCTCCATCTCTTCCACGCCATTCCTTCCCCCCTTCTCCACCTCCTTCTCGTCTTCTAGGGTACTCGGAGGCGCGTCGTTGTCAGAGAGACTCCGGGTGCTCTGTCCCTTATCAGGCACCTTCTCCATGTACCAACGATTCTGCCACTTGTCAAAGCGAGCCTTGAAGCGGATCAACCTTAGCCGGCTTATTATGCTAAAATTTGTGTCTAGCCACACCGCCATGCGCAAGCTTTCGAGGCGCCACGCGGTGAGACGCACCGACTTGACGTCTGAGTAGGTGCTGTTCATCATAGCGATCAGCATGTTCATGAGCACAACAGAAGAAAGGATGGAGTAGGTGGCGTACACGGCTCTCAGCATTGAAGCCCCTCTGTGGGACTCACCTTTCCAGTAGTCAGCCGCTTCCGTGATGTCCAAGACGTTACCTGGACTCAACATTTGGTAGAAGGTGAGGTAGATGGTGGAAGTGGAGGAAGAGAGTTGAGGGCTGGGGGAGGAGTTGATCTGCATGAGCACGTGGATAGCGTAGCCGAAAGAGATGAGGACGAAGATGTAGATGTAGATGAACCTGGTGAGGTCCTTGATGAGAATGGTCTTGAGGATGTTTGCCAGGGCGTTCCAATCCTTGAAGCCTTTGACGTAGTTGATGGTGTGCAGCCAGCCTGCAATCAAAAAGATCGCCAGAAACTCAAGGTACAGCTGCAGTTGCAGAGAATAGACGCACGAAACGTACCACGCCACACAGGAGATGGTGAAGGCGAAGGACGATATGTGTGAGAGATTGTCAAAGACAAAGAGCATCAGACCCACAGGAATTCTCATCAAACCCGACGTGATCTCACCCACCTTCAAACGACCCAAAAGCTCGTACTTCAAAGAGCGAAAGTTACCGTTGCGCACACTGACTGCAAAGTGGCAAGCAAGCACGATTTCGTAGAAGATGATCATGAGAGGCCAGATGAGGAAGAATGAAAACACATTGACGGTAAATCTCACTCCCACCTCAGCCTCTGCTGTGGAGTTGGAAAAAGAAGAAGAAGAAGAAGCGGGAAATCTCTTTCGAATCCAGCTGGCGTCAGGAGTGACGAAGTAGGTGAGGAGGACCATGTAGGTCACATGCGTCCACATCAATAGCTCGTAGCCCCTCCGGCACAGGGTCCAGTAGGTGTAGACGAGCGAGTGAAAAGGCTCAGTGCCCAGAATTTCATTTATGCTGCTCTCGTGACCGCTGTCTACCAGAAACTCTAGACACGACGTGGTCGATCTATTGGCCACAAGAGACTTTCTGCGACCCTGGAGAGGCTCTTCTGGAGAGGTGCCTTGAGGCGGTTCTCCACGCTGCTCAGGGAAGTGGCCCGGAATGAGGAAGGTGACGTCATAGAGGATGGTATTGGTGGGCAGCGAATCCTTTTCCTCCAAAAACCTCATCAGTTCTCCGTTGTTCGGCTCGACAGGCGCTCGATTCGAATCGATCTTCGACTCCGACGTGAAAGACGCAGCGGTGTTCTTGATGCCAGCCACCTCTGGCAGCTTTTCGAGTTGCAGAGGAGTGTCCTTGTCAAACCTGTGCACGTTCGGAGTCTCCAGCAGCTCCTTCAACATCTTGCTGTCGCCCTTTTTGGCAGCGTACTGGATGACGTTGCATGATTCGTAGAAAGTCTCGTTAGTGAGAAGTTGCACGGCGTGGAGTTGCATGAGATGGTACTGTTTGGTATTTGGTAGGGGACATCTGAGACCCTTCTTACGACAGTACCACACAACCGACCACTGCACGCTGGCCCTGTACACGTTGGTGTACTTGTCGGCCCTTTTGGAGTCACTGATGCAACACTCGACCAGCCGATGCAAGATGCTGGGCCCTGTGTCACTGCTCAGGCCCATGTCGGCTCCGTACGACATCATCAATTCGTACTTCTCCCTGTTGCCCTCCTCGGCACTCCTGTACAGAGCGCTAAAACCCAACTCGTCCCTTCGGTCAATGTTGGCCTTTCTTGATGAGTAGAACATCTCCAACAATGTACGCACCACTTCGGTTGAGCCTAGTCTGGCCGCCAAATGGAGGGCTGTTTCGCCGTCTTTGTTTTCTATTTCGGGCTCGCATGAGTACAACCTTCGCAACATTTCGGGTTTGTTGTGCATGGCGGAGAGGTGGAGAACGGTGTTACCGTTAGACTCCTGCTCGTTCAAAAGTGAAGGATCCAACTGTCGGGAGGGCGTTGTGGGGTAGCAACAGAAACCAACGGGTTACCAGGTGAGTCATATTAGCCTGGGTTAATGTACTTGAAAAGGTCGTATAACATGAATTATGGGATTATGACTTTTATCACCGTTTTGTTAACTTTTTAATCAAACAAAAACATCGCCACAACTATAATCAGAACCAAGAACAAAACCAAGAATCACCTGCAAGAACACAAACAGCCCCAAACAAGCAAACCACAAACGAACGACCACAAACAAGCGAACCACAAACAAACGACCACAAACAAGCGAACCACAAACAACCAAAAACAAGCAAACCACAAACAAACAACCACAAAAAAGCGAACCACAAACAAACAACCACAAACAAGCGAACCTCATTGATGGTATCCAATAGCATTCCAAACACGGTCATGCCGGTGGTTCTGTTGGTGACAGCCGCATGCAGGACGTTCTGTCCCTCTGAGTCTTGCAGGTCTAGCCTCACTCGCTTCTGCAGCAGCGAACTGGCTGCCTCTGCGTTGTCACGCCTCACCGCCACGTGGAGAGCTGTTTCGAGGTTTTTGTTCTGTGGGAGGGAGGGGGAGGGAAGGAAGGGAAGGGGGAGGGAGGGAAGGGGGAGGAAGGGAAGGGGAAGGAAGGGTGTGGGAAGGGAGGAGGAAGAAGAAGAAAGGGAGGGGGGAGAGGAGAGAAAAAGAAGAGAGGAAGGAGGGAGAAAAGGAGGGAGAAAAGGAAGGGAGAGAGGAGAGAGGAGAGGTAGTTAATGTACGGCAGGGCTAAAGAGGCTCTCACAAATGCATTGGTTATATTATTCATTACGCAACCTAGCCTGCGACTGTGCGCTATAACAAATTGTACATTCATTGTATCGGATTCATATTTGAATTAGATGAATCAACTGAAGATTGTGGACTGCTTGCACCGCACCAAAGCGCCATGGGTTAGCAGCCGAACACTCAAAGGGGGAACAAGACACACCAAGGCACCCCTGCTTCTGGCTTCCTACACCCACCTGCAAGTCCTTGATGTGGTCGTTGATGTCGAGGAAGAGATCGATGACCTCAGAGGAATTGAAAGCAGCGGCTGTGTGGTAGACAGAGTTTTCGGTGTGGTCTTCAAGCAGGTGTAGCTTCTGGTGCTGGTGGTCGTTGAGCAGCAGCAGCTTCAGACGGTCCACCTTGCCGTTGGCCACCGCTGTGTGGACGTAGAAGCTGTCGAGGGCGTCGGTGAAGCGCATCCTACCCAGCAAGAAGATCAGAACTGACTCGTCTTCCAACTTCATGGCCAGGTCGAAGACCGACTGTCCCAGGTTGTTCCTCTTGTCTAGGTCCACGTTGGGCATCTCCACCAGTAACTTCACGGCTTCTAACTTTCCGGAGTCCGCAGCCAGCATGAGTGGAGTGTTTCCAAAGTCATCAGGCTTGTTGATGAGGGTGGGCAAGCGACCCAGCAGCACCGAGATGACGTCAGCGAAGCCCTTGGAGGCTGCTATAAGAAGGGCCTGGTGCACATTAGCCTTGAAAATGGTACCCTTGTCTACCAACCACCCCACCACCGTGGCATTATTCACCTTCGACGCCATCTCGATTGGCCATCGAGGGTTCTTGATGCGTTCGACGTTGAGGTCGATGGATGCCTCAGCAATCAAAATCTTCACCATCTTGTCGTGCTTCTCGCTGATGGCCATGTGAAGAGCTGCTGTGTCTTTGCTGTTCTGTATATTCAAATCCGCTCCAAGTCGGATCAGCTCTTTCAACGCAGACGATTGGTCCTGGTGGTGGTGACGAATGATCTGGTGATTGACTTCATTGTTGGTTTGGTTGGTTTCATTGGTGGTTGGGTTAATTGGTAGCGGTGGAATGGTTTGTAGTGGTTTAGTTTTTTATGGATGGTTGGTTTTTTTAGTTGTCTTGAGTCGGTTGGTTGAATGTATGGTTGTAGGTTGGTTGGTTGGATGGTTGTGGATTGGATAGATGGATGGTTGTTGGTTGGATGGATGGATGGTTGTGGAATGAGTGGATAAATAACCAATTAGGCAACCACCCAGACAATAACCTAACCACCACTAACCTCTTGTATGGAGAGCATAAGAGGCGTTTCTTGTTCAGAGTCCTTTTCATCGATCGACAGCCCGTAGCTACTGAGCTTCTCAAGCAGTTTCCACTGGCCACACAAAACGGCCAGGTGCATGGAAGAGCCGTGTCTCCTGCGTCTATCCTTTGTCTCGAAGGACACTCTGGCATTCAAGAAGGCCTCCAAGTCCTTGGGAGACTTGCCTATGCCGAAGGAAGAAGGCAGTTTAGGCCAATAAGCCTTGCCTTGAGCTCCTTCAAAATCCACACATGCCTCCTTCAGCCTTTCCACCACTCTTTCCATTGATTCTGAGTTCCCCTTTTCGACCAGCAAGTGGAGGTAGGTTTTTTTCTTTTTCGATAGGGGCGCTAGCATTCTCTTTCTAGATTCCTGAGGTTATGTGTTGTGGAGTCAGTGTTGTGTGTGGTTAGGTGCTGGGTGGTTTGGTGTTGTGTGGTTTGGTGTTGTGTGTGGTTTGGTGTTGTGTGGTTTGAAATTGTCTGTTTTGAAGTTGTCTGGTTTAAAGTTGTCTGGTTTAGACTTGTGTAGTTTGGTAGGCATGGTTTGTGCTCTCATTTCAATGGTCCAGCTTCCATAGAAGCGTCTTTAAACAAAATGTAGAAAGGCCTTATACAAATGCTTTGAACGAATTAGATCTGATTCAGTGTGGTGTGGTTTGGTGTTGTGTGGTTCGGTGTTACGAGGCATTCTATAGTACGCATGTCTGCATGAACAATCACTCGTGGATCACTGACAGTTAATAACATTTTTTATAGTTGAGTTGTTTTGAATAAAACCTTGCAAATTATTTTGAAACACCACCTTCTCCACCAAATCCTCCACTCAGTCAACGTTTTTTCACTTTTTTTTCACTCCACGTACCACCTTCCCAACCATCTCTCCCATCATTTCCACTGACTCATTATCATTCTTCATACCCACTTTCATCACCAGGTTTACCATCTTTTCCACCCTCTCACCTATTTTCATCCTCTTTCACCCCTCCCATCCAAGCTTCCACCTTATTCCTCCTCTTCCACCCCTCCCATCTAAGTTTTAACCCCCTCAAAGCCCCCAACCCCCTTCACCCACCTTCCGGACGAACTCAGGGTAGTCATCAAGGAAGTAAGAGATTGAACACTTGGAAACGAGATGTGCCACAACCTCCCTCTTGTCTTTTTCTAGCGCTTCTTGAAGCAGAGTTTTTTTGCTACAACTCTCGTCATTCGAAACAACAATTTCTGCTAATTCTTTGTTTTCGATTGTTAGTAGTTCTTTGTACTTTGAGGCCACCAGTTCGAGTTTCTTAACATCGTCCTTAGTTATGGCCGCTGAGAACTCCACGCGAGCCTGGTAAAAAAAGCTGTCGTTGCCGCCTTCGTTGAAGGACGTCTGAGCAGGGATGTGCTGGTTTTAATAAAAAATAATATAATCACTGAAAATATATCCTTATTCCTTTATCATTAATTTTTTTCATTAGCATAATAATAATAATAATAATAATAATAATAATAATAATAATAATAATAATAATAATAATAATAATAATAATAATAATAATAATAATAAGAATAATAATAATAATAATAATAATAATAAAAATAATAATAATAATAATAATAATAATACTAATAATAATAATAATATTATTAATAATAAAATAATAATAATTATTATTATTATCACCATCATCCTCATCATCTTCACCGTTTTATCAGCTGTTACTTCGACGGCCATCTGGTCATGTGATGTTTCGGTTCTACCACCGCCCCTAACAACCCCCTTACCACCACCTCCAACAAACCTTCCACTACCCTTAACAACCTCCTTACCACCACCTCCAACCACACCACTACCACCGCCTCTTCCAACAACTCCTCCACTACCCCCACTTCCCTTCCCCCCTCTCTTCCCACCCCCAACTGCATCATCATCATCATCATCAACATTCAAAACCACCATCCTCCTCATTGACCTCTTCTTACTCACTAACAAGTTACAGCTGTTTCTACCATAACCTTCCTCATCTAAATTATCATCATCATTATCATCACCACTTTCATATTCTTCTTCCCCCTCTTCATCCTCATCAAAGACCGATTTCTTGTATTTGGGTGGTGCGTCTTCCTTCCATCCCTCCCTTGGCACCAGCTCCTGAGGTGGATGGGTGGGGAGGGGGGGGAGTGGAGGGAAGAGGAGGGGGAGGGAGGAGTGGAGGGAAGGGGGTGGGGAAAGAGGGGTGGTAGGAGGAGTGGAAGAAGGGGGAGGAGGGGAAGAGTGGAGGGAGGGGAGGGGTGGAGGGAGGGGAGGAGTGGAGGGAGGGGAGGGGTGGAGGGAGGGGAGGGGTGGAGGGGAAGAGTGGAGGGAGGGGATTGGGGTGGGGTAAACGTTTTTATGTTTTCTATCTTTTGTTTTCTCTTCCTTTTCTACTCCTCTCCTCCTCTTTCTCCTTCTCTTTTTCTTCCTCATTTTTTTCTTCTTTCTCATTTTCTTCTTCTTCTTTCTCATTTTTCTCATTCTCTTCTTCTTCCTCTTCATCCTTCTTATCATCTCCTCCTCCTCCTCCTCTTCTTCATTTTCTTCTTCCTATTCTTTTTCTTCCCAAAACAAACGGCATTCGGCATGATTAGTCTATAATAAGAACATTCCTAATGGGCTGGTCCATTAGAGGATTGCAAAAATAAAATGAAAGCAATTCGTATGATAATATTAATATAAAAAAAATTATTATATTATTAATAAGAAAAGATTCTATATAATTATATTAATAATAAAATAATTTATATTATAATATTAATAAAAAAAAGGTATTATAATATTATTAATAAAATAATATATATTATGATGTTAATAAAAAAATTTGTTTCTATAATAATAATGAAAAAAATAAAATAAAATAAATAATAATAATAGAAATGATGATAATGAATTAATGGATAAACGATTAGATTAGATTAGATTAGATTAGATTAGATTAGATTAGATTAGATTAGATTAGATTAGATTAGATTAGATTAGATTAGATTAGATTAGATTAGATTAGATTAAATTAGAATAGATTAGATTAGATTAGATTAGATTAGATTAGATTAGATTAGATTAGATTAGATTAGATTAGATTAGAATAGATTAGATTAGATTAGATTAGATTAGATTAGATTAGATTAGATTAGATTAGATTAGATTAGATTAGATTAGATTAGATTAGATTAGATTAGATTAGATTAGATTAGATTAGATTAGATTAGATTAGATTAGATTAGATTAGATTAGATTAGATTAGATTAGATTAGATTAGATTAGATTAGATTAGATTAGATTAGATTAGATTAGATTAGATTAGATTAGATTAGATTAGATTAGATTAGATTAGATTAGATTAGATTAGATTAGATTAGATTAGATTAGATTAGATTAGATTAGATTAGATTAGATTAGATTAGATTAGATTAGATTAGATTAGATTAGATTAGATTAGATTAGATTAGATTAGATTAGATTAGATTAGATTAGATTAGATTAGATTAGATTAGATTAGATTATATTAGATTAGATTAGATTAGATTTTGCCATCATTTTTGGTGATTGTCACTTTGTTTTATCTGTCATATTAATTTTACAATTACTCAAAAATTTTGTTTCTAGCATGCTATTCAGTCCCACTTTTTAAGGTTTTCATGTTTCAGGAAGTTTGTTTCAATATGGTTCGTGGGTGAACACCACAGCTACTACCAGCAACGCCTCATGAGGTCTTTTGGACCTTACGTAAGAGAACCACATAAAACACAGATACAACCATCTTCTTCCTCTTCTTCCTCCTCTTCTTCTTCTTATTTATTCTTCTTCATCATCGTCTAGTTTGTTTGTCTTTTTCATCCTCTTCTTTTTTTTTCTCCATCATTTTTTTTCTTTTTGATTTTCAATCTCTTCTTCTTCTTTTTTTTTTTTTTTTTTTCTTCTTCTTCTTCTTCTTCTTCTTCTTCTTCTTCTTCTTCTTCTTCATCATCTTCTTTTTCTTCTTCTTCTTCTTCTTCTTCTTCTTCTTCTTCTTCTTCTTCTTCTTCTTCTTCTTCTTCTTCTTCTTCTTCTTCATCTTCTTCTTCGCAGGCTTCACTTGTTTGTTCGTCCAAAAAAGTTGAAGGAATGGCAGTTTTGCACAATGGAGAGGTTGTTTGTGTGGTTGTTGGTTGAGTTGTTGTTTGTTGAGTTGTTGTTGAGTTGTTGTTTGTTGAGTTGTTGTTGAGTTGTTGTTTGTTGATTTGTTGTTTGTTGAGTTGTTGTTGAGTTGTTGTTTGTTGAGTTGTTGTTGAGTTGTTGTTTGTTGAATTGTTTGTGTAGTTCTTTGTTGAATTGTTTTTTTATGAAAATATTCATGTGTTTTTGTGGTTGTTTAAGTAAATATACTGTTTCTTCAATGTTTCAAAACTCCACAATACAAGACAAAACAAAACAAATCAATACAATACAACACAATACAATACAATACAAATACAAATATTATTATAGTGGCACTGACCCCGTAGAGTTTCGAGGCCATGATAACTTCAACACTCCACTACCAGCC
>OX387260.1:6026451-6033951 GCA_947562095.1 Branchellion lobata
CAAAGTATCTGACAAAAATACCTAGGCGAGTGAGAAGCAGTAATTATGATTCAGTGAGACCAGGTTGGTTTGAGTGGCTATCGTTTGCGTGTGACGTCATCGTTTGGAACGAAGTGCCAAAAGGTGCTTCACAAATGAATCGATTAGTTTGACCCCAGAAGCCCAGACGTCTACCTAACCTTTCTTTCAATTTTTTTAACTAAAAAAGGTTGTTTATCTTCGGCTTCTTCCTCCCTTTGAAGTTCACAATCTGCTCCCTTCTACTCACTCAACACCCCCTTCTTTCCATAGCACTGAAACCTCTCTTGAAGTTCCCTAATTGTTCAGTATTCTTTCTTGACGAATGTAACCTCTCCTTCCTTCTTTGTTCAGACTTGGCCTTGATACTGTCGACCACTCCCTACTAACTCCGCAAGTCTTTCGGTATCTCTGGATGCTGTCTTCATTGCATTTTTTCCTACCTTTCCAACCGGAGTTCTGTAGTTTCTATAAACCACTTATCTTCTACTCCTTCTTCATTACAATTTGGTGTTCCTCAGGGCTCTGTTCTTGGTCCTCTCTTCTTTTTATTCTTCATACTTCTGAACTCTCAAGAATTATTTCATCATTTTCTCTTCAAAGCCAACTCTATGCTGATGACTCTTACAACTTCACTATATCTCCTAAATCTGAATTTAAATTTAAAATTTATTTTCAACTTCTCCTTGTATTTCTCCCTGTATTGGAAAAATAATCTCTTGGAGTGATTCTATGTTTCTCAAGCCCACTTCTCGAAACTTGCCTTTACGTTAAGGGGTTGTTTGAGTGGTTGGTGGTTGTTAAGGGGTTGTTTGAGTGGTTGGTGGTTGTTTGAATGGTTGGTGGTTGGTGGTTGTTTGAGTGGTTGGTGGTTGTTAAGGGGTTGTTTGAGTGGTTGGTGGTTGTTTGAGCGGTTGGTGGTTGTTGAGTGGTTGGTGGTTGTTTGAGTGGTTGGTGGTTGGTGGTTGTTGAGTGGTTGGTGGTTGTTGAGGGGTTGTTTGAGCGGTTGGTGGTTGTTGAGGGGTTGTTTGAGCGGTTGGTGGTTGTTTGAGTGGTTGGTGGTTGGTGGTTGTTTGAGTGGTTGGTGGTTGTTAAGGGGTTGTTTGAGCGGTTGGTTGGTGATTGATGGTTGGTTTTTTGATTGCTTGATTAGATAATTGATAAATTAAAATCTCTTATCAATTGATTGAACACGACTGATGACTCACAGACTCCGCCCTGGACACCATGCCCACACTGCGCTCCCTCCGAGGCCTGTCCCTTAACAACAACCTTATATCCTTTGGAAACCTTCCATAAATGAATAAGTTAATAACCCATCCTTCAATTATTAATTAAAATTAAGTAATTAGGCGTCATCATTCAATCATTGATTGTACTTAATTAAGCAATTATCTATTGTTAATTTTAATTTTTAATTTTTAATTGGTATTAATTAGTTAAGGATATCCTACTCAAGTGATAAACCAATTGGGGGTTCAAGAAGCGATTTACTGGGTTTTTTATCATTGATAAATTGGTTTAGTGGTTTTAAATAGATTGAATTTTCATAAATTGATCATATAACTCATAATTATTCATAATCCACCAAGGTTATTTGATAAATATTCGTGAATTAAAAATATAAATGAATAATTATTTTCAATTTATCGATATTATTTGTTAATTTCATATAAATTAATGAGATAATTACTGTGTAAATTCAAATTAATTCAATTAAGTCTTTTGACTATGGTGCTTTTTGACCATGAATTACAGGTAGGATTAATCATTTTAACGGCAAATTGATGTCCCAATTAATCATAAAAGTAATGAAATCCCAATTATTACATTATAATTGTTTTTTTTACTATTCTATTAATAATAATGATAACATTATTATTATTATTATTATTATTATTATTATTATTATTATTATTATTATTATTATTATTATTATTATTTTTTATTATTATTATTATTATTATTATTATTATTATTATTATTATTATTATTATTATTATTATTATTATTATTATTATTATTATTATTATTATTATTATTATTATTATTATTATTATTATTATTATTATTATTATTATTATTATTATTATTATTATTATTATTATTATTATTATTATTCGTTTTATGCGCATAATTAATATAAATTCCTCGACTTTTAGTTTTTCCACTTACCTTAAGCGGGACTTTCAAGTGTAAATAACTAAGGCAAAACAACTGTTTCCTGTCTTCCAACTGTCTTATGGAAAGATTTTTCTATTTAAAAAAAAATATTTTTTTTATTCATCTTAAAATTTTTTAGAATTAGTTTCAAAAACCTTCTTAAATATTATTATTATTATTAAATATTATTACCCACTTAAATATTATTATTATTATTATTAAATATTATTACCCACTTAAAAATTGTTTTGTGTTTTCTTTTAAATTATTTCACGATCACTTTAAGCTCTTTTATAAATCATCATATATAATCATTATATAATCATCATGTAATTCCTTCGCTCTATAATTTTTAAATTATAATTATTTATTCAAATAAAGTTTCATATTAAATAATATATTTTGTTTATTAGAATTTAATTATGATTACTCTCAATGTATATTAGTTATTATTATTTTATTATTAGTTATTATTATTTTATTATTAGTTATTATTTTATTATTAGTTATTATTTTATATATCATAATTAATTTTCAATTTCTCGATAACACTAATGTGGTGTCGCACTGAAAGTGGCTTATAAATGGAGGGCAGATTAAAAATTCTTTTTGTTTCAGAAAGTTTATTGGTTGTGAGGATTGTATTAAATCTAATAGAAGAAGCAAACATACACACACGCACACACACACACACACACACACACACACACACACACACACACACACACACACACACACACACACACACACACACACACACACACACACACACACACACACACACACACACACACACACACACACACACACACACACACACACACACACACACACACACACACACACACACACACACACACACACACACACACACACACACACACAGACACACACATAGAAGTTGATGATGGATATAGTCTGGTCTGCAAAAAGGGCACTGACACCTGAATGTGGTGTCCTTGATGTGTGTATGTCTGTGTGGATGTCTGTGTGTATGACTGTGTGGATGTCTGTGTGGATCTGTATGGGTCTGTGTGGTGTGAGTAGATGTATGCGTAAATGATGTTTGTGCGAATGTCTGTGTGAATATGTTTGGATGCCTCTGCAATATGTGTGGGTGTCGGTTCGGGTTTGTGTGGAGGTATGTGTATGCTTGTGTGGATGTTTGTATAGGTTTGTGTATGTTTGTTCGAAATTACTTGAGTTTGAAAACGTCAAACTTGTTAGTGGCTGTTGTGTTCCTTCCAAGATCGGTTGTTAGTCGTTCCATGACACGAGCATGCAACAGAGAACAGCAGCTGTTCTCTGTTGTGGTAGTGGCCAAGATTTCATGGCTACCTTGTTGCTTATTGAAACTCTCTTGAAATGATCTTTGTTTTTATTTTTATCATACCTCATTATACAAACATACAAACACGTGACAATTCTTAACTCCGCCCACTTATCCGATCTAGATTCCCTTTTAAACACCGTCCAAAGACACACACCCTCCCTCTCCCACCTCGGTCTCCTAGGCAACCCTCTGTCACCTGACCAGCTGTCAGCCAATCAGAACGATCCTGACGACTACCATCGGCATTGGTTGCTATTTTTAGCCTTTTATTTCTAATTTTATTATTTTAAATTTCATTTTAAACATTCGTCTATATTAATACTTTAACGAGCGTTTTTCAACAGCGTGTAATCAGCGCTATACAAATGCTTTGATTGAAGTTGATTGGATTCCATGTTGACCCATAATTCCACATTTCTAGCTCTCATATCTTTCCATTTCTCACACACACCATGCCGAACCACCAACCTTTCTACCAACCCTCCTACCACAACCCTCCCACCACAGCCCTTCCACCACAACCCTCCTACCCCAACCCTCCTACCACAACCTTCTCACCACAACCCCCCCACCACAACCTTCCCACCACAACCCTCTTACCACAACCCTCCCACCACAACTCTCTCACCACAACTCTCCTACCACAACCCTCCCACCACAACTCTCCTAACACAACCCTCCTTCCACAACCCTCCCATCAACCCACCAACCTTCCCACCATCCCACCAACCCTCCTACACCACACCAGCCTGTACATTCTCTACCACATGCCTCGATTATCGTCTCTCGACCACGTGGTTTTCACTGCGAAGTACAAAGCAGAAGCCAGCTACAAAGGTGCTTTCGTTCGAGGAGTGAAACTCGGAGGAACAGCTTTGAAGGTGGATGGAGGTTGTGAGAGTGGGTGGATAGAAAGATTAAGGTGTATAGATAGGTGGGTGGGTAGATGAATGGATGGATGGGTGAGTGGGTGAGTAGATGGGTAGGTGGGTAGATGAGTAGATGGGTGGGTGAGAAGGTAGGTGGGTAGATGAAAGAATAGATGGGTGGATAAATAAGAAAGGAAGTTTGTTAAAGGTTGAATGATTGGTTGGAGAGTTACAAGATTAGATGTAAGTTTGAAGGTGTGGTGGTTAAGGTGTGGTGGTTAAGGTGTGGTGGTTAAGGTGTGGTGGTTAAGGTGTGGTGGTTAAGGTGTGAGGGGTTAAGGTGTGGTGGTTAAGGTGTGGTGGTTAAGGTGTGAGGGGTTAAGGTGTGGTGGTTAAGGTGTGGTGGTTGAGGTGTGGTGGTTGAGGTGTGGTGGTTAAGGCGTGGTGGTTAAGGTGTGGTGGTTGAGGTGTGGTGGTTAAGGCGTGGTGGTTAAGGTGTGAGGGGTTAAGGTGTGGTGGTTAAGGTGTGGTGGTTAAGGTGTGGTGGTTAAGGTGTGGTGGTTAAGGTGTGAGTGGTTAAGGTGTGAGTGGTTAAGGTGTGGTGGTTAAGGTGTGGTGGTTAAGGTGTGAGGGGTTAAGGTGTGGTGGTTAAGGTGTGGTGGTTGAGGTGTGGTGGTTGAGGTGTGGTGGTTAAGGCGTGGTGGTTAAGGCGTGGTGGTTAAGGTGTGAGGGGTTAAGGTGTGGTGGTTAAGGTGTGGTGGTTGAGGTGTGGTGGTTGAGGTGTGGTGGTTAAGGCGTGGTGGTTAAGGTGTGGTGGTTGAGGTGTGGTGGTTAAGGCGTGGTGGTTAAGGTGTGAGGGGTTAAGGTGTGGTGGTTAAGGTGTGGTGGTTAAGGTGTGGTGGTTAAGGTGTGGTGGTTAAGGTGTGGTGGTTAAGGTGTGAGTGGTTAAGGTGTGAGTGGTTAAGGTGTGGTGGTTAAGGTGTGGTGGTTAAGGTGTGAGGGGTTAAGGTGTGGTGGTTAAGGTGTGGTGGTTGAGGTGTGGTGGTTGAGGTGTGGTGGTTAAGGCGTGGTGGTTAAGGCGTGGTGGTTAAGGTGTGAGGGGTTAAGGTGTGGTGGTTAAGGTGTGGTGGTTAAGGTGTGAGGGGTTAAGGTGTGGTGGTTAAGGTGTGGTGGTTGAGGTGTGGTGGTTGAGGTGTGGTGGTTAAGGCGTGGTGGTTAAGGCGTGGTGGTTAAGGTGTGAGGGGTTAAGGTGTGGTGGTTAAGGTGTGGTGGTTAAGGTGTGGTGGTTAAGGTGTGGTGGTTAAGGTGTGAGTGGTTAAGGTGTGAGTGGTTAAGGTGTGGTGGTAAGATAGCTAGATAAGGAAGGGGTTGGATGAGTGAGTGAGGTGGAAAGCTTGGATAGGTTGTTGAAGGAGTTGGTGAGGGAAGGTAGGTGTGGTTGAAGAGATGGGTGGTGGGTGTGCAGAATGAGTGATGGTTGTGGGAGGAGGGAGGACAAGTGGGTGTAAACAGGATGAGTTAGATAGGTGAGTAAAAGGGTGATGTTGTAAATGAGTGAGTTTGTAAATGGGTGATTTTTTCTGGTCAAGCGATTGCTCAATCACTTGGTTGATTGGTTGGTTGTTTTATTCAATGGTTGGTTGGTTAAATGGTTGTTGGTTAAATGGTTGGTTGGTTAAATAGTTGGTTGGCTGGTTGGTTGAGTGGGTTGAATATTCAGATAATCTCAACCCTCAGCAAAAAGCACCAAAAGTTCTCAGCCACCCACACCTCCCTCCAGTCTCCTTCGAAACCACCAGTTTGCTTTTTCCATTTGATTATTCCAATCACCACTAACCTATTCAACCCACCTCCACTCACCCTTAATCCATTCATCCACCTCCAACCCCCCCCCCCCCTAATTCATTCAAACCACCTTCAACCCCCCACCAATCCATTCAACCCACCTTCAATCCCCACTAATCACATTCAGCTCTTAGTTAGTGACACTAATCTAACGTACCCTAGCGTATTCAACTTTGACTTACACTAACACCTGCCTGATAACATATCATTTTTGAATACCAAGATTAATAACATTCTTTCATAGGCCATAATCAATTTTTTAAACATCCGTCAACCTTCTCAGAACTTATTATTATTGAAGCACCTTCAAACCCATCATTGAATCACCTCTCAAACTCATTATTGAATCACATTCAACCTCTCATTAACTCACCTTCAAACTCCTAATAGATTTTCTTCCAACTCTTTATTAAGTTCTGCATAACCCTCAGTCTTCTCCAACCCTCCTTCCCCCCCTCTCTATTTCCCTCCCTCCCCCCATCTCTTTTCTCCTTCCCCCCTTTCCTTTTCCCCCTCATCCCCTTCCTTTTTCCCCCCTTCTTTCCCTCTCTCTTTCTCTCCCTTTCCTTTTTCCCCCTCCCCCTTCTCCTTCCCCCCTTCCCCCCTCCCTCCTCCCCACAGTCTCATACGGTAGACTGAAACACTTTTACCATGGCAGGAATTCCGAAGGCAACAAGTACATTAGGAATAAAGATCTTTGAGGGGGTGGTGAGGGATGTTTGAGGGGGTGATGAGGTGTTTGAGGGGGTGAATGGTAGGTTTGGTGGGTTGTTTGGTAATTGTTTGGTGGGTTGTGCTTGGGTTGAGTGGTTGATGAGTTGTGGGGTAGGTTGATAAGGGGTTGGTGGTTTACTTGATGGCTTGATTAACTGATTAAGTCGTTGATTAGTTGGTTGGTTGGTCGAGTAGTTGGTTGGTTAGTTAGTTAGATGGCTGGTTGGTTGGTCGAATGGTTGGTTGGTTAGTTAGATGGTTGGTTGGTTGGCTACATTGAACGGTTCGACGATTTATCATTGCTTTTCAACTATTCAACTCCATAGCTTTTTGATTGTTTCATTATGCAATCAACACATTCAACCAGTCAACATCAATCAACCCGCTTTAAGGCCTTCAATCGTTCAAGCTTCAATCAAAATTTTGTGCGGCTGTCGAACTGAGACTTACTAATTTTCGTATAAATCCGTTTTTTTTATTTCGAAAACTGGATGAAATCAAAAAATTGGATGAAATTAAAAAAGTGATTGAAATCAGAATATTGGATGAAATCAAAAA
>OX387260.1:6043951-6051451 GCA_947562095.1 Branchellion lobata
CCACCACATCACCACCATCACACCACCACCACACCACCACATCACCACCATCACATCACCATCACACCACTACCACCACCACCACCACACCACCATATCACCACCATCACACCACCATATCACCACCATCACACCACCAGATTCATGACACATTATTTGCACTTCTTTATCATCGGGGTGACAGTGTTGGTGGTGGCAGTGCCGGAAGGACTGCCTTTGGCTGTCACTCTAGCACTGGCATACTCCGTGAGGGTGAGAAGGGGATGGGGTGGGATATGGTGAAAAGCTATTGGTGGAAAGAGAATCGGAAAAAGAAGAATGGTTGAAAAAAAAGTGTGGATTTGAATGGATAGGGATAGAAAAAGAAGGGTTAGAAGAAGAAAGGTGTAGACGAGGAAGGTGTAGATGAGGAAGGTGTAGATGAGGAAGGTGTAGATGAGGAAGGTGTAGGTGAGGAAGGTGTAGATGAGGAAGGTGTAGATGAGGAAGGTGTAGATGAGAAAGGTGTAGATGAGGAAGGTGTAGATGAGGAAGGTGTAGATGAGGAAGGTGTAGATGAGGAAGGTGTAGATGAGAAAGGTGTAGATGAGGAAGGTGTAGATGAGGAAGGTGTAGATGAGGAAGGTGTAGATGAGGAAGGTGTAGATGAGGAAGGTGTAGATGAGGAAGGTGTAGATGAGGAAGGTGTAGATGAGGAAGGTGTAGATGAGGAAGGTGTAGATGAGGAAGGTGTAGATGAGGAAGATGTAGATGAGGAAGGTGTAGATGAGGAAGGTGTAGATGAGGAAGGTGTAGATGAGGAAGGTGTAGATGAGGAAGGTGTAGATGAGGAAGGTGTAGATGAGGAAGGTGTAGATGAGGAAGGTGTAGATGAGGAAGGTGTAGATGAGGAAGGTGTAGGTGAGGAAGGTGTAGATGAGGAAGGTGTAGGTGAGGAAGGTGTAGATGAGGAAGGTGTAGATGAGGAAGGTGTAGATGAGGAAGGTGTAGATGAGGAAGGTGTAGATGAGGAAGGTGTAGGTGAGGAAGGTGTAGATGAGGAAGGTGTAGATGAGGAAGGTGTAGATGAGGAAGGTGTAGATGAGGAAGGTGTAGGTGAGGAAGGTGTAGATGAGGAAGGTGTAGATGAGGAAGGTGTAGATGAGGAAGGTGTAGATGAGGAAGGTGTAGGTGAGGAAGGTGTAGATGAGGAAGGTGTAGATGAGGAAGGTGTAGGTGAGGAAGGTGTAGATGAGGAAGGTGTAGATGAGGAAGGTGTAGATGAGGAAGGTGTAGGTGAGGAAGGTGTAGGTGAGGAAGGTGTAGATGAGGAAGGTGTAGATGAAGAAGCGTTAGAAGAAGAAGGAGAAGAGTGAGGTGAATGGCAATAAGGAGAAGGAATCTAGCAGTGATGAGAGTGCATGGTTGGAGGGAGGAGGGGGTGGGAAAAATAGTTATAGAAGGCAAAAGGAAATGGGTGAAAAATATGGTGGACGGGGAAAAGGTGAGAATGGGTGGGAGAAAAATTGGGTGGAAGAAAGATTGAAAAGGAAAAAAAAGTTTTGAGAAATGGTTGATGGAAGCAATGAGAGATCCACAAAGACTCAGTTGAAGAACTCTCAAGTGAATGTTCCACCAGTCTTCATCCACTTATCCATCCATCTGTTCTTTCATCCACTTATCCATCCATCTCTCCTTTCATCCACTTATCCATCCATCTGTCCTTTCATCCACTTATCCATACATCTGTTTTTTCATCCACTTATCCATCCATCTCTCCTTTCATCCACTTATCCATCCATCTCTCCTTTCATCCACTTATCCATCCATCTCTCCTTTCATCCACTTATCCATCCATTTCTCCTTCCATCCACTTATCCATCCATCTGTTCTTTCATCCACTTATCCATCCATCTCTCCTTCCATCCACTTATCCATCCATCTCTCCTTTCATCCACTTATCCATCCATCTGTCCTTTCATCC
This sequence comes from Branchellion lobata, assembly GCA_947562095.1. Classification (NCBI taxonomy): domain Eukaryota; kingdom Metazoa; phylum Annelida; class Clitellata; order Hirudinida; family Piscicolidae; genus Branchellion; species Branchellion lobata. The sequence goes on from OX387260.1 coordinate 6,045,915, forward strand.
ACTTATCCATACATCTCTCCTTTCATCCACTTATCCATCCATCTGTCCTTTCATCCACTTATCCATCCATCTGTCCTTTCATCCACTTATCCATCCATCTGTCCTTTCATTTACTCATCCTAGTACCCATTCAGACCATCTTTCCATTCAAGCATCGATATACATAGTCAAACTTGGACGCTTTCATCTCTTCATTGTACAAGCATCTAGGAATGCATGAATTCCTAATGTAATCTCTCCATCAAGGCATGCCTGCATGCATCCACTCATCCATACTTTCATCCATTCATGCATCCATTCCTCTCATCCACCCATCCATCCATCAGAGGATGATGGTAGACAACAATTTGGTACGTCACTTGGACGCCTGTGAAACCATGGGCAACGCCACAGCCATTTGTTCAGACAAGACTGGTACTCTCACCACCAACCGCATGACTGTGATGCAGACTTTTGTGGCCGGTGTGTGTGTGTGTGTGTGTGTGTGTGTGTGTGTGTGTGTGTGTGTGTGTGTGTGTGTGTGTACGTGTGTGTGTGTGTGTGTGTGTGTGTGTACGTGTGTGTGTGTGTGTATGTATGTGTGTGTGTGTGTGCGTGTGTGTGTGTTTGCTTGTGTTTGTGTTTTTGTGTTTTTTTGTGTGTGCCTGCTTGCGCACGTGCGCGTTTTTAGTCAAATTTACGCTTCACCATACCACATACGTCACACCACACGTGATTCACCCCACATAATCTTATCAGATAGACACTTCGAAAGAGAAAACCCCAAATCTTTGGATCTATCGCCTTTGACAAAAGACATTATGATACAGTGTATCTGTTTCAACAGCTCCTACACGTCCAAGATCATTGTGGGTGGGGAAGAGGCCTCATGCTGGAAAGTCAAACTGTGGAGGGGTTTGATCTTGGGTGGAAGTTAGGAGGGATTTTGAGGGGAGTTAGGTGGGATTTGAGTGGGATTGAGATGGAATTTAGGTGAAATTTGGGTGAAATTTGGGTGAAATTTGGGCGAAATTTGGGTGAAATTTTGGTGATATTTGGGTGGAGTTTGGGTGGAGTTTGGGTGGAGTTTGGATGATATTTGGGTGATATGTGGCAGCTTTGAATTTGGTTCATACATTTTTGAATTTTCAAATATGTTTTGATTTTGGTTTCAAATCCATTTTTTTCAGAACAGTGAAAATCCTTTTGAACTACCACTGCAAGTGAGCTTATCTACCAGCGTCCCAAACTCCTTTATTCACCACACCACATAGTGCCACATCATGCCACATCATGCCACATCATGCCACACCACACCACACCACACCACACAACACCACACCACACCACACCACACCACACCACACCGCACCACACCACACCACACCACACCACACCACACCACACCACACCACACCACACCACACCACACCACACCACACCACACCACACCACACCACACCACACCACACCACACCACACCACACCACACCACACCACACCACACCACACCACACCACACCACACCACACCACACCACACCACACCACACCACACCACACCACACCACACCACACCACACCACACCACACCACACCACACCACACCACACCACACCACACTACACCACACCACACCACACCACACCACACCACACCACACCACACCACACCACACCACACCACACCACCCAGGTTGGAAATAAAACAGAGTGCGCTCTCCTCTCCTTTCTTCAAAACCTCAACGTCGACTACAACGATATAAGGCAAAAGAACCCAGTTAACACGTTTGTGAAAGTCTTCACCTTCAACTCAGAACGTAAGTACATGGCCACTGTCATCAGGCACCCCACCAAACATAACGCCTACCGTGTGCTTGCCAAGGGTGCCACTGAATACATCCTTAAGAAGTGGGTGGGTGGTGGAGTGGTGTGGTGTGGTGTGGTGTGGTGTGATGAGGTGTGGTGTAGTGTGGTGGGGTGTGGTGTGGTGTGGTGTGGTGTGGTGTGGTGTGGTGATGTGGTGTTGTAGTATGGTTTGGTTGAGTGGTGTGGTGATGTAGTGGTGTGATGATTTGGTGTGTTGATCTAGTGTAGTGATTTTTTAGTTTTTCACTCATCCATCCATCCATCCATTTATTTATTCAACAACCCACCCCTCCATCCAGTCATCCACCTACAACCCATTCACCCACTCATTTACCCATCCTCTCACCCATCAACCCACCCACTCATTCATTCATCCATCCATCCATCCATCCATCCATCCATCCATCCATCCATCCATCCATCCATAAATCCATCCATCTATCCATCTATTCACTCACCCATCAACTCATCCATTCATCCATCCATCCATCCATCTATCCATCCAATCACCCATCAACCCACCCATTCTTCCATCCTCCCATCTCTCAGATGCATGTACGTTCTGGGACAGGATGCGGTGGTTGTGGAGTATTCTTCACAGGCTCAAGTTGGTGTCACCACCCTCTCACAACTTATACCTCACACATCTTTCTTATCCTCTCACACCCATCATCCTTAGCACAGCCAGGCCTTTCATGAACACACATACATTGTTTGTGAATAAGCGCAATCAGCGCTATACAAATGCTTTCATTAGATTAGATTAGATTAAATTAAATTAAATTAGATTAGATTGAAATAGGATATATCACCTCGAAACTCTACGGGGTTAATGCCACTATAATAATATTCGTGTTTGTATTGTATTGTATATTAGCCTGGGTTAAAGTTAATTAGATTAGATTAAATTAAATTATATTAGATTAAATTAAATTATATTAGATTAAATTAAATTTGAATTAAATTAAATTAAATTAAATTAGATTAGATTAGATTAGTAACCTCTCTAAATGGGTCAATTTTTGGAATGTCTTTGTGTCCTGACCCAGAAACTGGCCAAGGTGACTTCAGAGATGGCGAGTAATGGCTTGCGGACCCTGTGTGTCGCGTACAGGGATATCATCACCAAAGAAACAGGTTGGAATGGGGAAAAGTGGGGTAGAAAAAGGTGGAATAAGGTCAGTGGAGCAAAAAAAAGAGGTTGGAATGATGGAACGTGGGAAGGATGAGAAGGGGTGGAATGGTGAAACGCGGATGGGATGATCAATGCAGTTATCTAGCCAACTCATTTACTTATCTTTTTTTCATTCATCCATCAATTCATCTTTCATTCATTCACTCATCCACTCCTTCAATCACTCCTCCAATCCTCTTTCAATCACTCATCCACTCCTTCAATCACTCATCCACTCCTTCAATCACTCATCCATTTCTTCAATCACTCATCCACTCTTCCCTCCTTCAGATAGAACGGAGATAAGTGAGTCGTTGTTAGAGGGGACCATAGACTGGGACAACGGAGACAAAGTGGTCACCCTCCTCACGTGCGTCTGCATCGTCGGCATCGAAGACCCCGTCAGACCCGAGGTTAAGATTGAGAAAGATTTAAGGATTAAGATGAATCAGATGTGAAGATTAAAAAGGATTTGATGATTAAGAATAGATACAGGGTTCAGGAAAGATTTCATAACTAAGAAAAAGACATGATTGGAAAGAAATTAAAATCACAATACACTATACCACATCAGCCACACCACACCAAACCACACTACAGCACACCACACCACACCACGCTACTCCACACCACACCACACCACACCACACCACACCACACCACACTACAGCACACCACACCACACCACACCACACCAGACCACGCCACACCACACCACACCACACCACACCACACCACACCACAACACACCACACCACACCACACCACACCACACCAGGTTCCTGATGCGATAAAGCGTTGTCAAAAGGCGGGGATCACAGTGAGAATGTTGACTGGAGACAGTCTGGAAACGGCCACTTCTATAGCAGAAAAGTGTGGTATCACCAAGGTGGTGGTTGTTGTCGCTGTGGTGGTTGTTGTAGCTGTGGTGGTTGTTGTCGCTGTGGTGGTTGTTGTCGCTGTGATGGTTGTTGTAGCTGTGGTGGTTGTTGTCGCTGTGGTGGTTGTTGTCGCTGTGATGGTTTTTGTCGCTGTGGTGGTTGTTGTCGCTGTGGTGGTTGTTGTCGCCGTGGTAGCTGTGTTGTGGTAGTGCTGTGTGACGTTGTGGTACTAAGTATGCTGTTACGTTTTTTTGGTTTTTTTTGCTGTGGTGCTGCAGTCGTTATGGTTGTTCACAACATTAACAACAATAACACACCAAATAACAAAAACAACACACCAATAACACCAACAACAAAAACAAAACAACAAGAATGAACACCAGTAACAGAAGTGAAACCATGCCTTCCACACACAAACACACACACACACACACACACACACACACACACACACACACACACACACACACACACACACACACACACACACACACACACACACACACACACACACACACACACACACACACACACACACACACACACACACACACACACACACACACACACACACACACACACACACACACACACACACACACACACACACACACACACACAAACACACACACACACACACACACACACACACACACACACACACACAAACAAACACACACACAGGCAAGTGAGGATTCGTATGTTCTGGAAAGTTCAGTCTTCAACAGGCTCATCAGGACGACGCCTGACTCCCCGGTAAAAATGAATTTATTACAAAGGAAAGGGGTTGATGAATTAAAAGTGAAAAAAAAAATAATTAAAAAATAATTAAAAACAAATAATAAATAAATAATTGAAAACAAAGAATAAATAAATAACTAAAAATGAAAAAATAATAAATTAAAAAAAAAACAAAGAAAGAATGAAGAATTAAAAATAAAAAAACTTTCTACCCCTCCTTGCTCTCTTTCTACGCCTCAATGCTTCTTCCCTCTTTCCCCTCCCATCCCCCCTTCCCCTCTCCCCTCCCCTCTTTCTCCTACCCCCTCTCCTCCTTCTTCTCTCCCCACCCCTCTTCCCCCTCTCTTTCCTCCCTTCTCCCCCTCCTCCCTCCCCCCAGATCGACCAAGTCCTCTTCGACAAGATATGGCCGAAGTTGAGGGTGTTGGCCCGTTCGTCTCCGATGGACAAGTACAACCTGGTCAAGGGGATGATCAACTCCAAGAGCACAGCCATGAGGTCGAGGGTAGGCTGGAAGTTGTTGGATGGGTGGAAGACAGGGGAATGAGTAGGTGGACAAAAGGATGAGTGAGTGGATGAATGGATGGATGGGTGGGTGAATGAGTGGATGAGTGGGTGGTTAAAAAGATGAACGGGGGGATGAGTGGATGGGTGGGTGGTTGAAGAGCTGAGTAGGTGGATGAGGGGGTGGGTGGGTGGAAAAACGAGTCAAAGAGTTGGTAGATGGGTGGTTTGATGAGTGGGTTAATGGGTGGATGGATGGGTGGATGGATGGGTGAATGGATGGGTGGATGGGTGGATGAATGGGTGGGTGGATGGGTGATAGTTGGTTCAGAAGGGTTCAGTGCTTTGAACAGTTGTTGGGCGATTAACTAAAAAATATTTTTCAATGAAA
>OX387260.1:6071451-6078951 GCA_947562095.1 Branchellion lobata
ATAACAAAGTAACAAGAACCATCAAACACACACACACACACACACACACACACTCACACACACACACACACACACACACACACACACACACACACACACACACACACACACACACACACACACACACACACACACACACACACACACACACACACACACACAAACACACACTTTCTCCCTCTTTCTTACATTACTCATTCCTCCTCTTTCATCACTCATCTTTCTCTCCATCAACTTCCCACCCCCCTTTTTCTCCTCTTACTACCCATCCTCTCCTGTTTCTTTCCTCTTTTGTTTCTCTCCTTCTTCTTTCATTTCTTCTCATTTTCTTCCTTCACTCTTTTTCTTTATTAAATAAATTAAATTGAATGATTCATGCTCCTTCAGTCCATCTCTCCTTCTCCTTTCATCATAACTCATCTTGTTTAAGTTCCTTCACTCATTCCCTTCTCTTCCATCTCTCCTCCTTCTTCTTCTTCCAGCCCTTCTTCTTTCATTCATTTTTTTTTTCACTCACTCATTCTCTTCTCTTCCATCCATCCTTTCTTTAAAATAAAAACTTTCAGAGGATGGAGCATTGTCGATAATGAATGATGGATGAAGATGGATGAAAACAAAAAATAAATGAGGATGAATGGAGGATGAATGGAGGATGAACGGAGGATGAATGGAGGATGAATGGAGGATGAATGGAGGATGAATGGAGGATGAATGGAGGATGAATGGAGGATGAATGGAGGATGAATGGAGGATGAATGGAGGATGAATGGAGGATGAATGGAGCATGAATGGAGCATGAATGGAGCATGAATGGAGCATGAATGGAGGATGAATGGAGGATGAATGGAGGATGAATGAAGGATGAATGGAGGATTAATGGAGGATGAATGGAGGATGAATGGAGGATGAATGAAGGCAGGCGATAAAAATCTGATAAAACGTCGATTTTGAAGAGTTGCATTATTCATAACCATCGGAAAAACTGGGAAAACCAAAAAATGAAAAAAAACTGGTCTGGTTTTCTATTTTGATCGGATCATTTGTGAAGCACCCTTTGGTACGAATGAATGAATGAATGAATGAGTGAATGAATGAATGAATGAATGAATGAATGAATGAATGAATGAATGAATGAATGAATGAATGAATGAATAAATGAATGAATGAATAAATGAATGAATGAATAAATGAATGAATGAATGAATGAATGAATGAATGCATGAATGAATGAATGTACAAGTTGTTGTAGCGCACAGTTTGCAAACTAGCCTACTTCAGAGGCGCTTGGCAGTCTCTATATTCAATTCAATACAATACATACAATACAATACAATACAATACAATACAATACAATACAATACAATACAATACAATACAATACAATACAATACAATACAATACAATACAATACAATACAATACAATACAATACAATACAATACAATACAATACAATACAATACAATACAATACAATACAATACAATACAATACAATACAATACAATACAATACAATACAATACAATACAATACAATACAATACAATACAATACAATACAATACAATACAATACAATACAATACAATACAATACAATACAATACAATACAATACAATACAATACAATACAATACAATACAATACAATACAATACAATACAATACAATACAATACAATACAATACAAACACGAATATTATTATAATGGCATAATATACCAGTGTCCTCTTCATTTTTGATCATTCAAACTTATCGGCTGCTAACTTTTGAATACTTTCATCCAAAATAATTATAATTATAATTATAATTATAATTATAATTATAATTATAATTATAATTATCATCTTTTAAACATAAACCTTCTTATTAGTTTGAATCTCTTTAATTTTTTTCTTTCTAAAATATTAAACTTTTTTTTTGATTAAAACTATTTATGTGTTTTATTTGTTTAAATAAATTAAAAATATTTATGTTTATTGGTTGATGGTTTTGTTCAACGTGGACTTTGATCTCTTGTGCCTGAGATCTCGCGTCAATGGTCTTGCAGTATCAAGTTGTCAATTCGAACGATTGCAACCTTTGAAAATGATTCATATGGATTATGTAATAATATAATAATAATAATAATAATAATAATAATAATAATAATAATAATAATAATAATAATAATAATAATAATAATAATAATAATAATAATAATAATAATAATAATAATAACACTAATAATTTATTAATAATAATAAAAGAATTAAAATGAATTATATAATAATAATAGTAGGAGAATCATATAATTTATATTAAAAAAATAAAAATACAAACAGAAGTTATATAAAAGTGGTGAGGCAATAATAATCCTTCATAGTAAAAAATAAAAAAAATAAAAAATTAAAAAATAAAAAATAAAAAAATAAAAAAAATAAAAAATAAAAAATAAAAAAAACAAAAGTGAAAACAATGATAATGAATGCAGAAATGAAGAAAAATGAAAAAAACTAAGGAAAAAAACAAATGTTAAAAAAATAAACGTTATAAAAAAACTAAATGTGAAAAAATAAAAATAAAAATAAAAATATATAAAAAATACTAAGAAAAACAAAAAATAATAACAAGAAAAAAATAATAACAAGAAAAACAAAAAATAATAACAAAAAAATAATAAAAATAATAAAAATACTACTACTAATAAATATATAAAAACTTAATGATGAACGTAAGAGAATGGGGATAAAAATTATTAAAAATAATTAAAAATTTTTATTGATTTTTGATGAAACTATCAATTGAATTTCAGAGCTGAAAAACTGATGGATGAGTTGGATAGAAAAAAAACTTGGAGATAAGATAATATGATTGGGAAAAATGGAATTTTGTGGAATGAAAAATAATTTGGAAATAATAATAAAAATAAAAGTTTTTTTTGAAAAATGAAATAATTTTAAAAATGAAAATAAATTTGAAAAAAGGAGTGAAAAAAATAATTGAAAATAAAAAAAAAACAACGAAAAATTTTTTAAATTAAAAAAATTTGAAATTAACTCTAAAAAAGGATTAATTTGAAAACAGAAAAAAACAATTTATAAACAGAAAAACTTTTAAGATCGGATAATTCAAAACATCTTTTGTATTTTTCGACAAAAAAAAAAACTCAAAACACAAAAAAAAACCCCAAAACAAGGGATGGATTTCCACGTCACCATGACGCGCTTAAAACGACAGAGCCACTCAGAGCCACAAACGATCCACATCTTCTTCTTCCTCTTCCTCACTTCTACACACCTCCTTCAGTCCGTGGGAGGGGAAGCTGCCATCACGACCTCTTTCCCTCAGTCGCAGCAGCAGTTTCGCGTTGAAACTCCCCTTCCGAATCTCAACTGGGGCGACTTTTACGAAATATTCCACGCACAAAAACTCCAGCAGCAATTCAACGACTACTCCTCACCCATCCTCAAACTTTCCGCCGACCCACGCGAGCCACACCTCCTCTACGTCGCCACAGTCAACAACATCTTCCTCCTCGACACCCAGCTGCGGATCAAAGGGCGTCTGGTAACAGGACCACAGTGGGATAACCAAGACTGTCTTTCGGCTGAAAACCTTCCCAGCGAGTCCTTCTACTTCTCATACCCTAACATCTTTCATTCCTCCTTCAAGCAGCTCTGCTTGGACGCCAAAGGACGCGAAAAAGAGACGACTCATGTTTTCGATTCCAGGATCGAAGTGTTGCTACCTTACACAACCCACACGGGCTTCATCGGACTGGTGTTATGCGGCAATCTACGCAGGGGGTCTTGCTATTTCTACCAAGTTCTCAGACGCGGCAGCAGTTACGACATCGTCAAGGACACCACCCACACGTACAAGACCAGTAACAACACCTTCCTTTCAGACGAGCACGGAGTGGCTTATGTGGCCGCCTTAGACGACGGCGTGAAGCGGCTGTGGACCTTCGGATGCCGCAACACCTCGAGGAGGGAGTGGGATTGGAACAACGACTACCAGAGATATCTGGGAGTTTCCAGAAGGATCCTGCCCCAACAGAGGGGGTCTTGGAAGTCTGAGGAGGTACAGGTGATGGCGAAGAGAAGAGAAACTTGCCGACTCTACAGTGTCCTTAAGGGAACCTTCGACCATTCAGGATTTCTCTACTTCGTCTCTTTCTTTCCCTTCGACGTGCCCACCAGGGAAATGAAAGATTGCTTCACCAACGCAAAGTCAACTATCAACGTGATGTGCATGGCAGACGAAAGCCTATCTTCAATAATCGAAGCGAGCCTCCAGTGCCAGGGAGTGGCAGGCAAAGGGAACTCAGAAGTGTTGGCTTCGTCCAAAGTCACAGCAGGCGAATACCTCTCGAGCACCACCTCAGACATGCACGTGTGTGAAAAGAGCGGGAAAGATGTAGCGACCGGCGAAGCCTTGTTGGCTGCGGTCTTCAAGCACCAATCGACAGTGGCGCTATGCCTGTACCCCTTGGAAGCCATCAAAAGCGCCTTATACGCCAGCATGCAGGGCTGTTGGAGCAGACAAGGCTTTCTCAATGCCCAGTTCTCCAGGAGGGAGTCTTTGCCGTGTTTGTTCAAAACTACAGTGACCAACACCATCCCCGTTCGTGACCAGCGCGTGTTATTATTGATATATACATGTTTTTTGAATTTAATTTTTTTATATTAAAGAGATTAATTCATTCACGATCACCAAACCACACAACACCACACTACACCACACTACACCACACCACACTACACCACACTACACCACACTACACCACACTACACCACACTACACCACACTACACCACACCACACCACACCACACTACACCACACTACACCACACCCCACCACACACGCCATACCACACCAAACCACTCTACACCACACCGCACCACACCACACCACACCACACCAAACCACTCTACACCACACCGCACCACACCACACCACACCACACCACACCACACCACACCACACCACACCACACCACACCACACCACACCACACCCCACCACACCACACCACACCACACCACACCACACCACACCACACCACACCACACTACACCACACCACACCACGCAGGAGAGCAAACTCTCAGGAGAATTTTGTAGCAGAGGTCAGCAGTACTCGTACCCAGGTCCTCTCTCGTCCCCATGTAACGTCACCACCCCTCTCAGCCTTCTTCTTCCGGCCAATTCAAACGTCGTTGCCATAGTTACTCAAGTATTCGGTAAACACACCCTTGCCTTCTTAGCAACCAGGGAAAGGAAGATCATGAAAGTAGGGATGGGCGGTTTTTGAGCGGCTTTGAAGCCCAAATTTAATATTGACTCCAATACCTATTTTATGAGATATATTCTTTATTATCATCTTCTTAAGCGCCTCTGAGGCAACCTAGTTTGCAAACTGTGCGCTATAACAAGTTGTATATTTTTCTTTATTTCGGTGTAAATATATTTTTTTATTTCAGTACAATCTTTGTTTTATTATCCAGTCTAACTTTTAGTTTGACTTCTTTTTTCAATATTTTACGAATAAGTTTTATTATTTTAGATTTTTTTTTCAATATTTCAAAAATACTTTTTTAATATTTCAAAAATATTTCAAAAAAGATTTTTTTAATATTTCAAAAATATTTCAAAAAAGATTTTTTTAATATTTCAAAAATATTTCAAAAAAGATTTTTTTAATATTTCAAAAAAACACTTTTTGAAAATTTTAAACAATCTTATGTTCGCTGTTTGTTTCAAAGCCGAATTTAACTTTTCACAATTTTCTCAAGAAGCAATACTCACTTTTGCAGGCTATGTTGAACAGTTTTCAAAAAAAAGCGAGCAACAACGGTGAAGCCACCTACAACAACATCTACTATAACGAGATGCTGCCCACGAGTGATGACGATAAAGGTTGTTGTAAGGGTTGTTGTTGTTGTGGTTGTTGTTGTTGGGGTTGTTGTTGTTGTTGGGTTGTTGTTGTTGGGGTTGTTGTTGTTGGGGTTGTTTTTGTTGGGGTTGTTTTTGTTGGGGTTGTTGTTGTTGGGGTTGTTGGGGTTGTTGTTGTTGGGGTTGTTGTTGTTGGGGTTGTTTTTGTTGGGGTTGTTTTTGTTGGGGTTGTTGGGGTTGTTGTTGTTGGAATTGTTTTGGTTACGTAAGTTTTGTTTTTGTTGTTTTTTTTTGTCGTTGTTCTTGTGACTAGATAAGCGTTGTTATTGTAATTGTTGTTGTGGCTAGACCAGCGTTGTTGTTGTTGTTGTTGAAGTCATATTAACACTGTTGATAAACGTGTTGTTATTGTTAATAATCCTCTTTCTGTTGTTGTTGTTGTTGTTGTTGTTGTTGTTGTTATAATTTTTGCTGCTGTTGGTGTTGTGAATGTTGTTGTAGCTATAAAACGCAACATTATTCTGGTGGCATTGCAGACATAAGTGATGGCCTTACAGTTTGAATGCGAATGAATCATGGCCTACAGCTCAGCGGGTTGCATGGTGTTACGTATTCACCGCAGGGTCTTGAATCACTGCCAATGCTTCACAAATACATTTTCAAACTTTCAGTAGCATGTTCACTTACTAGAAGGCTCTCTTAAAAATAATTTTACTCTCACTAGAACACTGTTACGACTAGTTTATAAGCTCTCAGCGGAATGCACTGTTGAGAATAATTTTAAGTTCTCAGTAGAATGGTGCTGTTACAGTTGGTGGTTGTTCAGGGGGTGTCAAAAAGGGCATCCAGTCTTGAATATCATGCCAAAGCCGATGAGGTCTTCCAGAGGGTGGAAAGAGGAGGTTGTGGAAGTGAGAAGAGTGAAGAACAGGCTGATGGAAGAAGAAGAAAAACCACGGGGTCGTTTGAAAAATAAAAAATAAAAAAACAAAATTATTAATAAAAAAAGTCATAAATAATAATAAATAATGAGAATTAAAAAAATTTAAAAAAATAAAAGAAAAATAATGATAGCTTATAAACTAATTATAAAAAATAAAATTTGAAGCCAATGGAATCCTTAGTGGCCTCGAAACTCTACGGGGTTAATACCACTATAATAATATTTGTATTTGTATTGTATTGTATTGTATTTTATTGTATCTTATTTTATTGTCTTTTGTTGTATCGTATTGAATTGTATTTTATTTTATTGTCTTTTGTTGTATCGTATTGAATTGTATTTTATTTTATTGTCTTTTGTTGTATCGTATTGAATTGTATTTTATTTTGTTGTCTTTTGTTGTATCGTATTGAATTGTATTGTTTTTTATTGTACGGTTTTGTATTTTTATTGTAACGTATTGTACTTAAATGTATTGTATTGTATTGTACTTCAATGTATTGTATTGTAAGAAGAAAAGATTCAACTAATAATAATATAATAATAATAATAGAAATATTATTATAATTATTTTTACTGTCAGAACTGATTTTAAAATGTTCAAAACATTGATAAAAGATAGAGCTGAAAAGAAACTGGAGTAGCGGATGAAGAGGAGGAGGACGAGGAGGAGGAGGGGGAGGAG
>OX387260.1:6081451-6088951 GCA_947562095.1 Branchellion lobata
TGTTTGTTTGCTTGTTTGTATGGTTGGTTGTTTGTATGGTTGGTTGTTTGTATGGTTGGTTGTTTGTATGGTTATTATTTTGTATGGTTATTATTTTGTATGGTTGGTTTTTTGTTTGTTGGTTGTTTGTATGGTTAGTATTTTGTATGGTTGGTTATTTGTATGGTGGGTTGTTTGTATGGTTGGTTGTTTGTATGGTTGGTTGTTTGTATGGTTGGTTGTTTGTATGGCTGGTTGTTTAGTTGCTTGTGTGTATGCTTGATTGCATGGGTGGTTTTAGGTTAAAAATAATAATTAAAAAAAAAGATTATTATTATTATTATTATTATTTTAATCATTATTATCACCACTCTTTCCAGTTAACCTTCACCTTCAAGAACATGCCAGCTCCCAGCGGCAGTCTCAACTACTACTGCTTCTATGCTTCCTCCTCTTCCTCCTCTTCCTCTTCCTCTTCCTCTTCCTCTTCCTCTTCCTCTTCACAGGCGCTACTAGTGGCCAGTGGTCGCTACGCTTGTGACGTGACTTCCTTGTGGAACATGAGAAGTTAGTGGGGGGTGTTTGGGTGATGAAAATAATTTCAATATTTTTGATTATAAAAATTAATAAGTGGATAATAATAATATAAAAAGTGAAAAAAAATGGAAAAAAAATAAATAAATTGAAAATAATGAAAAAAAGAACAATAATAAAAAAAATAATGAAAAAAAATAATAATGAAAATAATAATAATGAAAACAATAATATTGAGAATAATAAAAATGAGAATAATAATAATGAAAATGGTTTGTGTGGAGTGAAAGGTAAGGGTTGAACAGGTATTCTTTATTTGAGTATGAATTTTTAATAAAACATTACAACCCACCACACCACAACACACCACACCACACCACACCACACCACACCACACCACACCACACCACACCACACCACACCACACCACACCACACCACACCACACCACACCACACCACACCACACCACACCACACCTCACATCAGGGAACGTGAATTTGACGTTGAGTTTGAAGGCGAAGACGAACAACAATTTCTTAAGCGCTTCCTTCGCTCGCTTCCAATACTTACTCCGCTATGACTGTAGCCTTTTCCAAAGGTGATGATGACGATGAAGATGATGATGATGATGATGATGATGATGATGATGATGATGATGATGATGATGATGATGATGATGATGATGATGATGACGATGAAGATGGTGATGATGATGATGATGATGATGATGATGATGATGATGATGATGATGATGATGATGATGATGATGATGATGATGATGATGATGATGATGGTGATGATGATGATGATGATGATGATGATGATGATGATGATGATGATGATGATGATGATGATGATGATGATGATGATGATGATGATGGTGATGATGATGATGATGATGATGATGAGGATGATGATGATGATGATGATGATGATGATTATGATGATGATGATGATGATGATGATGATGGTGATGATGATGATGATGATGATGATGATGATGATGATGATGATGATGATGATGATGATGATGATGATGATGATGATGATGATGATGATGATGATGATGATGATGATGATGATGATGATGATGATGATGATGATGATGATGATGATGATGATGATGATGATGATGATGATGATGATGATGATGATGATGATGATGATGATGATGATGATGATGATGATGATGATGATGATGATTATGATGATGATGATGATGATGATGATGATGATGATGATGATGATGATGATGATGATGATGATGATGATGATGATGATGATGATGATGATGATGATGATGATGATGATGATGATGATGACGATGATGATGATGATGATGATGATGATGATGATGATGATGATGATGATGATGATGATGATGATGACGCTGAAAGTTCTGGTGCTGATGCTGGCAAGGTTGCTAGTGATGATAACGCTGATGATGACGGTAGGGATAATAGTCATGGTGACCATGATGACGACAACGACGGCGATGACGTCACTTGACAGTTGCGGGGGGTGTGTGGAGGCGGAGTGTCAGTGGTGTGTGCTTGCTGGACAGTGTCAAAGGGACAGCTGTGGAGCAGGACAAACAGTTGTCCGCCAGGTACTACACGTCTCATTAATATGATACTGTAGTACTGATGTAGTACTGTACAATGAGTACAGTGTATTATGATGAAATCGTTTTAGTATCATGTCCTTGAGACAAATAAAAATATACGATTCATGAAGGTTATTGCTTTGGTGATTGAAAATAATGAAACTGGGAATGAAAGAACGATGGAAGAGTTAAAAGAAGGAATGCAAGAAGAGAAGAAAAAAATGAAATGACAAAAATGTTTAAAATATCCAAAAAATTCAAAATAAAAACGTTAGAAATGGTGAAAATGAAAGAAAAAAATATTAGAAATATGGAAAAAAATATTTTAAAAAATGAAAGAAAAGAAATAAATAAATAAATAAAATAGATAAATAAAAAAATTATTGAAAAAAATTATAAAAATAGTTTAAAAAAAATATATAATCTTTCTAGATGCAGGGATGTCCCAGTATCGTTGCGCAAACGAATCCTTTGTTGATTGCCTATGGAACCACCCATGATGTAGTTGTTAGGAGTGCCTTTACCTTTGTGGGTGGTGTGGTGTGGTTGGTGTGGTGTGGTGTGGTGTGGTGTGGTGTGGTGTGGTGTGGTGTGGTGTGGTGTGGTGTGGTGTGGTGTGGTGTGGTGTGGTGTGGTGTGGGGTGGTGTGGTGTGGGGTGGTGTGGTGTGGTGTAGTGTGGTGTGGTTTAGCGTGGTTTGGTGTAGTGTAGTTTTGTAAATCAAATTTCAAAAGGCCTCATCATTTTCTCCACCACCATCGCCTCCAGAGACCCGATAAAGTAACTTTCGGCTGTTCACTTTCCCCCTACTCTTCCTCCTCCTCCTCCTCCAAAACCAACTTCACAGTCGTCAATTCCGTACGCTTTCCCGTCTGTCGAATTCAAACGGTTGGTTTACAATTTGTCTCAATAGTTTATATGGAATACTAAGATGATCACAATGTTTCGTACTCTACCACACCACGCCACACCACGCCACACCACGCCACACCACACCACACCACGCCACACCACACCACGCCACACCACGCCACACCACACCACACCACACCACACCACGCCACACCACGCCACACCACGCCACACCACGCCACACCACACCACACCATGCCACACCACACCACACCACACCAAACTACACCACACTACACCACACTACATCACACCACACCAAACCACACCACACCACACCACACCACAGCCACTGCTACCACAAGCGACCACTGAAGGCAGCAGCTACAAACTCACAGTTTATTGGACGCACCAAGGAGTCATTGGTGAATTTGAAGGCAGTTACAACATCACAGGTGAATTTTTATCAATTTTATTCATCAATTTATCAAATCTTTCATCAACTTATCAAATCTTTCATTAACTTATCAAATCTTTCATTAACTTATCAAATCTTTCATTAACTTATCAAATCTTTCATTATTTTTTCAAATATCTCATTACTTTATCAAATCTTTCATTAAGTTAACTATCTCTCATTAATTTATTTTTTATTTTTCTTCCATTAATTATCCAATTAGCGCTAATCAGTTTTTTGTTTCATTAACTTATTCTTCACCCAATTTTCATTACATTTAATTTTCTCATCATAATGTTGAAACCCTCCACTCTTTTATTTAATATTTTTTTTATTTTTTTCATATTTATTATTTATTATCTTTATTTATTTTATTATTATTTTTTTTTTAATTTATTTTTTATCAGAATAATAATAGTTTGAAGCACGCAATATTGTAAAAAACAAAATTACGGAACATTAAAAAAAAATTTTTTTTTCAAAATTTTTTTTGAAACTTCCAGTAGAATGGTAGTATAACAATTAATGACACCACTACGACAACCACATCACCATGACAACCACACCACGATGACAACCCCACCACCATGACAACCCCACCACCATGACAGCCACACCACCATGACAACCCCACCACCATGGCAACCAAACCATTATGACAGCCACACCACCATGGCAACCACACCATGGCAACCACACCACCATGACAACCACACTACCATGACAACCCCACCACCATGGCAACCAAACCATTATGACAACCACACCACCATGACAGCCACACCATGACAACCACACCACCATGGCAACCACGCCACTATAAAAACCACACCACCATGACAACCCCACCACCATGACAACCCCACCACCATGACAACCACATCATGACAGCCACACCACCATGACAACCACAGTCGTAGGCTGCTCACTAGCTCCCGGCAGCTCTTGCCACTCCTGCTTCTCACCGCCACAGCAGTGGAACTGCAACTGGTGTGGTGGAAACGAAAACAACAACAATAATAATAACAATAAAAACAATAATATAAATAATTACAACTGTTACGCCTCCTGTCCTGGAGCCACGAACTGTCCTCCGCCACAAATTACCTCGGTCAGAAACTATTATTAATATTATTTTTCTTTTCATTAATATTATTCTTATTTTTATTAATATTATTTTTCTTTTCATTAATATTATTCTTATTTTTATTAATATTATTCTTATTTTTATTAATATTATTCTTATTTTTATTAATATTATTTTTATATTTATTAATTTTATTTTTATTTTTATTAATTTTATTTTTATTTTTATTAATTCTATTTTTATTTTTATTAATTTTATATTTATTTTTATTAATTTTATTTTTATTTTTATTAATATTATATATTATTATTTTTTATGAAGTTTTTTATTAATATTGTTTTAATTTTTATCAAAATTTTCTTTATTTTTATGAATATTATTAATATTTTAATCAATATTATTTTTATTATTATTATTATTATTTTGGTTTTTATTGTTTGGATTATTATTTTCATTATTTCAATCCATATTCATATTCTTCCAATTATTATCAATCTTATTTTCCTTATTTTTATCACTTTAATAATTTTTTTTCGAATTTCAAAACATCCCAACCCAAATTAAAGGTTTTTTTTTTGAGTTTTCGATTTTTGTATTCCAATCTTTAATTCAATATAATATAATTTTTATTTTTTTATTTTTTTCTTTCGATTCTCAATTTCCACTCCTGTTCCGCTCAGGTGCGTCCAACGGTGTTGATGAGAGGAAGGGGTAGTGACATCATCATCGAGGGGACCAATCTGGTGGGGCTGTCGAGAGAAGGGGCAGTGAAAGTTTTTATTGGCTCCTCCCAGTGTCCTGTTCTTGTGGCCCTACCTACCGGGTGTGTGCGTGTGTGTGTGTGTGTGTGTGTGTGTGTGTGTGTGTGTGTGTGTGTGTGTGTGTGTGTGTGTGTGTGTGTGTGTGTGTGTGTGTGTGTGTGTGTGTGTGTGTGTGTGTGTGTGTGTGTGTGTGTGTGTGTGTGTGTGTGTGTGTGTGTGTGTGTGTGTGTGTGTGTGTGTGTGTGTGTGTGTGTGTGTTTGATTTTTTTGTGTTGCAAGCTGCATGTATATGTTTTTCATAGTTGCTTGTGTGGGTTTTCTGGTTGAATGTTTCTGTACCTCTTTCCGTTCGAATGCATTTCATGGCTGGATGGTTGTTGCACAGACTGCGGTGCACAAGTGGAGCGCCAGACAGAGGGGGTCCATTGAAGGTAGTGGTCAATGGATTGGAACACACCACCTCCTTCTCCATCTCACTCAAAGTAACTGCCTCTTTCGAGATACTTCTTTCCATTCTTCACTGATGTTGAGAAAAAATAATAAAAAAATCAATTAAAAAATTAATTTAAAAACCATTTGAAACTTTAATTAAAAAAATAATTTAAAAATTGATTAAATTAATTAGATTATTCTTTTTTTAAACTAAGAACTAATTGAGTTTTGTTTAAAAAAAAATTTAAAAAAAAAAAAAATTATTTTCAAAATGTTTGGGTTTTTTCCACATCAACTTTCGTTATTTGAAAAATCAATCATTCAAAGTTAAAAATAACTCATGCCAAACCACACCCTCAACGCCACACGCCCTTCTTAAATCCCGCCCACCTCCTACGCCAACCAATCACAGCAACCCGTGTTGACATCTTTCACGCCCACCTATGGACCATCCGGGGGTAACACAGTAGTCACCTTGAAAGGTTCAGATTTGAACTTTGACCGGAAAAGAATACAAGTATCCATAAGGGGGGAAAAACAAACCATGTGAGTGGGTGGATCTTAATTTTTATTTTTTGAAAAAAAAAGTTGTTAATTATTTGAATTTAATTGGTTGATGGTGTGTCTTGAGGAGAGTGGATGGTGCACAGTGTTGAAACGTCACTTACCTTCAATAAATGAACATTCTTGAATAACACGGAACAACACACCTAGCCACACCACGCCACACCCCACCACACCTCACCACACCCCAGCACACCACACCATACCACACCACACCACACCACACCACACCACACCACACCACATCACACCACACCACACCCCACCACAGCCTCTCTGCCAACAACGACACCTCAATCGTCTTCATGACGACGAGAGTCGCGCAAGACCAGCAGGCAAGAGTGGAGGTTACCATAGACACCCACACCTTGTACACCTCCCAGCCTTTCACCTTCAAACCCAACCCTCGTCACTTCTCCTTCCATCCCCCCTCCGTCTTCGAGGCGTTAGTGAAGTCTACCTTCAATTCTTCCTTCATAAACCTTCCATTAATTATGAAATTTTTATCATTATTACTTTCATTATTTATTATTATTATTGTTATTATTATTATTATTATTATTATTATTATTATTATTATTATTATTATTATTATTATTATTATTATTATTATTATTATTATTATTATTATTATTATTATTATTATTATTATTATTATTATTATTATTATTATTATTATTATTATTATTATTATTATTATTATTATTATTATTATTATTATTATTATTATTATTATTATTATTATTATTATTATTATTATTATTATTATTATTATTATTATTATTATTATTATTATTATTATTATTATTATTATTATTATTATTATCATTATTATTATTATTACTATTATTATTATTATTATTATTATTATTATTGTTATTACGATCACGTGACCACAGGGGCGGAGTTTTGATGCGCATGCGTGGAGATAACTTGAAGGCGAGTGTGCTACTGAGCATCTCTGTGGGCAAGATCAACGCCAAGGTGACAAAAAATAAACAAATATCTAAAAATAAACAAATGTAAAAACAAATATAAAAATAAAAAAAATAATAAAAACAAAACAAATATAAAACAAAACAAAAATAAAAACAAAACAAAAAAAAAAAAAAACAAAAATAATGAAAAAACAAAAATGAAAACAAAACAAAAATGAGCACAAATAATAGCAACAAAAAACAAGATAATGAAGATAATAATTAGAACAACTTCCGGTGTTAAAATTTAA
>OX387260.1:6096451-6141451 GCA_947562095.1 Branchellion lobata
TTGTTTCTGTTGTTGTTGTTGCTGCTGTTGTCGCTGTTGTTTTTGTTGTTGTTTTTGCTGTTTTTGTTTTTATTCTTTCAATTTTTTAGACATTCCTATTCAACATTTCCACAAATGAGTCGATGAATGAGGACTATAACATTTTTCTATGTTTATTTATGCATATATATAAAATAATGACATCATTTAATGACTAACTGTTCTTCTTTCAACGCTCTTCCATCAGGTGAACTTAGCCAACACCAACAGCAACAACAACAGCAACGACGACAACAGCAACGACGGCTGGCTACGAATAAAAACACTCAAAGATTACGCAATCGTTCCTGACGTCACTCTCATCTTGCACCACAAAATCACCAACCGCAACACCCAAGACAAGGTCAAGAAGAGCAACAGCACCAACAACAGCCTCAGCAGCAACAACAATGACAACAACAACAATGTCAACTATGACGTCACGGCCAACAACAACGGCAGCTACTGTTACGGCGAGAATCCTGACGTACAACACAGCAACTACACTCCCGATAACAACAGAGACGTCAACGGTGATTACCAAAACATTATTACTTCCTTCTCTATCATTGATTATCTTTCGAATTAACAGTAGTGGGAGTAGTATAACTCTTTGGATGATGATGATTATTATTATTATTATTATTATTATTATTATTATTATTATTATTATTATTATTATTATTATTATTATTATTATTATTATTATTATTATTATTTTTATTATTATTATTATTATTATTATTATTATTATTATTATTATTATTATTATTATTATTATTATTATTATTATTATTATTATTATTATTATTATTATTTATTTTATTATTATTATTATTATTATTATTATTATTATTATTATTATCATTATTATTATTATTATTATTATTATTATTATTATTATTATTATTATTATTATTATTATTATTATTATTATTATTATTATTATTATTATTATTATTATTAAAACAGTTTTCCTGGACTCAGGGACCCGCCTGGGAACTTTGAAGTTGGTGGACAGCAAGGGAGCCATGAGTTACCATCTGGTCGTTGTTGTTGTGTTTTTGTTGAGGTTGTTGTGTTTTTGTTGAGGTTGTTGTGTTTTCGTTGAGGTTGTTGTGTTTTTGTGGATGTTGTTGTGTTTTTGTTGACGTTGTTGTGTTTTCGTTGATGTTGTTGTGTTTTTGGTGACGTTGCTGTTTTGTTTCTGATGACGTTGTTGTTGTGTTTCTGTTGACATTGTTGTTGTATTTCTGATGACGTTGTTGTGTTTCTGTTTACGTTGTTGTTGTATTTCTGATTACGTTGTTGTTGTGTTCCTGTTGACGTTGATCAACAACAACAACAACAACAACAACGACAACAAAAACAACAACAACAACAACAGGTAAAGGACAATCCCTCGAGGATGATTTCAGCCAACAACAACGTCATCAGCGAAGTTTTTCTGTCTCGCATGTTGATCGCCAAGGTTGGTGGTGTTGTTGCTGTGGCTTATGGGTTGTTGTTGGGGTTAGAGTGGTGTTGTTACTATGGATTTTGAGTTGTTTTGGATGGGGGTGTTGTTGTTTTGTGGTTGTTGTCTTGTGGTTGTTGTGTTGTAGTTGTTGTGTTGTGGTTGTTGTTTTGTGGTTGTTGTCTTGTGGTTGTTGTGTTGTAGTTGTTGTGTTGTGGTTGTTGTTTTGTGGTTGTTGTGTTTTGTTGCGGTTGTTGTGTTGTGGTTGTTGGTGTGGTTTTGTTGATAGTGGCGGTGCTGTTGTTTTACCCACCTATTCACTCACCCACCCACTACCTACCTATTGACCCACTCCCCCCCCCCCTTCCAGAACGTTTTAGTACAGTCCATAAGCGACCTCTTCAGTCAAATCACCGCCTGTGACTCAAACCTGCCCACCGCAATCAAGGTATGAAGACAGGTGATTGAGGAAATAATTAGTCAATCAAGGTGGAAATTAAAATTTACACCATCACCGCTACCACCACTGCCAACAGTACCCTCATAACATCATCACTTCCGTCACCACACCACCACCACTACACTACCATCACCATCACCACCATCACCATCATCACCATCACCACCATCACCACCACCATCACCACCATCACCATCATCACCACCATCACCATCACCACCATCACCATCATCACACCACCATCACCATCACCACCATCACCATCACCACCATCACCACCATCATCACCATCACCACCATCACCATCACCACCATCACCACCATCACCATCATCACCATCACCACCATCATCACACCACCATCACCATCACCACCATCACCACCATCACCACCATCACCATCACCACCATCACCATCATCACACCACCATCACCATCACCACCACCACCATCACCATCACCACCATCACCATCACCACCATCACCATCACCACCATCACCATCATCACACCACCATCACCATCACCACCATCACCACCATCACCATCACCACCATCACCATCATCACCATCACCACCATCATCACCATCATCACCATCACCATAATCACACCACCATCACCATCACCACCATCACCATCACCACCATCACCATCACCACCATCACCATCACCACCATCACCACCATCACCATCACCACCATCACCATCATCACACCACCATCACCATCACCACCATCACCAAGGTGCTTTACGACTCATTCGATCAACTGGCTTGTAAGTTCAACATCTCCGATGACGGTGTGGTGCATATATGGAAAAGCAACAGGTGGGTGGGGATGGGTGAAGGGTGGGTGGAGGTGGATGGTGGTAGATGGGTGAAGGATGGGTTGAAGTGGGTGGTGGATGGGTGGGGGGTGGGTGAAGGATAGATAAAGGGGGATGAAGATGGAAGGTAGAATTGGGGTGATGAAGGTAGAAGAAGAGGTGGTGTTTGGTTGGTTCATTTGTAAGTCTGTGTGAAGGGTTGGTGGTTGAAAAAGTGGTGCATGATAAAACGGTGGTTGAAAGAGTGGTGGTTGAAAGAGTGGTGGTTGAAAGAGTGGTGGTTGAAGGAGTGGTGGTTGAAAGAGTGGTGGTTGAAGGAGTGGTGGTTGAAGGAGGGGTGGTTGAAGGAGTGGTGGTTGAAGGAGGGGTGGTTGAAGGAGTGGTGGTTGAAAGAGTGGTGGTTGAAGGAGGGGTGGTTGAAAGAGTGGTGATTGAAGGAGTGGTGCATGATGAAACGGTGGTTGAAAGAGTGGTGGTTGAAAGAGTGGTGGTTGAAGGAGTGGTGGTTGAAAGAGTGGTGGTTGAAAGAGTGGTGGTTGAAAGAGTGGTGGTTGAAAGAGATGGAGGAGAAGATGGATGGGCTGGTAGTTTGTTCATCAAGCAACACAACCACCTTTCAACATCTTTTCCAACCACTTCAAACATTTCGTCACCCCATCACTCTTCTCATTCACCCCTTCCTTCTCCCAAATCCTCTTCAACCCCTCTCAACAGACAAATTTATTTTCGTCTTTTTCACCCCTAAAAACCTTTAAACACCCAAAAGCGTCTGACCATTTCAAGCCACTCAAACCCTCGGCCTCCGACACTCTTTAAACACTAAAAGGAATTAACTCAAACACTTCCCAAGTCCTCTAAAACTTTTAAAACCTCCTAAAAAAACGATCCTCACCCACCAGCCTTCCACTGCGGTATTGGATAAACGCCATAAAGAATCCTGACTTCTTGTTCGACCTGGAGAGGAGTTTGACAAGAGGATCATGTCTCAACGTGGTCGGTCAGGTCCTCATCGACTCATGCTCTCTCGATGACACCCAGCATGGATATGTGAGGAGGATGGGGAGGAGTGAAAAGGGTGGGAATGGGGAATGGGGTTGAAGGGTGGAATGGAGATGGGGGAATAAAGTGGAGGAAGAGAGGATGGTAAGTTAAGAGGAGGGATGGAAAAAATGGGGGGGGGGGGAGGGGGTGGGTGAACGAGGAGTCGAAGAAGAGAGAAGATGGATATGGAGTGTGTTATGAAGATATGGGTGTTTGGGGGTTGAAGCTTCCATTTCTTCTCAATCTATCCAATTCATCTATCTACCCAATCATTCATTCGTTCATTAGTTCATTCATTCATCCATTCATCATTCAATTTTTCCATGCATCAAAGATGTATCTATCCATTCATCCACCTGTTCATTCATCAACCCAGCCATATGGTTATCCTCCCATTTAAACAACTATCCAACTATCCACTCATTTACTTTCTCCTCCGTTCATCCATTATTCTTTCCATCCATTCATCCACCCACTCATCCATCCATTCATTTATTCATCTATCGATCCACTCATCCACTTATTCATTTATCCTTCCATCCATTCATCCACCTATCCATCCATCCATCCATCCATCCATCCACCCATTCATCCATCTAAGAATCCACTCATCCATCCATCCATCCACCAATTCATCCATCCATCCCCCAGGAGTCCTCCACCAGACTGTTGTTCTCGAAAGAGATCCCAAAGTACAAAAAGATGGTGAGGGAATTTTACCACAACGTCAGGAACAGACCAACACCAGACAAGATGGCGCTTCAGCAGTTCTATGAGGCTGTGGTGAGATGAGAGTGGAGGGGGGTATGGATAGGTGGGATGGATGGATAGGTGGGATGATTGGATAGGTGAGATGGATGGATAGGTGGGATGAATGTACAGGTGGGATGGATGGAATGAGTTGGAATGGATGGGATAAAATGGGTTTGGGTTGGGTGGGCTGGATTGGTTAGATGGGTTAGGTTGGGGAAGTTGGATTGATTGAAAAGATGGAGTGGGATGGATGGGATGGAGTGGGATGGATGGGATGGAGTGGGATGGATAGGATGGAGTGGGATGGATAGGATGGAGTGGGATGAATAGGATGGAGTGGGATGGATGGGATGTAGGGGGATGAACGAGATAAATAGGATGGAATGAGTCAAAATGTAGAAGATTGGAGTGAAATGGGTGGAAAGAGTTGGCTTATGTGGTGGATTGTTTTGAACCACAATAAGACGAGTTGCAATGTAATGGCATGAGGTGAAGTGGATTGAAAAGAGTTGGATCACACCACACCACACCACACCACACTACACCACACCACACCACACCACACCACACCACGCCACACCACACCACACCACACCACACCACACCACACTACACCACACCACACCACACCACACCACACCACACTACACCACACCACAGGAGACGGAGGCAAGAGGAAGATTCGACGTTGAAGTGGCTCTGAAGGAAGTTCACAAGTATGCCAGCAAGTTCTATCATCAAGTATGTGTGGTGTGGTGTGGTGTGGTGTGGTGTGGTGTGGTGTGGTGTGGCGTGGTGTGGTGTGGTGTGGTGTAGCGTGGTGTGGTGTGGTGTGGTGTGGTGTGGTGTGGTGTGGTGTGGTGTGGTGTGGTGTGGTGTGGTGTGGTGTGGTGTGGCGTGGTGTGGTGTGGTGTGGTGTAGCGTGGTGTGGTGTGGTGTGGTGTGGTGTGGTGTGGTGTGGCGTGGTGTGGTGTGGTGTGGTGTGGTGTGGTGTGTTGTGGTGTGGTGTGGTGTGGTGTGTTGTGGTGTGGTGTGGTGTGGTGTGGTGTGGTGTGTTGTGGTGTCGTGTGGTGTGGTGTGGTGTGGCGTGGTGTGGTGTGGTGTGGTGTGGTGTGTTGTGGTGTGGTGTGGTGTGTTGTGGTGTGGTGTGTTGTGGTGTGGTGTGGTGTGGTGTGGTGTGGTGTGGTGTGGCGTTGTGTGGTGTGATGTGGTGTGGTGTGGAGGGGAGTGGTGTGGAGGGGTGTGGTGTGGTGTGGTGTGGTGTGGTGTGGTGTGGTGTGGTGTGGTGTGGTGTGATGTGGTGTGGCGTCGTGTGGTTTGGTGTGGTGGGGGTGTGGTGTGGTGTGTTGTAATGTGGTGTGGTGTGGTGTGTTGTGGTGTGGTGTGGTGTGTTGTAGTGTGGTGTGGCGTGGTGTGGTGTGGTGTAGCGTGGTGTGGTGTGGTGTGGTGTGGTGTGGTGTGGTGTGATGTGGTGTGGTGTGGTGTGGTGTGGTGTGGAGGGGAGTGGTGTGGTGTGGTGTGGTGTGGCGTTGTGTGGTGTGGTGTGGTGTGGTGTGGTGTGGTGTGGTGTGGTGTGGTGTGGTGTGGTGTGGTGTGGTGTGGAGGGGAGTGGTGTGGAGGGGTGTGGTGTGGTTGGGTGTGGTGTGGTGTGGTGTGGTGTGGTGTGGCGTTGTGTGGTGTGGTGTGGTGGGGTGTGATGTGGTTTGGTGGGGTCTGATGCGGCACGTTGTAGTTTGTTGTTTTTTGAAAAACATAAAATAACTAAGAAAGAAAACTTCAACCATCTAATGATGAAATCAAAAAACCACCACGACCTAACGATGAAAAAAACATTATAACCACTAGCTAATAATGAACCAAACAGTTTCTTCCTCATAAAACAACCACCACCACCACCATTATTCTCATGAAGAAAAAACCACCACGAACTAACGATGGAAACGAAAATCACCACACCACACTCCACCACACCACACCACACCACACCACACCACACCACACCACCCCACTCCACACCACACCACGCCACACCACACCACGCCACACCACACCACACTACACCACACTATACTAAACCACACCACACCACACCACACCACACCACTCCACACCACACCACTCCACACCACACCACACCACACCATTCCACACCACACCACACCACACCATACCACACCACACCACACGCAGATCTTGCACGTACTCGAAAGCAATTCGGACGCTAAGAAGCTTCAACTGCACGTGAAGTTTCAGAACAGCTGCCAGCCAGACCTCTGATCTACCTTTCCAATAACTTCCACCCCAACAACCACCACCTCTAATAACCACTCTTTCAATAACCACCTTACCCACCAACCACCCCCAACAACCACTCCCTCCCAACCCCCCCACCACAATCCCCAACAACCACCTTCCCAACCCCCCCCCCACCAACCACCACCAACAACCCCCTCCTCAACTAATTTTGAACAAGCACCCTCGTGTAGTATTGATTCTCATCGTTATCTTCTACTTGTCTTCTTTCTCATTATTATTGTTTTTTTGCATAATTATCTGTTATTATTATTTTATTATAATTATAATAATAATAATTATTATTATTATAATTATTAGTTTATTATTATTATTATTATTATTATTATTATTATTATATTATTATTATTATTATTATTATTATTATTATTATTATTATTATTATTATTATTATTATTATTATTATTATTTTTATTTTTATTATTATTATTATTATTATTATTATTATTATTATTATTATTTTTATTATTATTATTATTATTATTATTATTATTATTATTATTATTATTATTATTATTATTATTATTATTATTCATAATATTATTATTATTATTTATATTATTATTATTATTTTTTTTTTAATTATTATTATTATTATTATTATTATTATTATTATTATTATTATTATTATTATTATTATTTGTATTATTTATATTATTATTATTATTATTATTATTATTATTATTATTATTATTATTATTATTATTATTATTATTATTATTATTATTATTATTATTATTATTATTATTATTATTATTATTATTATTATTTATATTATTATTATTATTATTATTATTATTATTATTATTATTATTATTATTATTATTTAATTATTATTATTATTCTTTTCTTTTTGATTTTTTTACTACTTATTATTACCAATTATTGTTATAATTTTTATTATTATTCTTATTGTTTTTCTTACCTTCTTCTTTTCATACAATGAACACTCAGACAACTTAAGCCTGAAAACCCACAGCACTTCATGTTAAATTGAAACCTTCGGCAAACACCCATCATTTTATTGATGATAGTTATCATTGTGATATGTTCCTTCAACAACCCTCACGTAGACAGACCAAACGCCGTGTTGTTTTAGTAATCTTTACAAAGCAGGTTTTGCGTCGAGCTTTAATTATAATTATAATTATAATTATAATTATAACTATAATTTTCGGTTTTTAAACTTTTGGTTAGAGGTGTTATGACGGTTGGTGGTGGTGGTTGTTGAGGTGGCAGTGAGAGAAAAGTAAAAGGTTGGCTGGTGGAGAGGGGATGGAGAGTGGATGGAGAGGGGATGGAGAGGGGATGGAGAGTGGATGGAGAGGGGATGGAGAGTGGATGGAGAGGGGATGGAGAGTGGATGGAGAGTGGATGGAGAGTGGATGGAGAGTGGATGGAGAGTGGATGGAGAGAGGATGGAGAGGGGATGGAGAGAGGATGGAGAGAGGATGGAGAGGGGATGGAGAGGGGATGGAGAGTGGAGGGAGAGGGGATGGAGAGTGGATGGAGAGGGGATGGAGAGGGGATGGAGAGGGGATGGAGAGTGGATGGAGAGTGGATGGAGAGGGGATGGAGAGGGGATGGAGAGTGGATGGAGAGAGGATGGAGAGAGGATGGAGAGAGGATGGAGAGGGGATGGAGAGTGGATGGAGAGGGGATGGAGAGTGGATGGAGAGGGGATGGAGAGGGGATGGAGAGGGGATGGAGAGTGGATGGAGAGTGGATGGAGAGTGGATGGAGAGGGGATGGAGAGTGGATGGAGAGTGGATGGAGAGGGGATGGAGAGGGGATGGAGAGTGGATGGAGAGAGGATGGAGAGAGGATGGAGAGAGGATGGAGAGGGGATGGAGAGTGGA
Organism: Branchellion lobata; assembly: GCA_947562095.1. Lineage (NCBI taxonomy): Eukaryota > Metazoa > Annelida > Clitellata > Hirudinida > Piscicolidae > Branchellion > Branchellion lobata. The sequence goes on from OX387260.1 coordinate 6,105,177, forward strand.
TGGAGAGGGGATGGAGAGTGGATGGAGAGGGGATGGAGAGGGGATGGAGAGGGGATGGAGAGGGGATGGAGAGTGGATGGAGAGTGGATGGAGAGTGGATGGAGAGGGGATGGAGAGTGGATGGAGAGTGGATGGAGAGTGGATGGAGAGGGGATGGAGAGTGGATGGAGAGAGGATGGAGAGGGGATGGAGAGTGGATGGAGAGTGGATGGAGAGAGGATGGAGAGGGGATGGAGAGGGGATGGAGAGGGGATGGAGAGTGGATGGAGAGTGGATGGAGAGTGGATGGAGAGTGGATGGAGAGTGGATGGAGAGTGGATGGAGAGGGGATGGAGAGTGGATGGAGAGTGGATGGAGAGTGGATGGAGAGGGGATGGAGAGGGGATGGAGAGGGGATGGAGAGTGGATGGAGAGTGGATGGAGAGTGGATGGAGAGTGGATGGAGAGTGGATGGAGAGGGGATGGAGAGTGGATGGAGAGTGGATGGAGAGTGGATGGAGAGGGGATGGAGAGGAGATGGAGAGTGGATGGAGAGTGGATGGAGAGTGGATGGAGAGGGGATGGAGAGGGGATGGAGAGGGGATGGAGAGTGGATGGAGAGTGGATGGAGAGTGGATGGAGAGTGGATGGAGAGTGGATGGAGAGGGGATGGAGAGGGGATGGAGAGGGGATGGAGAGGGGATGGAGAGTGGATGGAGAGTGGATGGAGAGTGGATGGAGAGGGGATGGAGAGGAGATGGAGAGTGGATGGAGAGTGGATGGAGAGTGGATGGAGAGGGTGGAGAGTGGATGGAGAGTGGATGGAGAGTGGATGGAGAGGGGATGGAGAGGGGATGGAGAGGGGATGGAGAGTGGATGGAGAGTGGATGGAGAGTGGATGGAGAGTGGATGGAGAGTGGATGGAGAGGGGATGGAGAGTGGATGGAGAGGGGATGGAGAGGGGATGGAGAGTGGATGGAGAGTGGATGGAGAGTGGATGGAGAGTGGATGGAGAGTGGATGGAGAGTGGATGGAGAGGGGATGGAGAGTGGATGGAGAGTGGATGGAGAGTGGATGGAGAGTGGATGGAGAGGGGATGGAGAGTGGATGGAGAGGGGATGGAGAGGGGATGGAGAGGGGATGGAGAGGGGATGGAGAGTGGATGGAGAGGGGATGGAGAGGGGATGGAGAGGGGATGGAGAGTGGATGGAGAGGGGATGGAGAGGGGATGGAGAGGGGATGGAGAAGGGATGGAGAGGGGATGGAGAGTGGATGGAGAGGGGATGGAGAGGGGATGGAGAGGGGATGGAGAGTGGATAGAGAGTGGATGGAGAGTGGATGGAGAGTGGATGGAGAGGGGATGGAAAGTGGATGGAGAGTGGATGGAGAGTGGATGGAGAGGGGATGGAGAGTGGATGGAGAGAGGATGGAGAGGGGATGGAGAGTGGATGGAGAGTGGATGGAGAGAGGATGGAGAGGGGATGGAGAGTGGATGGAGAGGGGATGGAGGGTGGATGGAGAGTGGATGGAGAGTGGATGGAGAGTGGATGGAGAGGGGATGGAGAGTGGATGGAGAGTGGATGGAGAGTGGATGGAGAGTGGATGGAGAGTGGATGGAGAGTGGATGGAGAGGGGATGGAGAGTGGATGGAGAGTGGATGGAGAGTGGATGGAGAGGGGATGGAGAGGGGATGGAGAGTGGATGGAGAGGGGATGGAGAGTGGATGGAGAGTGGATGGAGAGTGGATGGAGAGTGGATGGAGAGTGGATGGAGAGGGGATGGAGAGTGGATGGAGAGTGGATGGAGAGTGGATGGAGAGTGGATGGAGAGTGGATGGAGAGTGGATGGAGAGGGGATGGAGAGTGGATGGAGAGTGGATGGAGAGTGGATGGAGAGGGGATGGAGAGAGGATGGAGAGGGGATGGAGAGTGGATGGAGAGGGGATGGAGGGTGGATGGAGAGTGGATGGAGAGTGGATGGAGAGTGGATGGAGAGTGGATGGAGAGTGGATGGAGAGGGGATGGAGAGTGGATGGAGAGTGGATGGAGAGTGGATGGAGAGGGGATGGAGAGAGGATGGAGAGGGGATGGAGAGTGGATGGAGAGGGGATGGAGGGTGGATGGAGAGTGGATGGAGAGTGGATGGAGAGTGGATGGAGAGGGGATGGAGAGTGGATGGAGAGTGGATGGAGAGTGGATGGAGAGTGGATGGAGAGGGGATGGAGAGTGGATGGAGAGTGGATGGAGAGTGGATGGAGAGTGGATGGAGAGTGGATGGAGAGTGGATGGAGGGTGGATGGAGAGTGGATGGAGAGTGGATGGAGAGGGGATGGAGAGTGGATGGAGAGGGGATGGAGAGGGGATGGAGAGGGGATGGAGAGTGGATGGAGAGGGGATGGAGAGGGGATGGAGAGTGGATGGAGAGGGGATGGAGAGTGGATGGAGAGTGGAGTTGTTGTCTCAGGAAGGCAAGGTTGAATGACTCAAGGGAAAGTCAAAGAAGTTATGGTATGGAAGATGAAGATATCAATGCTGAGTATAAAAAAGAAAAAATAATTCAAAAAATAATTAAAAATAATTAAAAAAATTTAAAAAAAATAATAAAAAATAAAATAATAAAAAAATAATAAAAAAATATAAAAATAACATGATAATGTTCTTCTCTTATCAGTTTAACATTCTTGTTATTGTCATAATTTCTTTAGTTATATATTTGATAATTAACCATAATAATAATAATTTTTATTATTATTTATTTATTGTAACATAATCTTTTTCGTCCTTTTTTCCATCTTCGTCCGCTATCGTTTTCAAGGCGTCACCCCATCCCGCTATTCCATCCTTGCATCTTAATCAAACCTCGCTTTGCTCTCTTCTCTTTCGGACAACTCACTTTGTTGTTGTTTTTCTGTGTTATTTTTGTGGAGAACATTTTGTTTCAAAGTTGGTTGATATTTCGTTTTTGCATATTTTGCACAATTATCGACTCAACTTTGTGGGAATTGCGTGGAAACAAGTCTGTTAAATAAAACTTCAACGCAACCAATCTGAAATGACAACCGCACTTGGAGAGGTTGTGTCAACATGTTGTTGGTGTTGTTGTTGTTGTTGTTGTTGTGTCGAAGTGTTGTTGTTGTTGTTGTGTCGAAATGTTTTTGTTTCAACATGTTGATGTTGTTGTTGTTGTGCCGACATGTTGATGTTGTTGTTGTTGTGCCGACATGTTGATGTTGTTGTTGTTGTGCCGACATGTTGATGTTGTTATTGTCGACATGTTGATGTTGTTATTGTCGACATGTTGTTGTTGTTGTGTTGAGTTTTTTTGTTGTTGTTGTGTGTCATCTCTGGCTTCCGAGGATGGCCTTCAAAGGCGCTTTTGCTGACTGTAAAAAGAGCAAAGGTTGGTCGAAGGAGCCCAGCAAACCTTTCAGGTTACCCACTTCCACCGCTGGATCTGGAAAACGGTCTGAAAACCCAATATTTTGGAGTGTTTTCACTTCTGGAATAACCTTTTGTGTCAAGAAATTTCCAACGTCTAAGTTGGAAATTTCTTGTCGGTAGATGGGAGGTGGCTTGAGCATCTCACAACTGCACTGAAGCAGCTTGCGATCAGGAACGTTACTATCAAGAAAGTCAATGTCTGAAAGTGTTTGTGCATTTGTGTTCTCGGACTGCTCATAGTGGAAACTGAGATCACCCACAATCAGAACCTTTTCATTGTATGTGATCAAATGTGCAAATTCCATGTGAAAAAATGAAGAAGCAGCACCCGTGCGATAAACAACCAATCCGATGACAGACTTGGAGCTTGAGCTTATTCTCACACACAGATGTTCAAAACTGGCAGTTGAAGTTAACTTCAATAGCATTCCCCGGAACATGGAGTTGAAAGCCACTGCCACTCCTCCATGGTTGGTGAGCAGGGTGTTCACTGACTCGGGAAGTCTTGGCTTTGCTTTCTCAAAGACCAAAAGACCCCGTCTGCGCAGCTTACTTAGGCCGATTGACTCCGGGTCATGCCATGTTTTTTTCAAGAGTATCAAATCTATTTCGTGGTTCTTTATTTCAACACATAATTCCTCCCCCACAATGTGTAGTGGCCTCACGTTCTGGAACCCAATCAAAACTGAGGATTCAGTTTTTTGAGGCTGAAAACGTCAAATCAATCCATGGTGGTCTCCGCTGTGCTGTGCACACCTTTCTTCTACCTTCTTAGCCTCTTTGCCTTCGAGTGGCTTTGCCACCCATTAGCTCAGCAGCGAGTGAAACTGCATTTCTGAAAAAACCTTTAAACAAAAGACTGAAAGACGTTTCATGAAAGCTTTGATAAAAGCCTTAATAAGGTAGATGATGTAGTTCTACTGTTGTTTTCTGCCAATCTCATGGGTGATCAGGTTCCAGAGGCGAGGTCGTCTGCAGGTACTTGTATACCACCTTTACACATAAACAAAAACTGCCAATTCCAAGCTACCTAGAAATTAATTTAATAAATATAATAAGTATAAATTAATTTTCATTATTATTTTTTTAATTTTAATTAATTCAATTATTTTTTATGGTCTTTGCCTTATATAATCGGACTTTTGATTGCAGTCCTTGTTCGCTGACACCACTCTCTTAGGACAGTCACGAAACTAGGCTTATAAGGTACATGGCTGCCTTAAGTTACAAAGGTAATCAGTCGATTAAGGCGGTTAATCAGTCAATTAAGGAAGTTAATCAGTCAATTAAGGAAGTTAATCAGTCAATTAAGGCTGTTAATCAGTCAATTAAGGCTGTTAATCAGTCAATTAAAATAAATAATTAGGTAACTAAGTAAGTTGAACAGAAAATTGAAACAGATAATCAGGTAATTAACTAAGTTGAACAGCCAATTAATTAACAGGTTAATAAGTAAGTTGAACAGCCAATTAAATTAGATAATCACGTAATTTAGTAAGTTGAACAGCCAATTAAGGCTACCAAACATTCAATTGAGATGGTCACCTCAATTCATCATGTTTCAATTAGGATTATTTGACTAATTAATCAGTTCTAATTACCGACAAAGATAGCACATTTAATTAAGAGATCAATCCAATCAATTGATGACGTCAGAACAAACTTTCCACACTATATGACAACCACACCACACCACGAACTCAGCGCACACAAATATTGAAATTAACCTTCTTTGAAGCTCTTTCGATGGCTTTCGTGAATTAATATTATTATTTATTTGTTCAATTTGGTTTATTTATTTATTATTAACCGTCAAGATTATTATTATTATTGTTATTTCTGTTCTCTTCAGGTAGAGTGTCGATTGTTGTGCCAACAACATTCAACAGCTTCTTATTATTATTCTTGTTGTTGTTATTATTCTTTTTATTATCGTTAGTTTTGTTATTCTCTGTATTTTTATTATTATTTTTATTTTTAATATTTATATTTTTTTAAGATTCTTCTTTTCAGGTCGTTGGCTCGAACTTTTGAGTTTAAAACCTCACCAAGTTAACTCAACTCCCCTCACATCAAACCTCCCATCTCTTTGAGCAAAGGTACACTTGTCTTGTTCAGTCCGTTTCAATCTAATCTAATCTAATCTAATCTAATCTAATCTAATCTAATCTAATCTAATCTAATCTAATCTAATCTAATCTAATCTAATCTAATCTAATCTAATCTAATCTAATCTAATCTAATCTAATCTAATCTAATCTAATCTAATCTAATCTAATCTAATCTAATCTAATCTAATCTAATCTAATCTAATCTAATCTAATCTAATCTAATCTAATCTAATCTAATCTAATCTAATCTAATCTAATCTAATCTAATCTAATCTAATCTAATCTAATCTAATCTAATCTAATCTAATCTAATCTAATCTAATCTAATCTAATCTAATCTAATCTAATCTAATCTAATCTAATCTAATCTAATCTAATCTAATCTAATCTAATCTAATCTAATCTAATCTAATCTAATCTAATCTAATCTAATCTAATCTAATCTAATCTAATCTAATCTAATCTAATCTAATCTAATCTAATCTAATCTAATCTAATCTAATCTAATCTAATCTAATCTAATCTAATCTAATCTAATCTAATCTAATCTAATCTAATCTAATCTAATCTAATCTAATCTAATCTAATCTAATCTAATCTAATCTAATCTAATCTAATCTAATCTAATCTAATCTAATCTAATCTAATCTAATCTAATCTAATCTAATCTAATCTAATCTAATCTAATCTAATCTAATCTAATCTAATCTAATCTAATCTAATCTAATCTAATCTAATCTAATCTAATCTAATTCAAGCCAACGTAATAAAATCTAATCTATTCTATAATCTAATCATCTCTAATCCAAACTATAATCTAATCTTCCATTTCATTCAATTATACTCAATCTAATCACATTATCACAGCTTAAGTAAGTCTAATAAAACCTATCAGAATTCCCATATTTATCGAATGTTGTCTTCGAATTAAATTGAGATTGAATCTTAAATGGTAATATTTATTTTTGGAGATAAATATTCTATTAAATTAATTATAATTATAATAATTTATACTTAACTTAATTATGTATCATTGAATTTAATTACAATAATCCAATCAGGCCTAATCAAACTAAGAACGAGGTTGCTCCCGGTCTAGCTTATGTTTGATATATAAAATGAGGTTTTTAAAGAAAAACTAAAGTTCCTCTGGTGTGGTCAAGCTTTTGAACCCAAAGGTCGCAGCTTCGATTTCTTCTGCTCGCCCAGCTGCCGATTAAACTCGTTTTTTTTGTAGCGCCTTTGAACGCTAGCGGGAAAAAGCTTCGAAGGCTAAGCTGTCAAGCGCTATAGGAATGCAATATTTTGTAAACACGCCCTCACAGAATCACTCTATCACACTATCAAGAAACCGCATCAACACACTCCTACATCACCACACGACACTACGACCACACAACCACTCAGCCACACAACCACTCAGCCACACAACCACTCAGCCACACAACCACTCAGCCACACAACCACTCAGCCACACAACCACTCAGCCACACAACCACTCAGCCACACAACCACTCAGCCACACAACCACTCAGCCACACAACCACTCAGTCATACAACCACCACACCAGCCACACAACCACTCAGCCACACCACCACACCACCACACAGCCACAAAGCACCACAGCAGCAGCAGCAGAATAATGTTTGAGTGCATAGGAAGACTCAAAAGGAGCCTGGAAAATATCAACTTTCTTCTCTTCACTCTCGTCTGCCTCTTCGCCCTCTCCTCCTGGATCGACATCAATGGGATATGGGTTGAGCTTCCGCTCTTCGTCAGAAAGGTTTCTTTCCTCGTCGTCCCCATTTCTTTCATCGTCGTTTTCTTCTTTTTCTTCTTCCTTTTCTTCTTTCTCTCTTTCAATTTTTTCTTTCTTTTTTTCATTTTTTCTTTTTCATTGTTTTTTTTTTTTTTTTTTTTTTTTTTTCAATTCCGGCTAATTATTTCACAACGCCTCTTTCTCACTTCTTCTAACTCCTAACTTTTTTTACCCTTATTTTTTTTCCTTCTTCTTCTTCTTCTTCTTCTTCTTCTTCTTCTTCTTCTTCTTCTTCTTCTTCTTCTTCTTCTTCTTCTTCTTCTTCTTCTTCTTCTTCTTCTTCTTCTTCTTCTTCTTCTTCTTCTTCTTCTTCTTCTTCTTCTTCTTCTTCTTCTTCTTCTTCTTCTTCTTCTTCTTCTTCTTCTTCTTCTTCTTCTTCTTCTTCTTCTTCTTCTTCTTCTTCTTCTTCTTCTTCTTCTTCTTCTTCTTCTTCTTCTTCTTCTTCTTCTTCTTCTTCTTCTTCTTCTTCTTCTTCTTCTTCTTCTTCTTCTTCTTCTTCTTCTTCTTCTTCTTCTTCTTCTTCTTCTTCTTCTTCTTCTTCTTCTTCTTCTTCTTCTTCTTCTTCTTCTTCTTCTTCTTCTTCTTCTTCTTCTTCTTCTTCTTCTTCTTCTTCTTCTTCTTCTTCTTCTTCTTCTTCTCAACTTTTGATGTCTCCCAATTCCTTCTTCTTACTCTCTTTAACTGCACCTTCCTTCTCTTCTTCCTGACTCCTCTTAACTTCTCCCAACTAATCATTTTTATTCTTCTACCTCCTCTTTTCAGCCCTTCTTTCTCGTTTCTTCTTTCAATTTTTTTTTCAACTTTTTTCTTCAACTTAAACGCCTAACCATCTCTTTAAACTCTTTACTTTTAGCTCTTTTTTCTTTCATATCCTTTCAATCCCTTCGTTTTACTCTTTCTTATTCCTTCTTTTAACTCCTCTTTATTCCTCTCAACTCCTTCTCTCCCTTTTCATTTAATGCCACATATCCCTTCTTCACACCATACCACACCACACCACACCACACCACACCACACCACACCACACCACACCACACCACACCACACCACACCACACCACAGGTACCCGAAGGTTGGAAGATTTCTTCCTACGTAGTGGTCGTCATACAGATCGCCAATGTGGGACCGCTGCTTTTCACGGTGGCTAAAACGCTGCGGCCACAAGCGGTGAAGGAGTGGCCAGTGATAATAGTGGTGATTTCGGTGGCTTTAGTGGCTTGTATTCTTTTGATCTTCTTCTGGGACGCCACCACAGTGTGGGCAGGAGTGGAAGATCTCCACAGCACGGGACTCCTGGTCTTGTCTCTTTTCCTCTCCCTCGTCGACTGTACTTCTTCAGTCCTCTACATCACTTACATCTCCTCCTTCCACTCCGTCTATCTCACCGCCCTCTTCGTGGGGGAGGGTCTCAGTGGTCTGCTGCCTGCCATCCTGGGCCTCGCTCAACTCACCGATGAGGATGATTGGGTGCCGGTGGTGGCGAAGAAATGGAAAAACTCCACCAATCCATCTCCATCAGCAGCAACAGCAGCAACCCAAACAGCAGCAGCAACAGCAGCAACGGCAGCAACAGCAACAGCAGCAGCGCCAGCAACAGCAGCAACGGCAGCAACAGCAGCAACAGCAGCACCATTCACTGCAGGCTGGGTGACTGAAGTGGTAAACTACAAGCAAGTATACGCTGTTCCTCGTTTCAGCGTTGAAGTCTTCCTCATCCTCATTTCCGTCCTCCTCCTCATCTCTCTCCTTTCCTTCCTCACCATCCACTTCCTTCCTTACTTCCACAAGTACCGCCACCAGAAGCCGAAGGACGAAGACAAAAAGTTAGCGGATGAAGATGAAGAAAACGGAGAAGGGGTATTCTACAAGGCGCTTTGGCTCCTCTTCATAACAGCTTGGATAAATGGCCTCACCAACGGAGTTTTGCCTGCTCTGCAGACCTTCTCATCTCGAAGCTACTCAAACCTCGCCTACAATCTTCACGTCAAGCTATCGGTCCTCATCAACCCCTTGGCTTGCTTCGTCACTCTCTTCTTCGTGGTCAAGAGGTTGTCGGTTATCGCCTTTCTGACCGTCATCGGCACCATTCTCACCGCCTACCAAATCGCTTTAGCTGCTCTCTCACCTGACCCTCTCGCCAAAAATACCTTTCAAGGAGTCTTTTTCTGCGTCAGTTGTTGCTGTGTTGTTGTATTGTGGCTGTTTTGTTGATTTTGTTACTGTGTTGTTATTGCCATTGTTGTTGTTGTTGTTGTTGCTGTGTTAATGTTTCTGTTGTTGTTTTGTGTTGTTGTTGGTGGTGGTGATGGATGTAGTGTTGCAGAAGGCGTTTGTCTTTTTTTCTTTTCTTTTATTTTTCTTCTCTTTTTCTTCTTTCTCCTCTTCCTCCTCTTCCTCCTCTTCCTCCTCCTCTTCCTCTTCCTCCTCCTCCTCTTCCTCCTCCTCCTCTTCCTCCTCCTCCTCCTCCTCCTCCTCCTCCTCCTCCTCCTCCTCCTCCTCCTCCTCCTCCTCCTCCTCCTCCTCCTCCTCCTCCTCCTCCTCCTCCTCCTCTTCCTCCTCCTCTTCCTTCTCCTCCTCCTCCTCCTCCTCCTCCTCCTCCTCCTCCTCCTCCTCCTCCTCCTCCTCCTCTTTCTCCTCCTCCTCCTCCTCCTCCTCCTCCTCCTCCTCCTCCTCCTCCTCCTCCTCCTCCTCCTCCTCTTCCTCATCCTCTTCCTCTACCTTCTCTTCTCAACAGGTGGGAACGCAAGTGCTTCTGGTGGCAATATTCTCGTTCACCAAGGTGAAAACACCACTAAAATATACGACTCGAGTCGGTTGTTGTCAAACAACCCGTCTAAATATACAACAATTTCAAACTAGGTCAACAATTTCAAACTAGGTCAACAATTTTAAGGATCCAATGAATTATTCATTTTAAAAAAAAATAAATTTAAATAATTTTGACTTGAATATCTAATGAGCAGTTTTAATGGGGTCAGAGATACATTGAGTAACTGATTATGAATGTCTAATGAGATGTTTCAATGGGTTTAAAAAATCACTACTGACTTAATTCAGGTCATGAATACATAACACAAATCCAGGTCATGAATACATAAACACAAATCCAGGTCATGAATACATAAACACAAATCCAGGTCATGAATACATAACACAAATCCAGGTCATGAATACATAAACACAAATCCAGGTGATGAATACATAAACACAAATCCAGGTCATGAATACCTAAACATCCCTCCAGGTGTGCATGGCGATCCGCATGTCAGTTCTTCCGGGTCGCCACTGGCTTCTCTTTTACGGCCTTTCCACACAGGTGGGGTCTCTCATAGGAGCTGTCATCACCTTCGCCCTCGTCAACTTTACTGACCTCTTTAAAGAACCATTCTGACCTATTTAAAAAAAACATTCTGAACTAGTTTGAAAATACCTCTTTTGACCTATTTCATAACCTCCTTTTGACCTATTTAAAAAATTGCTTTGAGCTATTTTAAGAATCATTCTAATTTACTTGATGAACCTTTTCTGACCTGTTTAAAGCATCGTGTGACCTATTTAGAGAAGCCATTAGACCTATTCTTCTAACCTTTTTGACCAGTTTGAAAAACCTTTTTGACCTATTTAAAAATAATTCTGACCTATTTACTAACTTTTTCCTTCTTTTAGTAACTTGTTTCACCTATTTAGATTATTTTCCTGACCTATTTAAAATTTCTTTGGCTTAGAATAAATGGTAATAAATTGATATCCAGTTTTCAACGTTCTACAAAGCAACATCACAAAAGATCCTACTTCGGATGTTCCACGCATCGTCTGCTAATCTAATCAAATCATTTGATTAGATTAGATGCATCGTCTTCTAATCTAATCAAATCCTTTGGTTAGATTAGATGCATCGTCTTCTAATCTAATCAAATCCTTTGATTAGATTAGACGCATCGTCTTCTAATCTAATCAAATCTTTTGATTAGATTAGACGCATCGTCTTCTAATCTAATCAAATCATTTGATTAAGACCTCCTGAAATCATCCCAAAATGATGCTTCTCTTTGCCGAGTCAAGCCTTGTCATACGCTGGAAATGTCTCAAAACATGTCAAACAGTTGACAAGGGAGAAAATTCGATTTGACGCACACTTCAATGGTACAAGAACTCCAAGATGACGGTTGAAAGCATATTCGCTTCGTCATGGAGGTGAAAGCGGGTCAGCCACGTGAAAAGAAGGCTGTTCGCACGTGTTAGCGTGGCTGATGAGTGGACTCGTAGGTCATCGGTTCGAACCTCAAAGGTTGCCCAGTTGCCTCACAGAAATTATAAACATTTCTATGAATATCAGCGCTTCTTCAGCGCCATATAAATGCTGACGTCACAACGACTCGAGAGATTTGTATACCGATGATTTGTTTATTCAAGAGAAATGGTCAACTGTAGATTCAACTTTTCCTAAATTATTTGTTTATCGCAACACGCACAGGCCTTGAGCATGACGCAAGCGCCTCTGACGTCATCCAAACTTTTAAAGAATTAATCATTTTATGCGGTTAATATTCAGTTATTTTTGAGCTTTCAACCTCAAACCTCGAATTAAACTAGTCGGATTATCATTTAGGAATTGACAGTGTTCTCTGTTAATCTAATTTAATTTAATCTAATCTAATCTAATCTAATCTAATCTAATCTAATCTAATCCAATCTACTCCAATATAATCCAATCTAATCTAATAATTTTTGTGTCTTTTCATAGCTTTTTATCTCGTTATAATATCGTCTTTTCAGTCTCCATTTAAAAAATATGTCATTTTTCTTTTCATGACAGGGTAAATTTTTTTTAATGTCATTTTCTGCAGTTATTCCTGTGTTTGAGATGGATTATGTTTGTGTGTATTCAATCCAACACAGGATTTACTTCGTCTTTTCTTCTTCCAATACTCTCAAAATAAAAAACACCAAACTTGTTCATTTTTTACATTTTTTTTTAAAGACGAATGAACTTTTTTTTTCTTCATAGGCAAACCGTGTGGACAGGAGACAACGTGAGAGATACATGAGAATATGTGAGTACCAGAAACTAAGCGTGCAGCGCTGTTAAAAGCTTTGGTGAGAGGGTGTAGCGTGGTCCCAGAGAGTTCATAGTATGAAGAGTTACAATAGTCAAAGCGGGACAAAATAAGCAAAAAAACTAGAAATTTGAGAGTGGGATTGTCATAGTTTCGGTTGTTTGATGCGAAGAAGATGGAAGAAAGATGATTCAGTTACAAATCAATCTCAGTTGTTCATTGCAATTAGAAATTCGATATTGCATGACCCAGTTATCGACTCCCAAATTAGAATTTTTCTTTGGAGATTTCAAAGTCACAAGTTCAAATCTTCGCAATCTCCACATCACTCAATGCTCAAGTCAAAGTTATTTTCTGGAATAAAAATATAAGTGATTTTATAATAAAATTTAAATAGTTTATTCAAATTTATGGTTTTGTAAACTGAAATTTGTATTTCATGGTTCAAATTGCATATTTAAGTTGAAATAGACAATCGAATTAATATAAAAACTCTTATTTAATTGATTTGAGTACTTCAATGACACATTTAAACTGAAATTATTATTTTTTAATAACTTCATAACCTTTGCAGTCTAAAAACAAAAATTAAAATGTTAGAAAAAAATTATTTTTTGAAAAATATAAATAACAATAATTTAAATCTTCATTAAACTTTTAGTTTTTCAAAATCACAAAAAAATCTCTTAGTCAACATTGGCCTCAAATAAATTTCATCAAAGCGCATAAAATATTTTTGATGTTTATTTTAAATTAATCGAAAAATATATTGTTCATTTCGAATAAATGAATTTTTTCGCTGTTTCTCTAACCTGATCTTGGTCATGTATACACATTCAAAAATAGCATATAACATCCCCTAAAAATAGTAACAACAGATAAGATTTCGCGAATTAGTTTGAAATATTAAAAAAATAATTACAAAACAATAAATTAATCAACCACCTCAAAGTAAAAATAAAATATCATTCTTTTGCTGAACAGTTATGACTTCTGGAGTAATTTTCGCTTCATTCACGTCTGTTTTCACAACTGTTCATACATGTTTCTTTTTCAAGTTTGAAGGGAATTGATGAAGTGTATTGAGAAACAAATTTACAATTCACAAGTTCAGACCCTTTGTGGATCTGCTGAGAAGGCAATACACCACTCCAAGTAAGTTACAACATTACTCCACAATGTAACGCTACCGCCATAATCAATCACCAACATTTGAGAATTATGTATTAAAACTATTAGAACTTATTATTTTTAAAACTGATTTAATAAAAATATTCATCTAGTGTTTCAGATAGCCATTGCCATCATCATTTCCCACCATCAGTTCAAATCGAATACAACATTGAGAAGAAAATATCTTTAAAAAAATGTTTACCAAGTAACAAGTCAAATGTGTAAAAGTTAATTTAGCTTTTATATCTTCCCTCATCCCGCCGTGGACTTATGTTTGATCTTCTCTCTGAGTTTACTTTGGTTGGTGTTGAGGCCATTAGAGTGAATGAGTGAGGAGTTTGACAGGGAGGTGTCGGAGGGGAGGGATGAGTCGATGTCTCATGTTCTGCCTCAGTCATCCATGCAACACATCTCCAAACATCTTCTCTCTTCCCCCTCCATGACTCTTTCCACACTTTTTTCACATCCACAACATCCTTCCTCACATCCACAACACCCTTCTTCACATCCACAACATCCTTCTTCACATCCACAACACCCTTCTTCACATCCACAACACCCTTCTTCACATCCACAACACCCTTCCTCACATCCACAACACCCTTCTTCACATCCACAACATCCTTCCTCACATCCACAACACCCTTCTTCACATCCACAACACCCTTCTTCACATCCACAACATCCTTCTTTACATCCACAAAACCTTTTTGCACATTTTCAGCATTCATCAATTCACCCACAACAACTACAACAACAACAACTATTATCACATCCACAACAACAGTTATTATCACATCCACAACAACAACAGTTATTATCACATCCACAACAACAACAACAATTTTTACATTCACAACAACAACAACATTTATCCCATCCACAACAACATCATTTATCCCATCCACAACAACAAAAACTTTCATATCCACAACAGCAACAACAATTTTCACATTCACAACAACAACAATTTTCACATCCACAACAACAATTTTTACATCCACAACAACAACAACTCTCTCATCCACAACAGCAACAACAACTCCCACATCCACAACAACAACAACAACTCTCACATCCACAACAGCAACAACAACTCTCACATCCACAACAACAACAACTCTCACATCCACAACAACAACAACAACAACAACTCTCACATCCACAACAGCAACAACAACTCTCACAACAACAACAACTTTCACATCCACAACAGCAACAACAACTCCCACATCCACAACAACAACAACAACTCTCACATCCACAACAGCAACAACAACTCTCACAACAACAACAACTTTCACATCCACAACAGCAACAACAACTCCCACATCCACAACAACAACAACAACTCTCACATCCACAACAGCAACAACAACTCTCACAACAACAACAACTTTCACATCCACAACAGCAACAACAACTCTCACATCCACAACAGCAACAACAACTCCCACATCCACAACAACAACAACAACTCTCACATCCACAACAGCAACAACTCTCACATTCACAACAACAACAACATTTTTCACCTCCACTCCCACAACAAATATCACGTCCACAACTTTCGCCGAAGCTGGTTCTATTTCCTGTCGAATCCAAAAACACAAAATATTCACATGATTTCCAAGAAGTACCACACGATGCCTTCTTTTATTCTTTCCAACAACACAATGACGTCACCAATAACAACAACAATTATTACGACAACAACAACAACATCTACAACAACAACAACAACAACGTCATTAACAACTTCAACATCTTTCCTCCAAGTACAATATTAATCAAATCTCACACTGTTGAGTGTCAAACAAATCAAATAAACAATATCAATAATAATATCAATAATAATAATAATAATATTAATAACAATAATTATAATATCAATAATAATATTAATAATAATAATAATAATAATAATAGTGTTAATCTTTTTACCACTGACTTGAGTGATCATGGTAATTCTGCAATTGACGATAATAAAAGCACCGCTAAAAATAATAATATTAATAACAATATGAATAGCCAAACTTTTGAAACAAGTGGTAATAACAACAATAATAATAATAATAATAATAAAAATAATAATAATGTAAATAATAATAACAATAATAATCATAATACCTGTAGTAACAATAATGACAGTAAGTATGAGGGCGGTGGGGAAGGAGAGAGGAGTAGAGAAGAGGGAAGGATGGGGAGAAGTGGAGGGGGGGAGAAGGGAGGGGGGGAGAAGGGAGGGGGGGTGAGGGAGGTGAAGATCTCGGGTTATGTGGTAAGATGTCTGCAAGAGTACAACCTGTGTGTTGTAGACAACTTCATCGAACACGTGGGTGGGGAGGGGAAAGGGTTGATGGGTAGGGTGGTGGGGTGGTGGGATGGTGGGATGGTAGGGTGGTGGGGTGGTGAGATGGTGGGCTGGTGGGGTGGTGAGGTGGTGGAGTGGTGGGGTTGAGTGAGTGGGTTGGTGGACGGGTGAGGTGGTGAGGTTAAGTGGATGGGTTGGGTTGAGAGGGTGGGATGATGGGATTGAGAAGAGAAGGATCGGAAGGAAGGATGGGAAGAGGGAGAAAATGAGAAAAGAGGATGTGAAGAGAGAGAGAGTCAGAAAGAAAGGTAGGAGGATGAGGAGGATTAGAGGAAGATGGAAGAAAGATGAGAAGAGGATAAGAAAGAAGGGTAGGAAGATGAATGAATGGGGAGAGAGGAGGAGAATGAGGAAGAAGAATATGGGGAAGATGGGGGGGGGGAGTACAGGATGAAGAAGAGAGGCAGACTAAAGATAATAAACATAGAAAAAAAGATAAATAAAAGTGAAGAAGATAAAAGCTGAAGAATCTAATAATAATAATAATATAAAAATATTACATGTCTCATCGGCTTCTCTCACCTCTCTCTGTTTTCCTTCATCTTTTCAATCTTTCTTCCGTTCCTCCACCCACTTTTTCCGACTCCCCTTTTCCATTCCATCATTCTTATCTTTCTACCCTTCCCCTCATCAACCACCCACACAGGACAAGGCCTTAGGAATATTCCAGGAGGTGGGAGAGATAGAGGGAAGGAAAGGGATGGAAGACGGGCAGCTGGTGGCAGGGGGCAGAGGGGGGAAGAGACGAATCAGGGGGGACAAGATCCACTGGGTGGACCTAGAAAGCACCTTTTATATAGGTGAGAGGAAGGGGAGGGGGTGGGGAGGAGGAGTGATGGTGAGGATGATTTTGGTGGGTGAAAAAAAGAGACGAGATAAAACTGGTGGTGGTGGTGGCGTTGGTGATGGTTGCGTTTGTGGTGGTGGTAATGGTGGTGATGGTGGCGTTTGTGGTGGTGGTGGTGGTGGTGATGATGGAAATGGGGGGAATGAATGGTGGTGATTGTAGTGGTGGCGTTTATGGTGGTAGTGGTGGTGGTGGAGATGGTGGAAATGGTGGGAATGGATGGTGGTGATTAGTTTGGATCACCTTTCGAAATTACTGTTACATTGGCTTCACTCGCCAAATCAACCCTTCCATTCCATGGAACTCTTTCCCTTTCTAACCTTCTACCACACCTCTCTAACTCGTGGCAACTCAAGTAACAAACAGACGCGCTACCAGAGTGACTTAGTCACCTAGTAGCCCACAGCGAGTAGGACCGTTTCTTTGGGAGCGCTTTTGAACCATGGCTTAAAGGCTCTTTACAAATGCTTTGATTAGATTAGATTAGATTGGATTGGATTAGATTAGATTGGATTGGATTAGATTAGATTAGATTGGATTGGATTAGATTGGATTGGATTGGATTAGATTATTTCGTTTGTTTGAAGCTTTCAAACCATCTTAAAACTGCTCATGCTAGCGCGTTTTCGAACAGTCCAAATCAACGCTATACAAATTTATTTTCTGAATTCTTTCTTCTTTTCTTTTTCATAACTCCTTTTCCCAATCCATTTTTTCCATTTTTCTTCCTTCTTCATCATTTTTTTCCATTTTTCTTCCTTCTTCATCATTCTTTTCATTTTTCTTCTCCATTCTTTTTTCTCCACCAACCTTCCTTCATCTCTTCCTGTATTCCATCCTCTTCTCATCTCTCCATCACCTCTTCCGTTCCTCCTTCATCTCTCCATCACCTCTTCCGTTCCTCCTTCATTTTTCCATCACCTTTTCCGCTTTCCCATCTCTCCATCAACTCCATCCTCCCTTCGAGCTTCCATCAATCTCTCTTCCACCCACCAGCTCAGCTCATCAGCAAGATAGACCGAGTGGTCTTCAAGTTGAATGGAAGGTTCCCTGGCAAAGAGATCAAAAGTCGTTCCAAGGTTCATTCCGCAACAAACCTTCACGGAACTTCAATCTAATCTCTCTTAATCTAATCTAATCTATCTTAATCTAATCTAATCTGTCTTAATCTAATCTAATCTGTCTTAATCCAGTCTCATCTAATCAATTCTAATCATATTTATTTCAATCTAGTCTAATCTAATCTTTCTCAAGCTAATCTAATTATATCTAGTCTAACCTCATCTAGTTTTCTTTAATCTAATCTGATCAAAGCATTTGTAAAGCGCCTTCCAGCTCAGTGCCCAAAGGCCAACCTAGACCAATATTTTCCAATTGTTTGCCTTCATTTTTGTTTCATTTAAATGTTCCACACCAAACGCAAGTCATACCACCCTGCACCATGCCTCATCACGTTCCACCACACATTCCACCAATTTGTATTAACTTTACGTGGCGTCACCACACCCCACACACCACACCCCACACACCACACCACACCACACCACACCACACCACACCCTACACACCACACCACATTACAACAACAAACAAACCAGCCATATCACACCGACCACGCCACGTCACATCACGCCATACCAACCACACCACACCACACCACACCACGCCACGCCGTACTAACCACACCACACCAACCAACCACACCACACCACACTACACCACCACACAGCCACAACACACCACACCAACCACACCACACCAACCACGCCACGCCACACCACCACACAGCCAATGGTTGCGTGCTACCCTGGCTCAGGCTCCGCCTACATGAGACACGTGGACAACTCAAACCAAGATGGCCGCCTCCTCACCTGTATCTTTTACCTCAACCAGAACTGGAGTGCTGCAGTAAGTGGGTGTTTAAGGGGTGTTTGAAGGGTGTTTGAAGGGTGTTTGAGGAGTGTTTGAGAGGGGTTTTGAAGGGCTGGAGGGAAGGGCTGGAGGAAGGGCTGGAGGGAAGGGCTGGAAGGAAGGGCTGGAAGGAAGGGCTGGAAGGAAGGGCTGGAGGGAAGGGCTGGAGGGAAGGGCTGGAGGAAGGGCTGGAGGAAGGGCTGGAGGGAAGGGCTGGAGGAAGGGCTGGAGGAAGGGCTGGAGGAAGGGCTGGAGGGAAGGGCTGGAAGGAAGGGCTGGAAGGAAGGGCTGGAGGGAAGGGCTGGAGGGAAGGGCTGGAGGGAAGGGCTGAAGGAAGGGCTGGAAGGAAGGGCTGGAGGGAAGGGCTGGAGGGAAGGGCTGGAGGAAGGGCTGGAAGGAAGGGCTGGAGGAAGGGCTGGAGGAAGGGCTGGAGGGAAGGGCTGGAGGAAGGGCTGGAGGGAAGGGCTGGAAGGAAGGGCTGGAGGAAGGGCTGGAGGGAAGGGCTGGAGGAAGGGCTGGAGGGAAGGGCTGGAAGGAAGGGCTGGAGGGAAGGGCTGGAGGGAAGGGCTGGAGGGAAGGGCTGGAGGAAGGGCTGGAGGGAAGGGCTGGAAGGAAGGGCTGGAGGGAAGGGCTGGAGGGAAGGGCTGGAGGGAAGGGCTGGAGGAAGGGCTGGAGGGAAGGGCTGGAGGGAGGGCTGGAGGGAAGGGCTGGAAGGAAGGGCTGGAGGGAAGGGCCGGAGGAAGGGCTGGAGGGAAGGGCTGGAGGGAAGGGCTGGAGGGAAGGGCTGGAGGAAGGGCTGGAAGGAAGGGCTGGAAGGAAGGGCTGGAAGGAAGGGCTGGAGGGAAGGGCTGGAGGGAAGGGCTGGAAGGAAGGGCTGGAGGGAAGGGCTGGAAGGAAGGGCTGGAGGGAAGGGCTGGAGGGAAGGGCTGGAAGGAAGGGCTGGAGGGAAGGGATGGAAGGAAGAGATAGAGATGAAATGAGTTTAATATTTGAGTGATGATTTCAAAGATAACTTTACACTAAATATAAATCATTGACATTATTAGTGATACTTTCAAGTAAAATTCCTCTTATATATTCATAATTAAAAACAAAATATGATTAAATAATAAAAAACAAAATATGATTAAATAATAAAAAACAAAATATGATTAAATAATAAAAAACAAAATATGAATAAATAATTAAAAACAAAAGATGAATAAATAATTAAAAATAAATATGAATAAATAATTAGAAATAAATATGAATAAATAATTAAGACTAAAATATGACTTTGCCACATGAAATATTTCAATCGACGACTCCCCACCCCTCAGGACGGAGGGGCCTTGCGCATCTACCCTCCAAACCCCAGCAACAGTATTGACGTGGAACCCATTTTCAACAGGTCTACTGGAATAATAATAATAATAATAATAATAATAATAATAATAATAATAATAATAATAATAATAATAATAATAATAATAATAATAATAATATATAATAATAATAGTAATAATAGTAATAATAGTAATAATAGTAATAATAATAATAATGATAATAATAATAATAATAATAATAATAATAATAATAATAATAATAATAATAATAATAATAATAATAATAATAATAATAATAATAATAATAATAATAATAATAATAATAATAATAATAATAATAATAATAATAATAATAATAATAATAATAATAATAATAATACTACTACTACTAATAATAATAATAATAATAATAATAATAATAATAATAATAATAATAATAATAATAATAATAATAATAATATTAATAATAATAATAATGATAAGACAATGAAAATACTATTATTGTAATGGCATAACCCCGTAGAGTTTCGAGGCCGTTACAATTTAGTAAGTGAAAGTTTCCAAGGACAAGAACAATAATAACAATAACAATAAAAACAATAATAATAATAATAATAATAATAATAATAATAATAATAATAATAATAATAATAATAATAATAATAATAATAATAATAATAATAATATCCATGATTTAAGACATGTTTTATAAAAATAAACAAATGTATGGTTCATGATGAGGTCTATAAGATAAGAATAATATAGTTATGCGAAGATGAAGTCATAGACTGTGTTTAGCTTTTTTCTCACGACTCTAAAGTCTGTACCTTTTCTTCCTTCTTCTTCTCCTCTTCCTTTTCCTCCTCCTTCTCCTTTTCTTTTTCTTCCTCCTTCTCCTTCTCCTTTTCCTCTTCCTCTTTCTTTTCTTCCTCCTCTTTCTTCTCCTTTTCTTCCTCCTCCTCCTCCTTCTCTCCCTCCTTCTCTTCGTTCTCCTAACAGACTTTTGTTCTTTTGGTCTGACAACAGAAACCCTCATGAAGTTCTTCCTGTTTTTAAAAAAAGGTGTGGTGTGGTGTGGTGTGGTGTGGTGTGGTGTGGTGTGGTGTGGTGTGGTGTGGTGTGGTGTGGTGTGGTGTGGTGTGGTGTGGTGTGGTGTGGTGTGGTGTGGTGTGGTGTGGTGTGGTGTGGTGTGGTGTGGTGTGGTGTGGTGTGGTGTGGTGCGGTGCGGTGTGGTGTGGTGTGGTGTGATGTGGTGTGGTGTGGTGTGGTGTGGTGTGGTGTGATGTGGTGTGGTGTGGTGTGGTGTGGTGTGGTGTGGTGTGGTGTGATGTGGTGTGGTGTGGTGTGGTGTGGTGTGATGTGGTGTGGTGTGGTGTGATGGGGTGTGGTGTGGTGTGGTGTGATGGGGTGTGGTGTGGTGTGGTGTGGTGTGATGGGGTGTGGTGTGGTGTGGTGTGATGGGGTGTGGTGTGGTGTGGTGTGATGGGGTGTAGTGTGTTATTCTTATTTATTATTATTCTTTGAAAATAATATCATCATCATCATCATCATCATCATCATCATCATCACCATCATCATCATCATCATCATCACCATCATCATCATCATCATCATCATCATCATCATCATCATCATCACCATCATCATCATCATCATCATCATCATCATCATCATCATCATCATCATTATCGTCATCATTTTTTTATTATTATCGACCACCACCACACAGGTACGCCATCACAGTGTGGTACTTTGACGACCACGAACGCAACCTGGCCAGACAACGTCTGCTGACCTCCAAGGCAGCTGTCTTCAAAGGTTGACTCATCATTCCTCTTCCATCTCTCATTCCTTCTCCATCTCTCGTTCTTCCTCCATCTCTCGTTCCTCTTCCATCTCTCATTCTTCCTCCATCTCTCGTTCCTCCTCCATCTCTCGTTCTTCCTCCATCTCTCGTTCTTCCTCCATCTCTCATTCTTCCTCCATCTCTCGTTCTTCCTCCATCTCTCATTCCTCCTCCATCTCTCATTCCTTCTCCATCTCTCATTCCTCCTCCATCTCTCGTTCTTCCTCCATCTCTCGTTCTTCCTCCATCTCTCATTCCTCCTCCATCTCTCATTCCTCCTCCATCTCTCCTTCCTCCTCCATCTCTCGTTCTTCCTCCATCTCTCATTCCTCCTCCATCTCTCGTTCTTCCTCCGTCTCTCGTTCTTCCTCCATCTCTCATTCCTCCTCTATCTCTCGTTCCTCCTCCATCTCTCATTCTTCCTCCATCTCTTATTCCTCCTCCATCTCTCGTTCCTCCTTCATCTCTCATTCCTCCTCCATCTCTCGTTCTTCCTCCATCTCTTTTTTTTTTAATATATATTTAATTTTTCTTCAACCTCATCTACTTCCTTTTTTTACTCTTATTTTTCTTTTATTTCTTCTTTTTTTATTTTTTTTAAAAATTACATTTTTTTCATTTTTTCTCTTATTTTCTCTTCGTTATTTTTTTTTCCCCTTTTTCTTTTTCTTTTTTTTCTCCTTCCTTTTCCTTTTTCTTTTTTTTTCTCTTTCCTTTTCCCATTTCTCTTCCTTTTGTTTCTTTTCTTTCACACTGATGCTCCTAATCACTGAAACCATCAACTGATTTTCCAACAAAGGCGATGAAGATTCTGATCTCCCTTTCAGTAAGATGGACGGATGAGAAACAAATGTCAATTTTAATTAATTAATTTAAAACTAATTTAAAAGTAAATAAATGGAATAGTTTTTTTAGAATAATTAATAAAAATAATCAATTCAATTTAAACTAATTTTAATTTAATCAGTAATCTAATTTAATTCAACGTTAAATCAAATATATTTAATAGGGAACTGTTCAATCTTTGTTCTATCGGAAGAGTTTTAAACACGCTTTGGTGCTAATTTTAAGTTAGAGTGAAATTTATCTTCATCTACACACCGGAACACACACCGAAACACACACACACACACACACACACACACACACACACACACACACACACACACACACACACACACACACACACACACACACACACACACACACACACACACACACACACGCACACACACACACACACACACACACACACACACACACAAAGTCCTCTTGTCTTTACATCCATTCCTTGCTTGGATATGTTGGAGTTTTGTTTTTGAGATCATCGTACCAAGTTTGACGTTGTGGCTTGCTAATTCATGTTGTCATTTGTGTTATTTTTTCAGGTTTATTGTTTTCTTAAATTTTCGTTTTTATCATAATAAACCCTATTCCTCTATTAAGATTTAAAAGATTTTAGTGCAGTCTAGCATACTTGTCATCAAATCCTTGATACATTTTTCCAATGTTTTGAATTCGTTTTTAATAAACACTTTAAATCGATTCACTTTGAGCAGGCAAACGCTGCTTATAAAATTTACTTTTAACATAAGCTATCGCTCAAAGGCGTTTTGTGTGTTCCTTTGAGTTAGTGTCATTGAGATCGTTTGAAGTTATAAAATAAAAATGGCGAACAACGAAAATTCTCAGCTGGCCCAGTTATTAAAGGTAGAAGATAACCGCCACAGGTGATTTGTTGCATGCAGTTAATGCATTTTGTGATGTTGTAGACCATCATATTTCAATATATATTCTCGAAATTATCAAGCGAAGCCACTACACAAACTGTGGCACCACCCTTCAAGGTTCCAGCTTATAGTGCACAGCTTGACAGACGACTG
This sequence comes from Branchellion lobata, assembly GCA_947562095.1. NCBI lineage: Eukaryota > Metazoa > Annelida > Clitellata > Hirudinida > Piscicolidae > Branchellion > Branchellion lobata. The sequence goes on from OX387260.1 coordinate 6,128,943, forward strand.
CTGGGATCTATGTCACACCGGATACCCCGGCTCAAAACTTGACCGAAAGACCGAAACGTGTGTGGCCAACTGTGTCGATAGATACATAGGTCTGATCCAATGTTATTTTTTGCATTAAAATTTAAATTATCGTTTTGCTAAAAATATAAATTCATAAAATATGAGTATAAGTTTCATAATATATTCCAAAGGCTATATTGCTATAAATACAATAACATCGCCATCTTTTTTACCATTTTGTTTCATGCTTCACAGGATTGCTTTTTTGATGAGCTTTTTTTTTCATTTTTTTTGCCATATGCCTTGTCTCTTCTTTGTTCTCCACATCCTTCTTGGGCTCATCCATTTTTCAAGTTTGCAAACTATGCGCTATAACAAGTTATACATTCATTCGTTCAAAATATTGCTTATCCCATCCTTACAACATGCTGCTGATTCTGCCAGTACAACAAATGTTGCTTCCACCACCCACGCAGATGCCAGCAACTTTCTGCTCAGCAGGTTCGGCGAGCAGGGTGAAAAACTCATGGACAAGAGCTTCAACCTGACTGAGGACACTGGCTTCAAATGGAACTGACTTCCCACCACTGCGAACTCCGACATATATTCATGGATAATAATCTATATTTAGTTTTTTTATTTTTATTTATAGGTCATGACTTAAGCAATTTTTTAAATCATATGTTATTTTATTATCATGCTCAAAAAAATAACATATATATATCATTGTGTTCCTTCATTTTCTATAGGTTTATTTTATTAACCTTTTTCACACTTATTTCAATTGCTAAGTTACTAGGTTCATGTTTTTTGTACATGCAGCACCAAACTGATGGTGTATTAAAAGGAATGGTCAGAGTTTACGCTAAAACACAGCTCTCCATTCTATCAATTTTAATAATTTCGATTTTTTGTTTCAAAAACCGAAAATAAATTGTTGTTTGGATATATATTTAAAATTTCAAAAAAATAAAAAGATAATAAAAAAATATTATTGTTGTTTGGGGGATTGTTGGAAAAGCTGTTGAAGCTGTGGAAGTTGCTGTGCGTTGTTTCCGTCTTGTTGCTGTTGCAGTTTTTCCTGTTCTTTCATCATGTCTTGTTGCTTTTTTGCTTGCAGGTCAACAAACTTGCTGAGAAGTATTTTGTTGCTAGCCACAAACTTTGAACTGCAATCATTCACACACTTTTCCTATGAAGAGAGTTGGAAAGAAATTTAAATTTTGATAAGCGGGATAAACTTATAAAAAAAAATTAATTTACAGATAATTTCAAATTAATCTATGATGAATATCGAAAATTTCTTTGATGAATTATTTTTATGAAATTGTTTGCCTCATTGTTGGTGAGTTTGGAAGAATTGAGGTTGGATACACACTTTGAGAAACAGAGTTCTGAAATTTTGTTGTATGCTTCCAAAATTTCTCGAAACTGTTTGGCCATATTTTTATGAATGATTTAATTACAAAAAAAATGATGGTAAGTTAGTCCGACTTGATTCAAAAAATTATAAGGAAAATAAAATTGCACTATTGAAAACTCACATTATGAACATTTGAGTGGTCTATACTGAGTTGAGGCATCTCTTGCAACGATGAAAACTTATCAAGCAAAATAAACAAAAGATCAATCTTGAATCTTGTGTTTTTCAACCGAAGTAATTTACTGAGGTTAGCGAGCTGTAATATCGTTACACATACCATTTAAATATTTCTTATGAAAAATATTTAAAAAATTAAACAAAAATTTTTCAAAAATTCAATCAATATTCATCAAATAAATGGAAATTTTCATAACATCAAATCATATTTTTACTTAGCAAAGACCCAAAACGGGCGAAGTTAAATAAACGAATGGTTCATCGGTCTTACAGCTTTGCGTTAAAGTTTTTTTCAGTTATTAAACTTCATCAGAAGCTATTTTATAAATTTTCTATTTAAGAGAGTATCAGTTTATAATTTTCTCTAACGTTTAAAGTTTTGCAACTGCCAAAATGTCTGATGCTTCAAAAATAAAAGTAAGACATAATAATCATTTCACCAAATTGAATTATTTATTTATTTTCAAATTAAATTTCAGTATCTCAAATTTGTTCATGTTTGTCAAAACCTACACAGGAAAGTTGGGATGAATCTAGTGGTGATGAAACGACACAATCCTCTACCACTTCGCCTGCTCACAACAGCAACGACACAACCAAAAATGAACCGAACACAAAAGTCACAAGAACACAAGGTGAAACTGGTTAAAACTTGTCAAAATCTGACTTGGAATATTTTCTAAATTAACTAAAACAAATCAACTTTTATGTTTTGTCTTTGCGGACTCACAGACATACAATTCTTACCATAGACCCTTCTATGGAAAGTTTGGACACCATTGAACCTGAAACCGAACAACAATTCAAGCAATTCTCCAAACTTCTCAACCAAAAAATCACTGGTTTCAATGTTAGTGTTCCATAATAAAATATTAATAAAATAATTATTGTTTATAATGTTGTTTTCTGATGTTTTTATAATTTTTATGTTTATTATTTCATAATTAAGATTATTCATAATAATTTATTTTCTGATGTAACTTTCCACTTCATCCAGAAATCCCCACTCTACATTACCTTCCTCAGTAGTTTGATGAAAGATATCTGCAGTAACTGTGAGTGATGATGATGATGATGATGATGATGATGATGATGATGATGATGATGATGATGATGAGGATGATGATGATGATGATGATGATGATGATGAGGATGATAATGATGATGATGATGATGATGATGATGATGATGATGATGATGATGATGATGATGATGATGATGATGATGAGGATGAGGATGAGGGTGTTTTTAATACTCATCTTAATAGGATCATAAAATTGTTTCTTTTGAAGACAATTTTAATCATCACAATAAAAACAATATTTATAATAATAATAATAATAATAATAATAATTCACCTAATAATAACATTCACATTAATAGTCAATCGTTCTCATTGTTGCTGTTCTTCTATTTATAGCATTATGACAGCACCAATCATCATGAATTTGTTGTTTTTTTGTTGTTATAGTAAACGTCATCATACTAACACAAACAACAATTTTTTAAGGGTTTTATTTTCGTTGTTGTGATTGATGACGCTTGCAAAAACTGTGATAAATTTTATATCATTTTGTGCTCTTTATCATTATCAACATTGAGAATCTTATTATTATTATTATTATTATTATTATTATTTCTATTTTTATTATTTTATCATTTTTATTATTATTATTATTATTTTAATTATTTTTATATCATTGTCATCATCATCATCATCATCATCATCATCATCATCATCATTATTGTTGCAGTGGACGTGGAGACGGTGAGGAGAGTGTCAGCCAATCTGGAGGCCCTCTCTGTCGAGAAGGGCAAGCTCAACAAGGCTGTATGTCTTCTTCCCTCTCTTCTTTCGCCTCTTCTTCCCTCTCTTCTTTCGCCTCTTCTTCTTCTTCTTCTTCTTCTTCTTCTTCTTCTTCTTCCCTCTCTTCTTTCGCCTCTTCTTCTTCTTCTTCTTCTTCTTCTTCTTCTTCTTCTTCTTCTTCTTCCCTCTCTTCTTTCGCCTCTTCTTCTTCTTCTTCTTCTTCTTCTTCTTCTTCCCTCTCTTCTTTCGCCTCTTCTTCTTCTTCTTCTTCTTCTTCTTCTTCTTCTTCTTCTTCTTCTTCTTCTTTTTCTTCTCCTTCTTTTTCTTCTTCTTCTTCTTCTTTCTTTTTTCTGTCTCTTCTTCTTCCTTTCCCGCTTCTCCTCATCCTCTTCTTCTTCTTCATCATTTTTTTCTTTTCTTCATCATCATCTCATTCCTTGTTTTCTCTTCTTTTTCTCTATTATTATTCTTTTTTCCACCACCCACATCGCTTACCTCTTCCTTATTATTGTTGTTATTATAATGTTTCAATTGTTGTCAGTATAACGGTTTTTTTTTCATTTACGTTTTCATTACTTTTTTAATTATTTTGATTGTTTTTGTCTAAATTATCTATCCATCCATCCCTTTCCATCCATCCATCCCTTTCCATCCATCGATCCCTTTCCATCCATCCATCTCTTTCCATCCATCCGTCCCTTTCCATCCTTTTTCATTTATCCATCTATCTATCCATCCATCCCTTTCCATCCATCCATCCCTTTCCATCCATCCATCCCTTTCCATCCATCTATCCCTTTCCATCCTTTTCCATTTATCCATCCATCCATCCTTTTCCATCCATCCATCCATTTATTCATCTATCCATCCACCCGTCCATCTACCCGTCCGTCCATCCATCTATCCATCTATCCATCCTAACATCCATGCATCCAGAAGACGAAGGGCAAGAAGAAGAGCAAGAGGGTGGGTTTGAACGCAGGCAAGAACCAGAGTCTCATGGACTTCGGAGACGAAAATGAAGACACCTATGACTTCGATGACATGTGATTGACCGTCATCATCATCATCCTTTTCTCCATCATTTTGTTCATCATCATCATCATCATCTTCTTCTTCATCCTCTTCATCATCATCATTATTATTATCATCGTCATCATTATCATCATCACCATTATTATTATTATCATCATCATCACCATTATCCTCTTCTCCATCATCATCATCCTTTTCTCCATCATCCTCGTCATCACCATCATCATCATTTTCATATCCATCATCATCGTCATCACCATCATCTCCATCACCATTTTCATCAGCATCTTCACCATCACTTACACAACCGTTTAAATTCAAGGTTTTTTTTTCGTTCGAGTTTGGAATGTTAGGATAAAAAAAAAATATGTGTTATTTTTGATATAATTATTATTATATAATATTTATTTTTGGTATTTATTTTTTAATTACTAATATTTGTTTTATTAATTTTCAAAAATTTGCCTCATAATGTTCAATTGGCCTCTTAACTATCGACCGATCTTCTATGGTCCAAAGAATTCGAAAAAAAGAAAAATGCTTCTTTTCACTACTGCTGCTGCTACTACTACTACTACTACTACTACTACTACTACTACTACTACTACTACTACTACTACTACTACTACTACTACTACTACTACTACTACTACTACTACTACTACTACTACTACTACTACTACTACTACTACTACTACTACTACTACTACTACTACTACTACTACTACTACTACTACTACTACTACTACTACTACTACTACTACTACTACTACTACTACTACTACTACTACTACTACTACTACTACTACTACTACTACTACTACTACTACTACTACTACTACCACTACTACCACTACTACTACTACTACTACTACTACTACTACCACGGTTCAGTCCGCTCCGAATGAGTTTGGTTGCACCGTGGGTATGTCAGGGACTCAGACCAGGCCCCGTCACAATATTGTTTTAAAAGTGGGTTTGTTGGGTTGCAGCACTTTCTTGTTAACAACAACAAAAATTAATCATCGATCGAATCAATCAGTTGTGGCGATTGATGAGTTACAGTTTGACACGAGCTTTCAATTCTTCTCATCTGACCACTTCCTCTGTGTTTCACTTTCAATTATTTCTGGCATCCACCACTCCACCTCCACTCAACTCCTCCTTGATTGCATATTCCCCATACATCAAGCCAACAAGAATTCGAAACTCAGAGCCGCCACAACACCCACTTAGCACACTCACATTGCCACCATTACCTTGTAAAAACCACACGTTAACCACTTCCCCATAGCAACCACACCATAGCAACCATTCTATAGCAACCACTCCATAGCAACCGCTCCCTCTAACAACCACATCACGAATACTTAGCAAGCACCTCAAACGAGAGAGCCGTGTTGAAGAGGAAGATGACAAAGATGGCGCAAAAACAGCCCACAATGAGGTCTGAAGGGTAGTGGCGTCCAAGGAGCAGACGAGACAAAAGGGTAGAAAGAAACCACAGACGAGTTATTTCCACCAAGAAGCCTGGTGGGAGATGAGGGAATGAGGAAGAAATAAGTCTAGAGAAGTGGGAAAGATGTGGTTGGATGAAGGATGGGGTTGGACGAAGGATGGGGTTAGATGAAGGATGGGGTTGGATGAAGGATGGGGTTGGATGGGAAAGTGGTTGTATGGGGGACGTGGTTGGATGGGGGTGTGGTTGGATAGGGACGTGGTTGGATGGGGGTGTGGTTGGATAGGGGTGTGGTTGGATAGGGGTGTGGTTAGATAGGGGTGTGGTTAGATAGAGGTGTGGTTGGATAGGGGTGTGGTTGGATAGGGGTATGGTTAGATAGGGGTGTGGTTAGATAGGGGTGTGGTTAGATAGAGGTGTGGTTGGATAGGGGTGTGGTTGGATAGGGGTATGGTTAGATAGGGGTGTGGTTAGATGGGGGTGTGGTTGGATAGGGGTGTGGTTAGATGGGGAATGGGGTTGGGTGGGGGATGCGGTTGGATGGAAGATTTGGTTGGATGGGGGGTGTGGTGGTATGGAAGGTGTGGTTAGATTAAAAAGCTACACTAAATAACACTACATCAACTATTCCACATCACACCATACAAACTCCCACCATACCACAACATAACACACCACATCATATTGAGCCACACAATGCCATATTAAACCACATCACCTCACCCCACACTCTGCCACACTCTACCACACTCTACCACACTGCACCACAAACCGTGTTGTCTGCTCTTCTTCACCAAAGAGTAAATCACAAAGGATCTTGAAGCATGTCCTGAAGGCATTGAATATCTGGTGGGTTAATAGTGAAAAATGGTGGAGGATGGATGGAATGGTGGAAAAAAGATGTGATGGTGGAAGATAAGTGGAATGGTGAAATGGGTGGAATGGTGGAAGAGGAGTGGGATGATGGGAAATAAATTAATAGTAAGTTAATAATAAAAATAATAATAAAAACAATAAAATAATACTAATAATAAAATGAAAAATAGAAACACTGGAACTTGTCGAGGAGGAGAGAGGCAGGGGGCTGGTTGAGGGAGGGTCGTTGTCTCCTGATGAGCACCTTCAACAACACGTTCAACAACATGTCCAGCGTCACCACTGTCAACCGTCAACCAACCAATCAGATGATTGGTCAACCAGCTTATCAATCAGATGATTGGTCAACCAGCTTATCAATCAGATTATTGGTCAACCAACCAACCAATCAGATGATTGATCAACCAACCAATCAATTGAGAACTTTAGCAATCAATCAGCTGGTTGGTCAACCAACTAAACAATACTATGGAATCTATTAGCTGATTGGTCCAACAACTATTTCGAGATTTAAAAATCAATCAGATAATTGGTCACCAACCAATTGAAAATTATGGAATCAAGTAGCTTGTGAATCAATCAGCCAATCAATAACTCAAACCAATCAACCAACCAATCGTACAGTCGAAGATTCCCAACAAAAGTACGAATGAATAGACAGATGGACGGTAAAAGCACCCACCCAGATAAAGATTCAGAAATCCTTCTTTGTGGGTCCTGGAGGAGGCTTGAAGGAAGGAGGTGAGTAGAAAAAATTGCCAAAGCACTGCGTGACCTGTGGCTTCGAGCAGCAGCAGGTAGGGCCTCAGGCCACCCAGTGGCGCTGTGGCGTCCTTGCTGAGAGCCACTATTTGGATACAATGCTTGTCTGCCTGGTCCACCCATTGCAAGGCGCTGTGCAGGAAGCTTTTGAGGAAAGAAGTGGAAAAGGTTGGAAGGGGAGATGAGGAGGGGGGCGGGAGAAGTGGAGGCCTAGAAGGGGATGAGGGAGGGGGTGGGGCTAGATTGGAGCTTTCCATAGTGGCTATGTCTCAGGAAGAGTGTACCGTAAGGTGTGATGAAAAATACAATACAATACAATACAATACAATACAAAAAAAAATAAAATACAATACAATACAGTACAATAAATTACAATACAATACAATACAATACAATACAATACAATACAATACAATACAATACAATACAATACAATACAATACAATACAATACAATACAATACAATACAATACAATACAATACAATACAATACAATACAATACAAAACAATACAGTACAATTCAGTACAATAAAATACAATGCAGTACAATACAATACGGTACAATACAATAAATACAATAAAACACAATACAATACAGTACAATACAATACAATACAGTACAATACAATACGGTACAATACAATAAATACAAAGCAAATATGACTATTATGCTAGTGGCATTAACCCCGTAGAGTTTAGAGGCCAATGGCGTGATAAAATTGCGTGTGAGATGTAATGTCGGTGAGGTGGGTTGGCAGAGGGGTGGTGAAGGAGTCGAGGGGGGTGTGTGAGATTGGGTGTTGTAAGAGTGGTGGAGTGGTGGGTTGTTGAGGTCAGTGAAGAGGTGTGCTATGAAGGTGAGTGGTGGTGTTTTAGTAGGAATGGTGAAATGGTTTATTGTTGGGTATGGTGAGATGAGGTGGTGATTGAAAGGAGAGATAATGAGGAAAAAAAATTGTATTCAAGAAGAAAAAAAATTAAAAAAAAATTATTATGAAAAAAAAAATTTTTTTTACTTAAAAAAATAGATTTTAATTAAAAAAAACAAAGCATTGAAAGAGAAGGAAGGGAGGAAATGAGAAGAAGGAGGAAGGAGGAGAGAAAAGGATGGAGGAAAGAGAGAGGTGAAGGGAAGAGGGAGAGAGGATTGCTGTGACGTCATTTCAAGTCAACTTTGCTCCGTTCTTTGATGCATTTCCGTTTTTTTTTCAGTTTTTATGTTTTTTTAATGTTTGCAGGTCTCGTTTCACATTTTGAATGTTTATAAACAATTTTGACGTCAGAGCTTTATTGGAGAAAATTCAATTTTAAAAGTGAAGCGATCAAAAATTCGAGAAGAAAAAAATGGAAAAGTTCGACTGGATGAAGACGAGAGTTGCTGACGATGATGAAGATGGGGATGAAGACGATGATGAAGATGGGGATGAAGACGAGAGTTGCTGGGGATGAAGACGAGGATGAAGATGGGGATGAAGACGAGGATGAAGATGGGGATGAAGACGAGGATGAAGTCAAAATGTTATCAAAGACAACTTATAAACAGCCGATAAAAAGACTGAATTTATTTTAAATGTTCCTTGTAATCAAAAATTCGTTGTGTTCTTGTAACTCTCTGAGGCAAGCTAGTTTGCGAACTGTGCGCTATAACAAATTGTACATTCATTCCTTCATTCCTCCATTCCCTCATTCATTCATTCATTCATTCATTCATTCATTCATTCATTCATTCATTCATTCATTCATTCATTCATTCATTCATTCATTCATTCATTCATTCATTCCTTCATTCCTTCATTCATTCATTCATTCCTTCATTCATTCATTCATTCATTCATTCATTCATTCATTCATTCATTCATTCATTCATTCATTCATTCATTCATTCATTCATTCATTCATTAAATGACTGGAAATAATGAATAAATAATGAAATAATGAATAAAGAGTAAATCAACTTTTTCCCGAAAACATCCGAAAAATAAACTTCATGTTATTAAATTGATTCTGAATTAATAAAAATTTAATTACTTTAATGAGTATACAAAATAATATACAATAATATTATTATACAATATAATATACAATAATATTATTATACAATATAATATACAATAGTATTATTATACAATATAATATACAATAGTATTATTGAGTATACAATATAATATACAATAATATTATTATACAATATAATATACAATAATATTATTGAGTATACAAAATAATATACAATAATATTATTATAAAATATAATATACAATAATATTATTATACAATATAATATACAATAATATTATTATACAATATAATATACAATAATATTATTATACAATATAATATACAATAATATTATTATACAATATAATATACAATAATATTATTATACAATATAATATACAATAATATTATTATACAATATAATATACGATAATATTATTGAGTATACAAAATAATATACAATAATATTATTGAGTATACAAAAAAATATACAATAATATTATTGAGTATACAATATAATATACAATAATATTATTGAGTATACAATATAATATACAATAAAATTATTGAGTATACAAAATAATATACAATAATATTATTTTAGTTCCGAATATAACTCCATGCGATATTTCAAAATTGAAAACAAACATTGAAGGGGGAAAGATTCAAAATATGTCACAGGTACTAGTGGAAAGGAGGTCAAATGGGGAAGGGTGAATGGGTGAAAAGAGGTCAAATGGGGGAGGGTGAATGAGTGAAAAGAGGTCAAATGGGGGAGGGTGAATGAGTGAAAAGAGGTCAAATGGGGGAGGGTGAATGGGTGAAAAGAGGTCAAATGGGGGAGGGTGAATGGGTAAGAAGGTGAAATGGGGGAAGGGGGAGTAGGTGGATAGATCAAGTAGATATGGAGAAGGAAGGAAGGAAGGAATGAAATGGAAAACACAGATTGTTGGAATGAGTTGGTGGGAGGATGGATGAGAGTTATATGAGGAAAAGTGATGATAGTGGAAGAGGTTGAAATAGGTGGGAATGGTGAAAAATTGTGAATGGTGGAAGATGGTGAATGGTGGAAGATGGTGAATGGTGGAAGATGGTGAATGGTGGAAGATGGTGAATGGTGGAAGATGGTGAATGGTGGAAGATGGTGAATGGTGGAAGATGGTGAATGGTGGAAGATGGTGAATGGTGGAAGATGGTGAATGGTGGAAGATGGTGAATGGTGGAAGATGGTGAATGGTGGAAGATGGTGAATGGTGGAAGATGGTGAATGGTGGAAGATGGTGAATGGTGGAAGATGGTGAATGGTGGAAGATGGTGAATGGTGGAAGATGGTGAATGGTGGAAGATGGTGAATGGTGGAAGATGGTGAATGGTGGAAGATAATGAATGGTGGAAGATGGTGAATGGTGGAAGATGGTGAATGGTGGAAGATGGTGAATGGTGGAAGATGGTGAATGGTGGAAGATGGTGAATGGTGGAAGATGGTAAATGGTGGAAGATGGTGAATGGTGGAAGATGGTGAATGGTGGAAGATGGTGAATGGTGGAAGATGGTGAATGGTGGAAGATGGTGAATGGTGGAAGATGGTGAATGGTGGAAGATGGTGAATGGTGGAAGATGGTGAATGGTGAAAGATGGTGAAAGATGGTGTAAAATGTTAAGAGAAAGAAGATGAAGAAGTGGAGGAAGCAGAAGGAGTGAAGGAGGATGAAGGAGTGAAAGAGGATGAGGGAGTGAGGAAGGATGGAAAAGAGGGTAATGGAGTTTTTGAAGAGAAAAACAAAGTTACAATGGAAAAACTGGAAAACCGCTTGAATACGATTGATGAAAAAAATAAAAAGAAGAAAAAAATGAGTTTTTTGAGCGTTTGTTGTTTCAGAGCACACGTTGCGGAGGCGAGGAACGACAGAAGAAAAATAATACTAATAAAAGAGTCAACCTGCTCTTTATTCCTTCTTTCTTCAGTCCTTCATCCGCATCATCCATCCATCTACCATCGTCATCCATTCGTCTTCATCCATCAATCCATTTTTATACATCTATCCAGCCTCATTCATCAACTCATGCATTCATTTACTCATTCAACCAACTAGAAAAACACACCTCTGAGAATTTATCTACCCATTCATCAATCCATTCATCAGTCATTCACCAATCCATTCATCAGCCATTCACCAATCCATTCATCCATTAAATCATCATCCACCCAGCCACTCATTCACTCACGCAATCACCCATCCATTCACTCACGCACTCACCCATCCATTCATTCACCCATTCACCCATCCATTCACTCACGCACTCACCCATCCATTCATTCACCCATTCACCCATCCATTCATTCACCCATTCACCCATCCATTCATTCACCCATTCACCCATCCATTCATTCACCCATTCACCCATCCATTCATTCACCCATTCACCCATCCATTCACGCTCCGAGCATCTTCTTAACGGAGTATCCAGGGAGGCTATAGACGAAGAGGACCAGGAGGAGGGTGAGGAGGAGGAGGACCAGAACCTTCAACACCACCCACTTGTAGTTGTTCCAAAGGATGTGCCTCAATGACTTCATTGGATTCAAAAACCATATGAACGAAGTGTCCGGACGACTGGGGGATTGGGTGAATGGGTGGGTGAATGGGTGGGTGAATGGGTGGGTGGGTGAATGGGTGGGTGAATGGGTGAGTGGGTGAATGGGTGGGTGAATGGGTGAGTGGGTGAATGGGTGGGTGAATGAGTGAATGGGTGAGTGGGTGAATAGGTGGGTGAATGGGTGGGTGGGTAAATAGGTGGGTGGGTGAATGGGTGGGTGGGTGAATGGGTGAGTGGGTGAATGGGTGAGTGGGTGAATGGGTGGGTGGGTGAATGGGTGGGTCTATGGGTGGGTGGGTAAATAGGTGGGTGGGTGAATGGGTGGGTGGGTGAATGGGTGGGTGAATGGGTGGGTGGGTGAATAGGTGGGTGA
>OX387260.1:6151451-6153951 GCA_947562095.1 Branchellion lobata
TAACAAACAAACAAACAAACAAACAAACAAACACACAAACAAACAAACATACAAACGAACAACAACAACACCTTGAATTTTCCAACGACTCTTAAATCGTCATCTTCACTGTCGTTGGACTTTTTTCCTGAAAACATTACTTGCTTATAAGAAAAATAAAAAAGATAAAAATAAAAAAAAAGTGAAAATAATACAAAAAAAACAATAATATAAAAGAAAACAATGATATAAAAAAAACAATAAAATAAAACAAAAATATTAAAAAAAACAACAATTTAAATAATGAGAACAAGTACACTGAAAAATAAAAACAACAAAAAAACAACACAACAATACAACACAATAAAATACAATACAAACAGGAATATTATTATAGTGGCATTAACCCCGTAGAGTTTCGAGGCCACAATAATATGATAATAATAAACGGCATTTATAAATAATGTGAGTGAAAAAAATGAATATTGATTATAAAAATTGTGATTATAGTTATAATGAAGAATAATAATCATTATTATAAAAACTATAAAGAAGTATTGTTATTATTACAATAGAGAATTATTATTATTATTATTATTATTATTATTATTATTATTATTATTATTATTATTATTATTATTATTATTATTATTATTATTATTATTATTATTATTATTATTATTATTATTATTATTATTATTATTATTATTATTATTATTATTATTATTATTATTATTATTATTATTATTATTATTATTATTATTATTATTATTATTATTATTATTATTATTATTATTATTATTATTATTATTATTATTATTATTATTATTATTATTATTATTATTATTATTATTATTATTATTATTATTATTATTCATGCCACCTCTAAACAAATCGAAAGTGTGAAGCCATTCTTTAAAGTCGCCAAACTCATTCTCTAGTGTCCCTTCGTATATCTGTGCGTGTGTGTGTGTGTGTGTGTGTGTGTGTGTGTGTGTGTGTGTGTGTGTGTGTGTGTGTGTGTGTGTTTGTGTGTGTGTTTGTGTGTGTGTGTGTAAGTGCGTGCGTATGTGCGTGTACGTGTGCGTGTATGTGTACGTGAATGCGTTTTTTTGTTTATAAAGATATTTTTCAAGCCTCGCAGAAAAAGTAACGACAACCCACCATTAACTTGGCCACGTGACTCTCTTCTTCCTCCTTTTTCCGCTGCGACTTGGGTGATAACCTTGAAAAAACAAAAAAATAGATGATCTTTCAGTAACATGAAGGTAATTACTAACCAGTTGCGCGCCTACCTGGATGCGAGAGAGGCCGCTGCTGACGTGAGTTTTGTTTTTTTTACAGTTTCCGGTGCTGGTTTTTCACTTCCGGTAGAAGGATCGTTGTTGAGATTTAAAGAGTTTGATTGGTGGAATTTTTTGAGGGTGTTTGTGGCATCTTGCTGCTGATTGGCTGCGTGTTTGGAGGCGTGGTATTTACTCCACCAATCAAATCCTTCCATTTCTGTTTCCTCTTCTTCGAAGTTCGTTAGAGATCTTCTTTTCTTTTTGACCGAGGTCTTTGGAGGCTTGCTTTTGATTTCGTAATTGGTGAAACTGTTTTTCTGAGAGATGGTGGAAAAGGATGGTGAAGGATGGAGAAGGATGGAGGAGGATGGAGGAGGATGGTGGAGGATGGTGAAGGATGAAGGAGGATGGTGGAGGATGGAGGAGGATGGTGGAGGATGGTGAAGGATGGAGGAGGATGGTGGAGGATGGAGGAGGATGGAAGAAAATGAAAAAAGATGAAAAAAAAAACTGAAGGAGAAAAAAGAAAATGGAGGAAAATAGTAGGAGGATGAAGTGGGTTGAAGAGAAGATGAGAAGAGGGAGGTGGAGCAGGATGGAAAAAGACGAAAGATGAAAACAACAAAACCACTGGAAACAACACCCCCACAACAACAACCACAACAACTTTTACAACAACAACAATTTTCACAACAACAAAACCAACAACATTTACAATAACAACACCAGATTTCACAACAACAGCAACAACAACCGTTTCAACTGTGACGTAGGACTGATATTTGCTGACCAATGGCATTTTCTCATCTTCCAGCATGATAACTACGTCACTGTGTTGTGGTGACGTCAGATGGGTAGAAGGGGAGGGGTAGGAGGTGATGTTCAAGGGAGCGCCTTTGATGCTAGTTTGTTTGGTTACACATTCACCTCCTTCTCCTCCTCTTCCTCTTTCTCCTCCTTCTCTCCTTCCTCCTCCTTCATTTCTTCTCTCATCCATCCCATCTTCTTCTTTTCCTCCACCACCTCTTCCTCTTCCCCCTCCATTTTCACTTCCTTTTTCCCCTCTTCTTCCTTCTTTCTCTACATTTCTCCCTCTTCCTTTTCCTTCTTTCCTTCCTCCTTTTTTTCCATCTTTGTAGACACCCACAGAAGGGTCGAATATAAACTTTCCTATGTCATCCACCACGTGACTACCGACCAATACAAAGCGCCCAAAGTTGCGGCAGTCGAAGCAA
>OX387260.1:6168951-6176451 GCA_947562095.1 Branchellion lobata
GTTGAAAAGTTTTTGAAATGATGAAGGCAAGCGTTGTTTTGTGTTGAATCTCTTCCAAGAGTGCCCTGCGATTTATTGTATGGTTTTGTTTTCTTTGTATTTTATTAAAATTTATTGTATTGTTGTATGTCGGATTGTATTCTGATGTTTCATTGTATTTTAGTATATTGTTTTGTTTTTGTTGTATTTTAGTATATTGTTTTGTTTGTGTTGTATTTTAGTATATTGTCTTGTTTTGTATTTCAGTATATTGTATTGTTTTATGTTGTATTTCAGTATATTGTATTGTTTATGTTGTATTTTAGTATATTGTATTGTTTATGTTGTATTTCAGTGTATTGTTTTGTTTATGTTGTATTTTAGTATATTGATTTTGTTTGTGTTGTATATTATTATTTTGTATTGGATTGTATTTCATTAGTGTACCTCGGTCTTTTGTATTTCTGTGTATTTTAAAATACTTTGGTTTAATAATAAAAAAAAAAGAGGATGAAGAGATAAAGAAAAGGATGAATATAAAGAAAACAAAAGAAAAAGAGGAGGGAGAGAAAAGGAGGAAGAGGAGGGAGAGAAAAGGAGGAGGAGGGAGAGAAAAAAGGAAGAGGAGGGAGGGAAAAGAAGGAGGGAGAGAAAAAAGGAAGAGGAGGGAGAGAAAAGGAGGAGGGGGAAAAAAGGATTAAAATGAGGAAGAAAAGTAAAAGGAAGAAAAAAAATGAAAAAAAATGAAGGAGAGAAGAAAGAAAAAAAGGAGGAAGAAAATGATAAGAAAGAAAAAAAGGAGGAAGAGGAAAAAGATGGAAAAGAAGATGAAAAAAAAGAGGAAGAAGAGGAGGAGGAGGAAGAAGAGGAAGAAGAGGAGGAAGAAGAAAAAGAGGAAGAAGAGGAAGAAGAAGAAGAAGAGGAAGAAGAGGAAGAAGAGGAAGAAGAGGAAGAAGAGGAAGAAGAGGAAGAAGAGGAAGAGGAAGAAGAAGAAGTGCTAATGGAAATACGGATGGTTTATAGTTTTCAACTTCCTTTCCACACGTCTGTTGCTTTATTAATTTGTGCGGTTTTTGCCTTCAAAATTTCAACAACAAAATTTTTCTCTTCCAAAAATTGTGTTTTAATTTAAAAATAAAAATTAACTTTTTATTTCCAAGTTTAAAAAGTTTTTAAAAGTTAATTACGGAATTTTAACTTGAATTTAATTTTCCATGTGATGTCTTCTCAGGCATCCTCCAGTCGTTTTAAGGTCCTCACGTGCTCTCAATACCTCTCTGACCTTTTACTCCTCTTTAATGCTTCCCTTCAATCATTATTTTTTTAATTTTATTTTTTTAATTTTATTTTTTTAATTTTATTTTTTTAATTTTATTTTTTTAAATTTATTTTTTTAAATTTTAATTTTTTAAATTTTATTTTTTTTAATTTTTTTTATTTTAATTTTTTAATTTTATTTTTTTAATTTTATTTTTTTAATTTAATTTTTTTAATTTAATTTTTTAATTTGATTTTTTTAATTTTGTTTTTAATTAAAAGAAATTTAATTTTGAAAAATTATTTTTTTTTATTATTATTTTTTAATATTATTATTTAACTTTTTTTTCTAATATTAAAATAATTTATTTTTTTATTTTTATTCCTTCATTTTAATCTTTCTCACTTTTTTTTTAATTTAATTTTATTTTTTTTATTTTTAAAATTTTCTCATCTTCATCATAATCTCATCCCTCTTAAATTTAAAAAATAATACTTTTAACTCCCCTCTTCATCTCTTTCAGCTGACAGACCCACAATTTTTCGACTATTAAAAACAAATATGTTCTTATTTTTCATCTCCCGTTCATTTTTCATTTTTCATTTTTCATTTTTCATTTTTCATTTTTCATTTTCCATTTTTCATTTTTCATTTTTCATTTTTTATTTTTCATTTTTCATTTTTCATTTTTCACCTATTTTTCATTTTTCATTTTTCATTTTTCATTTATCATTTTTCATTTTTCACCTATTTTTCATTTTTCATTTTTCATTTTTTTATCATTTATCATTTATCATTTTTCATTTTTCACCTATTTTTCATTTTTCATTTTTCATTTTTTTATCATTTATCATTTATCATTTATCATTTATCATTTATCATTTATCATTTATCATTTATCATTTATCATTTATCATTTATCATTTATCATTTATCATTTACCATTTATCATTTATCATTTATCATTTATCATTTATCATTTATCATTTATCATTTATCATTTATCATTTATCATTTTTCATTTTCCATTTTTCATTTTTCATTTTTCATTTTTTTTTCATTTTTCATTTGTTTATAATGCCACTATAATAATATTCGTGTTTGTATTGTATTGTATTGCATTGTATTGTATTGTATTGTATTGTATTGTATTGTATTGTATTGTATTGTATTGTATTGTATTGTATTGTATTGTATTGTATTGTATTGTATTGTATTGTATTGTATTGTATTGTATTGTATTGTATTGTATTGTATTTTATTGTATTGTATTGTATTGTATTTTATTTTATTGTATTGCATTGTATTGTATTGTATTGTATTGTATTGTATTGTATTGTATTGTATTGTATTGTATTGTATTGTATTGTATTTTATTGTATTGCATTGTATTGTATTGTATTGTATTGTATTGTATTGTATTGTATTGTATTGTATTGTATTGTATTGTATTTTATTGTATTGTATTGTATTGTATTGTATTGTTTTGTATTGTATTGTATTGTATTGTATTGTATTGTATTGTATTGTATTGTATTGTATTGTATTGTATTGTATTGTATTGTATTGTAATCCATAGTTTTAACCATAAAATCCCACATCGTAACTGAATTAATGTACAGATTTTTGTAGCGCATACTTTGCAAACGAAGTTGCCTCGAAAGCGCTTAGTTATTTAAAAAAAAAACAAAGTAAAGTTTTTAAATTCAGTTTCAAAACTAACAAAACAAGAAAAATTGTTTTTTTATTATTTTAAATTATTTCGGAATTTGAGCCTAGTTGGACGCCATGCCGCTTAATTCGTTTCACAGACCAAGTTTCTCGACTTAATTCGAATTTTGTTTTAATCATTTTCAAAACTCCCTTCAGATGGCGCTATAACAATTGCTGGTTGTATGGGTGACAGCAGGAACACGTCGAATGATACGCAAACGCTTTCGAACACAGCGCTAGAAAATAAATAAACAATTTCTTAATTAAAATCGTTTTTAATTTAAACTTTTTTTTTTACTATAGATATATTTTTAATCTTTTTTTTAATTTTTTTTTGCCGTTTGTTGTAAGTTCAATGCTGACTTTTATGACTGATAACATTCAGTTCTCGTATATTTTAATGTTTTCTTTTTTAGTTCGACTGTTCGCCGTGTTTTTGAAACATTTCCAGCGTATGTCTGGACTTGATCTAATAAAGGCTATAAATTTTAAATTCTCCAATCCTAGCGTTTTTTGGATTTGATTCAATAAAGACTATAAATAAATAAAAATAAAAATAAAAAGATTGCAAAATGTTTGAGAGAATCTTCGAGAAAAGAGAAGCAGGAAAGCGTAGATTTAGTACAAGTATGGTTGAATGGGTCGATAAAGAAATGAAAATGAGCGAGAGACAAAGCATTTGTGGAACGCCAGCCATTGGTCCAAAGGCGCTTCCATGGAAACAGGCTTATCTTCTGCTGAGTTACTAGGTGACTAAGACACTCTACAGATGACTTGCCTATTTTGCTGTTTTTATTTATTTTTTAATTTTTATTATTTTATCAAAATTTTTCTTTATTTTGAATTTTTATTGTTTATATCAATCTTTTTATTTATTAAAAAAATTTTTTTTTTCGTTTTATATCAATTTTTTTATATTTTTTAAGTTGTTTGTTTATTTTTATTTTTTTTCTCGTTTTTTCGTTTTTCAATTTTCTTCATCATCACATGACACCACACGTCAGCATTCATGTAACAAACTCATTTTCGTTTTTAAATTTTTTTTTATAATTTGTATTTTTCGGAGCAAAAAAAATGAAGAAAAACAAAAAAATGATGAATGCCACACTCACGTGTTCTAATGTACGTTTTTTAATTAAAATTTTTTTTTCAAGTTATGAAAAAAATTTTTTGAATTAAGACCATTGAAAACTTTTACCAGTTTTGATGAAAAAAAAAGAAAAAAAAAAGGAAAAATGTGATCAACAAAACAATTGATTTTTTTTAATTAAAAACAAAATAGATAAAAATAATTTTGAAAATGATTAACAAAAAAAAAATAAATCCGTTGGTGAATTTTGAGTTTTGAATGGAAAAACATTGAAAATTTATTTAAAAATTATTTTTAATTGCAAAAAAATAAAAATAAAAATAAAAAGCGGCCTCGAAACTCTACGTGATTGATGCCACTATAATAATATTCGTATTTCTATTGTATTGTATTGTATTGTATTGTATTGTATTGTATTGTATTGTATTGTATTGTATTGTATTGTGTTGTATTGTATTGTGTTGTATTGTGTTGTATTGTATTGTGTTGTATTGTATTGTATTGTATTTTATTGTATTTCCTTATGTTGTATTTGTATTGTGTTGTATTGTATTGTGTTGTATTGTATTGTATTGTATTGTATTGTATTTGTACTTTATTGTATTGTATTGTATTTTATTGTATTGTATTGTATTGTATTGTATTGTCTTTCATTGTATTGTCTTCCATTGTATTGTATTTGTATTGTATTGTATTGTATTTGTTTTATAACAAAACAAATGAAAAAGATAAAAAGAAAATAAAAAAGAAAAAAAATAGAAAAATGAGTGGATACAAGATGAGGGAGTCTGGAAGAGAGGAGGATGCCCAGCTGTGAAGACACAAATGTGCCAACAAATGACGCTAAGAGACCTTTTGACCACTCAACTCCGCATTTTGTGCACTTTTATCCACCCATCCATCCATCCATCCATCCTTCTAATCATCCACCTATCCATCCACCCACCCATTCATTCAACTATTTATCCATCTTTTTATTCATCCATTCTACCCACCAACCCACCCACCAACCCACCCATCCACCAACCCACCCACCAACCAACCCACCCACCAACCCACCCACCAACCCACCCACCAACCCACCCATCCACCAACCCACCCACCAACCCACCCACCTCATTCAAAGGTACAGCGTTCCTGACAAACACTCCAGATTTAGTGGATCTGAGCAAATCATCCTCTTCCTCCACTCCCTCCCCCCCTCCCCCACCCACCACCACCCCCCCAAATCCCTTGGTTTCTAGTATCTCAGTCCTAAGAGACACCAACAGACGGCCTCTGTATGAGATGCCTGGGAGGACCCCTGGGGGTGTTTAGGGGTGGTAGAGGGGGTGGAGGATGCGGGTGGTGGATGGAGGTGGTGGATGGAGGTGGTGGATGGGGATGGTGGATAGGGGTGGTTAATGGAAGGAAGGTGGATGGGTGAATGAAGAATGAATAAATGATGGGTGGGTGGATTGATGGAAGGATGGATGAGTAAAAATATGGATGGGTGAGTGAAGAGATGGATGGGTGAGTGGATAAATGGATACGTAAGAATATGGGTGGACGGATGGGCGGTTAGAAGTGTGCATGGGATGATGGGTTGAAGCATGGATGGATTAATGGAACGATCAAATGGAAGAAATGTATGAATGAGTGAAGGATAGTTGAGTGGATGGTTGAATGAGCGGATGAATGGATGAGTGGATGGTGGGATGACAAGATGAGGAAAAAAATTTCAGTGAAGATGGATGACCGAATTTATGGGAGGGTGGATAGATGAAGGAACAGGTGTGGGTTGAAGGACCTTCATTGAGGAAGGCATACTCTTGCAACAGCGAGTAGCACCTGCTGGCTCCGTACAAGTTGATCCAGCTGGGTCCGAAGGTGGGAAGGAATCCTGGTGATGATGATGCTGGTGATTTTACAGCACACCACACCATACCACACCACACTACACCACACCACACCACACCACACCACACCACACTACACCACACCACACCACACCATACCACACCATACCACACCACACCACACCACACTACACCACACCACACCACACCACACCACACCACACCACACCACACTACACCACACCACACCACACCACACCATACCACACCATACCACACCACACCACACCACACTACATCACACCACACCACACCACACCACACCACACCACACCACACCACACCACACCACACCACACCACACCACACCACACCACACCACACCACACCACACCACACCGTCAGAGCACCCACCAGTGTCACCATCATTGGATATCGACTGCAGATCAACAAAGTGAGTGGCTATGACGTCATTGTTGAGGCTGTCATCTCTTATTTGGATCTTTATCCGGCTGCAGAAGGGCGGAAACAGTTCGTGGAAAACTATTTCCTCGTCCCATACAGGACTGTAGTGGTTCCTCTTGACCGAAGTGCGAGCCTGAATGAATGGATGAATGGATGGATGGATTGGTGGATGAATGAATGGATGGATGAAAGAATGGATGGGTGGATGAATGAATGGATGGATGAAGGAATGGATGGCTGGATGGATGAATGGATGGATGAAGGAATGGATGGGTGGATGAATAGATGGGTGGATGGATGGATGGGTGGATAAATGGATGAATGGTTGGATGAATGGTTGGATAAATGGTTGGATAAATGATGGATGAATGGATGGATGAATGGATGGATGAATGGATGGATGAATGGATGGATGAATGGATGGATGAATGGATGGATGAATGGATGGATGAATGGATGGATGAATGGATGGATGAATGGATGGATGAATGGATGGATGAATGGATGGATGAATGGATGGATGAATGGATGGATGAATGGATGGATAAATGGATGGATGAATGGATGGATGAATGGATGGATGAATGGATGGATGAATGGATGGATGAATGGATGGATGAATGGATGGATGGATGAATGGATGGATGAATGGATGGATGAATGGATGGATGAATGGATGGATGAATGGATGAATGGATGAATGAATGGATGGATGAAAGAATGAATGGATGAATGAATGAATGGATGAATGAATGAATGGATGGATGAGTGGATGAATGAATGAATGTATGGATGAACGGATGGAAAGCTTGCACGGAAATAACACGTCCCGAATGCCTTTTGCGTGCCTTGGCACTTCACCAAACTGATTCGTTTGTTATGAAAGCATACATGTGGTTTTTTATTCATTTTTTATTATTATTTTATTTTCATTATCATTCTATTTTTATTATTATTTTATTTTCATTATCATTCTATTTTTATTATTATTTTATTTTGTTTATTCTTTTATTTTCTTTATTGTTTTGTTTAGTTTATTGTTTTTTTATATTAATTTTTATTTTTATTATTGTTTTTTTCCTCCTCTTCCTCCTCCACCACTCACGGAATGCCCTGCAAACGAAACTCGCACAAACGAGTCCAGCAGCTCTACGCTC
>OX387260.1:6186451-6196451 GCA_947562095.1 Branchellion lobata
TCCAAGACCAGAACAACGCTGCCAAAAAATCCCGATGGAAGTGACAGTTCTTTCATTTGTTTTGTCTGTTTGTTTGTTTGTCTGTTTGTTTGTTTGTCTGCTTGTTTTTTTGTCTATTTGCTTGTTTGTTTGTCTGTTTGTTTGTTTGTCTGTTTTTTTTTGTCTGTTTGTTTGTTTGTTTGTTTGTCTGTCTGTTTGTTTGTTTGTTTGTTTGTTTGTTTGTCTGTCTGTTTGTTTGTTTGTCTGTTTGTTTGTTTGTCTGTTTGTCTGTCTGTCTGTTTGTTTTTTTTTATCTGTTTGTTTTTTGTTTGTTTGTCTGTCTTTTTTAGTTTTTTCGTTTGTTTGTTTGTTTGTGAAAATTGGAAAAATCGAAATAAGTTTGAAAAAAAAATTGAAAATTAAAATTAAAAAAACCAAAAATGACAAAAAAATGAGAATGAAGAAAAGTAAAAAAAGAAAAAAAAAAAAATGAAAAAATTGGAAAACGAGAAAAAAAGAGAAAGGGAAGGAGGAGTAGAAAGAGGAAGAAAAATAAATAAAATAAGAGGAAGAGAAGGAAAAAGAGAAAGAGGAGAAGGAGGAGGAAGAGGAGAAGGAGGAGGAAGAGGAGGAAAAAGAGGAAAAAGAAAGAAAGAGGAAAAGGAGAAGGAGGAGGAAGATGAGGGGAAGATGAAAGCGATGAAAGGCCCAGGCAGGTCGCAAGGGAGTTGTAGCATTATGAAGCTGTGAAGCGTATGACGTAACTATCCAGCCACACACACACACACACACACACACACACACACACACACACACACACACACACACACACACACACACACACACACACACACACACACACACACACACACACACACAACAACACACACACACACACACACACACACACACACACACACACACACACACACACACACACACACACACACACACACACACACACACAACTTTCACTGTTGATTTCTTGGTGATGGTGGTATTGGGGTGGTTGCTGCAGTGGGGTTTTGAAGTTTTTATTTTTCACCATTTTCACCATCCGCCCTATCGTCTTTAGTGATTTCATCCTGGTTGAAAAAAGGAAGGAAAAGAGGAGTGAATGAGGATGGGTGAATAAAAGAGAACTAGTTGGAAAGAGAGTGAAGGATGGAAGGAGGAGAAGAAGGAGAGGGATAAGAGATGCGAGAGACGAAAGGGGACAATACAACACAAGCACAACCACCACGAATATTATTATAGTGGCATTAACGCCGTAGAGTTTCGAGAAGAAAAGAGTAAAGAGAAAAAAAAGTGGATGAATGGGTGAATGGATGAATGGGTGAATGGATGAATGGTTGAATGGATGAATGGTTGAATGGATGAATGGTTGAATGGATGAATGGGTGAATGGATGAATGGCTGAATGGATGAAAGGTGGAAGGGAGAAGAGGATTGGATAGAATGGGATAATAAAGGAATAAGGGTGAGAAGATGGGTGGAGAAAAAGATTTAAATAAGAAAAAAAAGTAAAAGTAGAATGGAGGAAGAAGTTGATTGAGGAAAGAAAAAGTGTGGAAGAAAAAAATGAAAAAAATTGAAAAAAAAACATTCCTGAAGCCGAAAAAAATTAATTAAAAAAGAAATTACTCACTTTCCGTCTTTTTTTATTTCTGATTTTTGGTAACTGAGCAGAGGAGCTTCCGGTGCGCTGGACATGAGAGCGCCACTAGAAAGGCTGCGATCACGTGACGTGAATTTGAATTTTTTTGTGTTATCAGAAGTATGATGAAAATTGTCATCATTATCATTGTTATTAATATTATCATAATTATTATTATTTATATTATTATTTTCACTTTTAATATCAACATCGTCGTAATTAGAAGTGTTAGTGACATTCTTAACGTTGTTGTTGTTTTCGTTGTTGTTGTTGTTGTTTTCGTTGTTGTTGTTGTTTTTATTGTTGTTTTTTATGTTTTTGTCATTGATTTCATCTTTCGTTTTTTTGTTGTAGTGGATATTCAAGCTGTTTGTGTTTTCAAGTTTTTTTTGGTGGAAAGTATTGCTGTTGATGACGTAGTTGTTGTTGTTTTTTTTGTTGTTTTTGTTGTTTTTGTTGTTTTTGGACATGTTGTCTATCAAGTGACTGAGTCTGGAGTCAGGTGGATTGTAATGAAGGCTGAAGTGGATGGTAGCCTGGTGTGGTGGTGATGATGATGATGCCACACAACACACCATGTCATACAACACTACACCACACTCCGCCACACCAAACCACACTACACCACACTCCGCCACACGAAACCAAACCACACCACACCACATCACACCATACCACACCACACCACACAACACCACGCCACACCACACCACACCATACCACACCACACAACACCACACCACATCACACACCGCCACACCACACCACACCACACCCCACCACACCACACCACACCACACCACACCTGGGTGGTGAGGTTGTGAGGACCCAGAAGGCAATCTGACACATCAAGTGTGTGGCATTGAACCAACTGCTGCAACAACATCTCAAAAGAACCCACCAGCCTGAAAATCATGGTTGAACACACACACACACACACACACACACACACACACACACACACACACACACACACACACACACACACACACACACACACAAACACAAAAACACACACACACACTCACACACACACACACACATACACACACACACACACACACACACACACACACACACACACACACACACAAGTGTACACAAACCTTTACATGTGTACACACACTTGCGCAAACACACAAACAAATACACACAAATACTCACACACTTGCATACCAGCCTATATTCTTATGTACGTTCAAATACAATTTCATACGCACACAAACACACAAACACACAAACACACAAACACACAAACACACAAACACACAAATACACCAGGAAAAATTTATAGATCCATAGATTTTGTGGGTTATAGTGGCATATAAGCGAAAGACAAAAAATAAAATCAAGTGGTGAGTATAATACCCGCTGAGGCGTACAAAAATACCCACTGAGGCGTACAAAAATACCCACTGAGGCGTACAAAAATACCCACTGAGGGTATACAATAACTTTCAATTGATTGGAAAACCCGATAATTGATTTGAAATATACTCACTAATTGATAGGAAAAATATATTTTAATACAAAAATACCCATGAATTAATACAAAAAAATATAATAATTAATACAAAATACCCTATAATTACTACAAAATACCCACAAATGAATACAAAAATACCCACAAATGAATACAAAAATACCCACAAATGAATACAAAAATACCCACAAATGAATACAAAAATACCCACAAATGAATACAAAAATATTCATTAATTAATACAAAATACTCACTAATGAGTATCAAATATTCCTTTAATGAAGACGATAGTTATGCGAAAACACTCAGCAAATGAACAAATAAAACTAAAGAAGACCACACAACACCACACAACACCACACAACAACACACAACAACACACAACACCACACAACACCACTCTACACCACACAACACCACACAACAACACACAACACTACACAACACCACTCTACACCACAAAACACTACACAACACTACACAACACCACACAGCACCACACAACACCACACAACACTACACAACACCACTCAACACCACACAACACCACACAACACTACACAACACCACTCAACACCACACAACAGCACACAACACCACACAACCTCACACAACACTACACAACACCACACAACACCACACAACAAAACTTAACGCCACACAACACTACACAACATCACACAACACCACACAACATCACACAACGTCACACAACACCACACAATACCACACAACACCACACAATACCACACAACACCACACAATAGGTTAACGACACTACAGCACCATTAACACACATTAACCATCGTCACAAACAACGTCATCATATAGATATAAATGACAAAAAAAACAATTACAACAACAAAAATAAAAACAATTGAAAAATCAACATTTGGAAAAAAACAAAAACAGTAAATAAAAACAAAAATCAACAATAAAAAGTAACATAAACAACAAACGACAAAACCAATGGAGAATCTGCAAATAAGACTACAAAACAACACTTCAAACAACAACATTACAAGAAACCGAAACATGATAATAAACCAACAACAACAACAACAACAACAACAACAACAAAACCAACAACAACAATACAAACAACAGCAATTCCAACAACAACAAAAACAAAACCAACAACAACAATACCAACAACAGCAAAACCAACAACAACAATACCAACAACAGCATCATCAACAACAACAATACCAACAACAGCATCATCAACAACAACAATACCAACAACAGCATCATCAACAACAACAACTCTAAACACATCAACAACAACAAGGAAAATACTAACAACATCAAAACCCTCAACCACAACATCAACACCCTCAACGATAACATTAACAACTTCAACAACATTATCAACATCAACAACAACAGCACTGGCAACATCAACAACAACAGCACCGGCAACAACAACAACACCAACCGGTTGGACAGGTACTTGTTGTGGTTGAATACTTGCACCTGCAAGCTCTCTTGTGCCTCCAGTGCTTGTGGAAGGTTCCATCGGAAGATCTGTTGTTGTTGTTGTTGTTGAGGTTGTTGTTGTTAAGGGGAAGTTTTTGTTGTTGAGGTTGTTGTTTTTGAGGTTGTTGTTGAGGTTGTTTTGTTAAGGTTGTTTTGTTATTGTTGAGGTTGTTGTTGTTGGTGAGGGTGTTGTTTTTCTTGTTGAGGGTATTGTTGCTGTTGTTTTTTAGGTTGTTGATTATGTTGTTGTTAGAGGTGTTGTTGTTGTTGATGCTTTGTTGCTCTTATAACTGTAAATGGTGGAAGCGGTGGTGTTTGTGGTGATATTTTTTTGTTTTTGTTGCTACTAACATTTTCACGTATTTTAATTTTGTTTTCTTTCTGTTTTTGTAGTTTTTTGTTGTTGTTTTTCACTAATTATGTCATTTATCATTGTATAAACAGTAAGGTTCGTTGCATTCTTTTGTTTTTGTTTAATGTTTTTTCTTTGTTGGGGACAGTGTGTTTCTTTTTGTTTATGATGTTATTGGTGTTTTTTCATGTTTGTTTGTGTTCTGTTGTTGATGTTTGTTGTTGTGTTGTTGTTGTTCCGACGTTCATTCTATGTTGTTGTTGTGTTGTTATTGTTTTTGTTGTTGTTCCGACATTTATTCTATGTTGTTGATGTTATAACTTCTTCTTTGATCTTAAGTTATTATGGTAATATTATTGTTGTTGTTGTTGTTGTTGTTGTTGTTGTTGTTGTTGTTGTTGTTGTCAGATTTTCTCATTCTTTGTTTTTGAAATTGTTCACATTTCTATGGTTTTTAAAACATAAATATTTTTCATTTCAACTTTTTTGGTACGGTTTTATGGTTCGAATTTTAAAAAAATTCAATTCGATTTCCTCTTTGATGACTCAAGGGAATAATTATTCACACACCGCTCCACTCATCAATTCTCAATTGGTTGTTCATCACTACATCGAACTCAACTCTAACCCTTACACCTCTCTACTTATCTACTCCAACACTCTCCTCCAACAGCTTCCAACATTTTCCGACACCATGGAACACCATGGAACACCATGGAACATCATGGAACCCCATGGAACACCATGGAACACCATGGAACACCATGGAACCCCATGGAACACCATGGAACACCATGGAACACCATGGAACACCATGGAACACCATGGAACACCATGGAACACCATGGAACACCATGGAACACCATGGAACACCATGGAACCCCATGGAACACCATGGAACACCATGGAACACCATGGAACACCATGGAACACCATGGAACACCATGGAACCCCATGGAACACCATGGAACACCATGGAACATCATGGAACACCATGGAACACCATGGAACACCATGGAACACCATGGAACACCATGGAACCCCATGGAACACCATGGAACACCATGGAACCCCATGGAACACCATGGAACACCATGGAACACCATGGAACACCATGGAACCCCATGGAACACCATGGAACACCATGGAACACCATGGAACACCATGGAACACCATGGAACACCATGGAACCCCATGGAACACCATGGAACACCATGGAACATCATGGAACACCATGGAACATCATGGAATACCATGGAACACCATGGAACACCATGGAACACCATGGAACACCATGGAACACCATGGAACACCATGGAACCCCATGGAACACCATGGAACACCATGGAACACCATGGAACATCATGGAACCCCATGGAACACCATGGAACACCATGGAACATCATGGAACACCATGGAACACCATGGAACATCATGGAACATCATGGAACACCATGGAACACCATGGAACACCATGGAACACCATGGAACACCATGGAACACCATGGAACATCATGGAACACCATGGAACATCATGGAACACCATGGAACACCATGGAACACCATGGAACATCATGGAACATCATGGAACATCATGGAACACCATGGAACACCATGGAACATCATGGAACACCATGGAACACCATGGAACACCATGGAACACCATGGAAGGTTTGGAAACTCACCTCATCAAAGGTCACGCTCGTCTCGTCGGATTGGCAGATCTTCGAAAACTGAGTGACTCCTGCGGGATTTGAACATAAGTCCAGTTTTAATCAATTTTGATTTCTTATTTCTTTTTCAATCAATTATTCACCTCATAGCTCACCTAAGCTATCCAAAACATTTATATAGCTCTAAAGACCACTGTTTTGAAACCTTCAATCTGATCGTTCGGAGCGGTCGAGAGTAGGAAAGTGCAGCTTTAACACTATTTCTTTTCATTCATTCATTTATTCATTCATTCATTCATTCATCCATTCATTCATTCATTCATTCATTCATTCAATCATTCATTCATTCATACATTCACTCATTCATTCATTCATGCATTCACTCATTCATTCATTCATTCATTTATTCATTCATTCATTCATTCATTTATTCATTCATTCATTCATTCATTCATTCATTCATTCATTCATTCATTCATTCATTCATTTATTCATTCATTCATTCATTCATTTATTCATTCATTCATTCATTCATTCATTCATTCATTCATTCATTCATTCATTCATTCATTCATTCATTAATTTATTCATTCATTTATTCAATCATTCATTCATTCATTCATGCATGCATGCATTCATTCATTCATTCATTCATTCCTTTCAACCAAGAGTATATGAATCTTGTTTTTTTAAGAATTAGAATTCGGAATTAGAAGAAACTCTGAAATATTTTTCCCAATGGGAGTTTTGAAATGTTTGTGGTGGTAAAAAATCATTTTGGAAGAAAAAAACGGAAAACTGTTTGAAGATATACATCAGACTAAGAGGATCTCAATGAGGAATGAAGAAAAGAAAAAAAAATAAAAAACAAAAATAAAAACAAAATAAAAAAAGAAAAGAAAAACAAGAAAAAGAAGGAATATAATGAAAAAAATGATAAAAAGAAGAAAAATAGGATGCAAATATTTCAAAAATTGAACTCTGAGCCCATGCTTGAAGCGGACTTGCTGACCATTAGGCCAACGCTACAAGGCATCTGAAGGCCATCTTCATCCACGTACAAAAATATAACAATAAAACTAACAAAGACCAGAAATGTTCTAAAGTGACAACAAACCAACAGCAAACCAACAAAAAATAAATAAAGAACAATAAAACAACAACAGAAAACTAACAACTACACCAACAACTACACCAACAACAACACCAATAACAACACAAACAATAAGACCAACAACAACACCAACAACAGCACCAACAACAACACCAACAACAACACCAACAACAGCACCAACAACAACACAAACAACAGCATAAACAACAACACCAACAACAACACAAACAACAGCACCAACAACAACATAAACAACAACACCAACAACATAAACAACAACATAAACAACAACAACAGCACCAACAACAACAACAACAACAACAACAACAACAACAACAACAACACCAACAACATAAACAACAACAACAACACCAACAACATAAACAACAACAACAACACCAACAACATAAACAACAGTAATGACACTGCAACGCCGAAAGCGCTTTGTCCTTCAAGGCCGCTCCTTTCATCCCATCAAGACCGCATGAATACCTCATGAGCCATCACCTTCTCTCCATCCTCCATTCATTTATCCATCCTTTTTCTATTCATCCATCCATCTTTTCTTCATGCATCCTTCATCCAACCTTCATCCATCTTTCATCCATTCTTCACCCATTTTATCCATCTTTCATCCATCCTTCATCCATCCTTCATCCATCCTTCCTTCATCCACTCATCCATCCTTCCTTCATCTACTCATCCATCCTTCCTTCATCCACTCATCCATCCTTCCTTCATTCCCTCATCATCCATCCTCCATTCATCATCCATCATCCATTCATCATCCATCCTCCATTCATCATCCATCATCCATTCATCATCCATCCTCCATTCATCATCCATCCTCCATTCATCATCCATCCTCCATTCATCATCCATCCTCCATTCATCCTCTTCACTCATCTCTCCTATTTTTTTTCCTCTTCCGTGCTACATTAGCTCCTTGATGACTTCACAAGTGAATCAGGTATCAGGTTTTTAGGTCCACTTTTTCTCTTTCAAACCCCAAGATTATCCTCCTCCCCGTCCCAAATTTTGAAAAACGTTCAAAAACGTTTGAAAAATTTGTAGCGAATTTAATTTTGAAATCAAAAAAAATAAAAAAAGTGATATATTTGGATGAGGTTGTTTCAACTTAAGTGCACTTTTAAACAGCTTTCTCAATTCACTTTTCAACATTTTTTCATTTCATCTTTAAACCTTTTTTTTATTTCACTTTTAAACAGCTTTCTCAATCCACTTTTAAATTTCAATTTGAATCCACTTTTAAACATCAATTCGAATTAACTTTTAAATTTCAAGTTGAATTCACTTTTAAACATCCTTATTTAGTTTCACATTTTCATCTTTTCCGATCCAACCCAATTGAATTTTCGTCCAGTCTGCCTTCTTCAAATCCACTTTTGAAGCATATTTTTACAAAGAAACAAATCGTTTGTTTTCGCAGGCGATCCAAACTCTCCACTTAAACCTCTTCCGGTACGATCTTTCGTAGTGGGATTTATTGAGAAATTATTTTTTAATTTATTCGGATATATATTCCAAGTTGACATTTTTGTTTGAAATCTGTTTTGAAGGGGGTGTTGTTGATGTTGTTGTTGTTGCTGTTATAGTGGTTATTATTGTTGTGGTTGCTTTTATTTTATATTTTCAAGTTTCCATCTCAAACGTTTGAGGATGGTCTTCAGATGCGCTGTTGCTAACTCTGAAAGGCGCAATGGTTCTTTAAAGAATACCAACAAACGTTTCATGTTATTCACTTTCACCGCTGGGTCTGCGAGTTGGTGTGGCGACCAGACTTCCAGAAGAATGTGTGCAGACGAATGAGATGAAGAGCTCCAATTGAGATATTTTGTCCATTCACAGTGCAACTCGGATGGATAAGTTAGCTTGAGACTCCGTACAAAGACGGCACCAGGCTAAACACCTCGAGTAGCTCTCGACACTCATCCAACAGTGTGAAATCAGCGCTATATAAATGATTTGATTGGATTAGATTAGATTAAAGCTCTTTTGAATCAGGCAGAGAAGTGGCGGTTGCACATGCGCAAAAACCACGTTGTTATCCTCAGTCCATCAAACCGTTCCGAAACTGCCCCTTGTCACCTCCTTACCACAGGGAGGAGGAGTCAGACATTAGGGGTGTTATTTCCAGTATTATTTTTCCTTGGTACTGTTGTCGCTGTTGTCAATTTGTTCAAACAATTCACCTAAGCAATTCACATGAACAATTCACATGAAATGACACAAAGCAAAACTC
>OX387260.1:6201451-6208951 GCA_947562095.1 Branchellion lobata
CATCTTCATCCTCATCTTCATCTTCATCTTCATCTTCATCTTCATCTTCATCTTCATCTTCATCTTCATCTTCATCTTCATCCTCATCCTCATCTAAAATACATCAGAGCGCCTTAGACAGCCTGCGCTATACAAATTTTTGATTAACTTGAAGCGGGTTAAAGTAGATTCAATCGTCTTATTTTTCTTCCTTCTCATTATTTTTTTGTTAAAAAAGTTTTTCTCCTACATTTTTTATCTTTTTACTTTTTCTTTTTTTCTCTCTCTTTTTCTTCTTCTTCTTTTTTTTTTCTTCTTCTTCTTCTTCTTCTTTTTTTTTTTTTTCTTCTTCTTCTTCTTCTTCTTCTTCTTCTTCTTCTTCTTCTTCTTCTTCTTCTTCTTCTTCTTTTTCTTCTTCTTCTTCTTCTTCTTCTTCTTCTTCTTCTTCTTCTTCCTTTTCTTTTTCTTCATTTTTTTTGTTCCTTTTCTTCTTCTTTTCTTCTTTTTTTTTTCTTTTTTTTTTCTTCTTCATCTCTTTTTTTTGTCTTCTCTTTCTCTAGGAAATCACGCTCGGCTTCCTAAAAATTCAAATCTTGTTTATGATTTAAGGGCGGATTATTCTTCCGCTTCATACGCCACAAAATCTCAAAATATTCGTAAAAGAGAAAAAAAAATTTCCAATTATTTTGAAAGAAAAAACTCAATAAATACAAGCATAATAAATACAACCACGAAAAATACAAACACAAAAAAACAATTAAAAAAATACAAACAAAAAATACAATCACAAAAAATACAAACAAAAAATACAATCACAAAAAATACAAACAAAAAATACAATCACAAAAAATACAAACAAAAAATACAATCACAAAGTACAATGAAAAAAATACAATCACAAAAACACAATCACGAAAATACAATCACGAAAATACAAACAAAAAATAAAAACGAAAAATACAATAAAAAAATACAATCCCAAAAAATACAATAAAAAAATACAATCACAAAAATACAACCACAAAAATACAAACAAAAATACAATCACAAAAATACAACCACAAAAATACAATCACAAAAATACAATCACAAATATACAAACAAAAAATACAATCACAAATATACAATCACAAATATACAAACAAAAAATACAATCACAAATATACAAACAAAAAATACAATCACAAAAATACAATTTGAAACAGATGTTACCAAAAACTATAGAAATTATTCAAGGGTTTCAAGGCGAATTGACTCAAAGCGTAAATCAACAATAACTGCGTTGGTTCAGTTAACAACAAGATCATTGTTAATTTTTCCTTTTTTTAAATTTATTATTATTTATTAATGTTTTTATTTTTGTTTTTTTATTTGAATATTTATTTTTATTTTTTAACTTATTTTTTAAATATTTATTTTTATTTTTTGAATAATAATTTTTTTTTTTTTGAATTTTCCTTTTTTATTTTCTATTTCGGATATTTTTTATTATTTATTTCTTATTTTGAATCTCTATTATTATTATTATTATTATTATTATTATTATTATTATTATTATTATTATTATTATTATTATTATTATTATTCTTCTTCTTCTTCTTTAATATATTTATTGTTATTATTAATATTGGATTATTCATGAAGTGCCTCATACGTGTTTTCAACAGCTGCAGTAATAGACGTCATTAAGTGACGAGTAGCTGGCTGCTGTCGTCATTCAAAAACACAACAAAAACATTAACAATAACAACAACAAATAACAAAAAAACAACAAAAACACAGCAACAACACAACAACAAAAACGAAATGAACGATGACGGACACACGACCATAAAAACAACAAGAGATACTTCAATAACAAAAAAAACAACAACAACATCAACAAAAACAACAAAAACAACAAAAACAACAAAATCACCCACAAAGACAACAAAAACATCAACAACAACATCAACAACAATAGAGAAATATGCCAACAACAAGAGTGAAACAGCAACAACCGCTGCAACAACAACAACAATACCCCTCGAAGTCCATCTCTGCCTTCACCGTGGTAGGAGCGGTGGCAGCGGGTAGTGTCAGAGCTAAGCCTTCGGTAACTCAGGTTCCTGGTAGGACCACCCAAGGCGGACAGGTCTGACACCCAGTGGCATAGGACCACAACCCGGCAAAAGAAGCTCTGGTGAAAATCCAAAGAGCGTTTTAATTAGCGTCAGAGCTCAACGGCCTTTGGTCGTTCTTGCCACTGCGTTTGTGGATCTTCTGTGGCGCCTTCCAAGGTGTCTAGCGATATGTTTTCTTCGTATGAAATACGAACTTAACCGACCCATTCGAGTTACACGCTCAAAGGCAAGAATACGAAGACTGCTGATTTCCTCGTACATCTCTGGCTCTTCCTCAAGAGTGTGTGATGCCAAAGTGAGCTCCGAGATTTCAAGCTTAGGTCGGTTCTCGAGCCAGCCAACGTCAAATCGTTCGATCATCTGTTTAGTCTGCGACCCCTCTATCCACAAGAGTTGTGTCAACAAGAGATGCGCCGGCCTCAGTCAAGCAGAAAGAGTACACAGGCTTCGTCTGCAGACGAAATGTTTTAGAAATCTTGTTGCTATCCCGTTTTGAAGACTTAGCGGTGGATGTGGATAACATGAAACGTTTGTTGGTCTCCTTCAACCAACCATTTCGCCTTTCACAGTAAGCAATCTGAGGACCATTCGCGGATAAAACAACGACGACAACAACTACTACTACAACAATAACAACAACAACAACAACGAGAACAACACAAATAACAACAACAACAACAACAACAACGAAAACAACACAAATAACAACAACAACAACAACGAAAACAACACAAATAACAACAACAACAGCGACACAACAACAACACAAACAGTAACAACACAAAAACAACACAAACAATAGCGCCACAACAACAACACTAACAACAACAGCAACAACAACACAAACAACAACAGCAACAACAACACAACAACAACACAAACAACAGCGACACAACAACAGCAGCACAAACAACAACGACAACACTACAACTCAGGTAGGTAAGCCACGACAGACGAACCTTTTGATCCAAAAATCGAGAGTACCCAATGTTCAAACAGTCCAGTCTAATTGCTTCATCAGATTCAACATTCAAACTTCAACTTTTGTCATGGCAACCACTTCTCAAACTGCATCCAAAATATAAAAAAATTACAAATATTTTTTTCACTTCCGTTGTCTTTGAAGCCTTGTTTTATAATCTTTTTCCTGGTGAACTTTCAATTGTGACAACTTGTTCTTTTCAGGAACTTTTTTGTTTTCCTTTCGCAGCGACTTTCGACACAACGACACTTTCTGCCTGTCGTCTTTAAAGCCTTCACCCTTTCATTTCTCTCTCTCTCTCTCTCTCTCTCTCTCTCTCTCTCTCTCTCTCTCTCTCTCTCTCTCTCTCTCTCTCTCTCTCTCTCTCTCTCTCTCTCTCTCTCTCTCTCTCTCTCTCTCTCTCTCTCTCTCTCTCTCTCTCTCTCTCTCTCTCTCTCTCTCTCTCTCTCTCTCTCTCTCTCTCTCTCTCTCTCTCTCTCTCTCTCTCTCTCTCTCTCTCTCTCTCTCTCTCTCCCTTCATCTTTCTCTCTCTTTCACTTTCTTTTTCACTCTCACTCTCCTCTTCTTTTTTTCTCTGAGTGGTGAATACAGCGCAATAATAGTAGTATTACCAAAATAAAAAACAGCATTAAAAAAATAATTTTGTTATCATTTTTCTCTTTTTCTTCTTCTTCCTTTTTCCTTCTTTTTCCTTCTCCTTTTTCCTTCTTCTTTCACTTCTTCCTTCTTCTTTTCTTTTTCTCTTCCTAATCTTCTTTCACTTTCTCCTCCTTCTTCACTTCCTTCTTTTCCTCCTCTTCTTCCTTTTTTTCCTTCTTCCTATTCTTCTTTCTTCTCTTCCTTCTCTTCCTCCTTTTCCTTCTCTTCCTTCTTTTCTTCCTATTCCTTCTCTTCCTCCTCCTCCTTCCCTTCTTCCTCGTCCTTCTCTTCCTCCTCTTTTCCACTTAGTCATGATCAGTTCTTGTTTGTCAACACCTTTGATGAATCGAACCAATCAAGCGACCGTTCAACTTCAAAATGCATTCCGTTAAATTTTAATTTTTAACGACAACCAAAAAAATAACAGTTTTTTTTTCTATTTTTTAATAGTTTTTAACGATTCACCTCAGTTCTCAGAGTTTTTTTCTTATTTTTTTTGTTTTTGTTTTTTTTTTCAAAACACATTTTCTTTCTTGAAAAACAATGGCATTCGGTGCTTGGAACTGTTCGTGTTCTCATTTTGAACCAAGATCCCCCTTCAAATCCCTTATTTGCATTTTAAGCACTTTTGCAATTCTCAAAATTAATCTGAAATTTTCATTTATTTTTCCATTTAAGTATTATTTCCTCTGTTTTTTTCTTGTTATTAACAAATTAGCGATTAGTATAAATATTCATTATTAGTATTATTTTTATTATTAGTATTATTATTATTATTATTATTATTTTTATTATTATTAGTATTATTTTTATTATTATTATTATTATAATAATAATAATAATAATAATAATTATTATTATTATTATTATTATTATTATTATTAGTAGTAGTAGTAGTAGTAGTAGTAGTAGTATTAGTAGTAGTAGCAGCAGCAGCAGCAGTAGTAGTAGTAGTATTAGTATTTATTATTTGTACTACTAGTAATATTATAAAAATATTTGGAATAAAGACACCACGAAATCATATCTATTAAGTTATATAGTTCTTTATTATCTATTTTGTGTTTTTGGAAAACCATTTGTTCGATTTATTCAACCCTCCCACACACGAAGGAAGGCGCTGTTGATGATGATGATGATGATGATGATGATGATGATGATGATGATGATGATGATGATGATGGTGATGATGATGATGATGATGATGATGATGATGATGCATGAGGACGACATATTGTGGAAAATAACAATAGATATTATTATTATTTACAACAATGATAATAAGAACATTAAAAAATCATAATAATAAAAATAACAATAATAATTATTATTATTATTTA
The DNA here is from genome assembly GCA_947562095.1 of Branchellion lobata. Lineage (NCBI taxonomy): Eukaryota > Metazoa > Annelida > Clitellata > Hirudinida > Piscicolidae > Branchellion > Branchellion lobata. Next base: position 6,206,515 of record OX387260.1, read on the forward strand.
TTTATTTTATATTAACGACAATAATCATAAAACAATTACTACAATGGCTATTGCTACTACTACTACTACTACTACTACTACTACTACTACTACTACTACTACTACTACTACTACTACTACTACTACTATTACTACTACTACTACTACTACTACTACTACTACTACTACTACTACTACTACTACTACTACTACTACTACTACTACTACTACTACTACTACTACTACTACTACTACTACTACTACTACTACTACTACTACTACTACTACTACTACTACTACTACTACTACTACTACTACTACTACTACTACTACTACTACTACTACTACTACTACTACTACTACTACTACTACTACTACTACTACTACTACTACTACTACTACTACTACTACTACTACTACTACTACTACTACTACTACTACTACTACTACTACTACTACTACTACTACTACTACTACTACTACTACTACTACTACTACTACTACTACTACTACGACTCTACTACTACTAATACTACTACTACTATTACTACTACTACTAAAACTACTATAATAAAAAGAATAACAATAACATTAATAATAATAATATTATTATTATTAATACATATATATATATATATATATATATATATATATATATATATATATATATATATATATATATATATATATATATATATATATATATATATATATATATATATATATATATATATATATATATATATATATATATATATATATATATATATATATATATATATATATATATATATATATATATATATATATATATATATATATATATATATATATATATATATAATAATAACAATAAAGATACGCAGAATAATAAAGAATGATGAGAAGAGCAATGGGATTGAAGCTAATTGAACAAGGGCTTCAAGAAGGATTTGTTGTTGATGATGCTGCTTGTGCATATGACCACGTGACAGCCTGTATGTTTGTTTGTGTGTGTTTGTGTGTGTGTGTGTTTGTGGTGTGTGTGTGTGTGTGTGTGTGTGTGTGTGTGTGTGTGTGTGTGTGTGTGTTTGTGTGTGTTTTTTTTTTTTTTTTTTTGTTATTTGTCAATTCATCCGTCTTAATTAAGGAACACAAAAACGATCGTAGCATCATGTAGGTGTGAAAAAAATTGAAAATAAAAAACAAAATAAAAATAAAATAATATTACAAAAATAATGGAAAAATAATACTATGATAATAAAACAAAAGAAGAATGAAAAAAATAAACCTAATAGAAAAATAATAATAGAATGAAAAATATATAAAAAGAAAAATATTTTAATAAAAACAAAGATAAAAAGAAAATGGAAATAATAAAAAGTTGATCAGGTACGGTAGAGGGATGAAATGGACAGTACGAATGGAAGGACCTAAACGAAGTATGAAAAAGAAAATAAAAATTGTAATCAAAAACAACAAAAACAACAAATAACAACAAAACAAAAATTATAATAACAACTGAAATAACAACAAAACAACAAAAAAAACTGAAACAACAACAAAAACAACTGAAAAAAACAATGACATAAACAGCAAAAAACAAAAAACAAAAAACTAAACAAAAATTACAACAAAAAACAACAAAAACGACAAAAACAAAAAAAAAAAAACGAAAAAGAAAAAAGAAAAAAAACATAACAAAGAAAAAAAACAACAAACAACAACAACCATTTCATCTTTCCAAGCAGTTTGAGAGCGGCAATTTCACAATGCGAAATTCCTCCGAGAAAGACTACGATCACCAGTGGTTGCGGTGCTGTGGTGGTGGCTTGTGTGGTGGTGGTAGTGTGGCTGTGTAGTAGTTGTGGCTGTGCAGTAGTTGTGGCTGTGGCGGTGGTGTAAGTGGTGGCTGTGTAGAGTTTTTGTGGCTGTGTGATGGTTGTGGCTGCGGTGGTGAGTTTTGAAACATCTACGAGCCCACAACGACCAAAATCACTTCAACCACCACAACCACCACAGCCAGCACAACCACCACAACCACCACAGCCAGCACAACCACTACAACCACCACAGCCACCACAGCCACCACAGCCACCTCTCGCAGACGTGGGGTACTTGTTGCAGCTGAAAGGAATGTCTAAGCTCTTCATCGTCTCTCCAACACATCGCTGCCTGACATCACCTGTGCAGTCACCACATGGTTGCTACAGCCACGTGTAGTCGCTACAGCCACGTGTAGTCGCTAAAGCCACAAGTGGTCGCTACAGCCACAAGTGGTCGCTACAGCCACGTGTGGTCGCTACAGCCACAAGTGGTCGCTTACAGCCACGTGTGGTCGCTACAGCCCACAAGTGGTTGCTACAGAACGTGTGGTCACTACATAAAGCTTCAAAAACATAAGCTGCTAAATAATGGAAAAGAAAACCAGCATAAGTTATCATCAACTACCGTTATAAACCCACTCCACAACCTCTAC
>OX387260.1:6213951-6218951 GCA_947562095.1 Branchellion lobata
AATGTTCACCTGGGCACACACACCCCTCACCACCCCTGGCTGGTTGCTCACGATGTACACTCGTCTAAAGAATAAATGGGGGTGTTGGGAAGTGTTGTTGGGAGGTGTTGTTGTTGTTGAAAAGGTTGTTGAAAGGTGTTGTTGTTGTTGGGAGGTTGTTGGGAGGTGTTGTTGTTGTTGAAAAGGTTGGTTGTTGTATGGAGCAGTTGGAGATAGAGAGGTGTTTGTTGTCATTAGGATTGTAGTTGTTATTGTTGATGTTGAAAAGTGGTTGTTGTTTTTGTTGTTGGGAAGTCATTGTTGTTGTTTTTTCATTGAGGGTAATATTTTTTTTTAAATTGCACCAAGTGATGTGATTATTAGTTACACCAAAAAGTCTGGTTAGAGGTGCACCAACTTTGGACTTCCTTTGATAGGTCCCACAGGTTTTTCAAGTTTCAAAATTCTGTCCACACCTGTATTCTGACACAAAAATCATTTTCAAATCTATTAGAAGATGATTCACTGAATAATTAATATAAATATAAAATAATTAATTATAATTAATATTAATATAATTCATAGTTTTACTTAAACTTGCTTTAACAAAGTTCTCTTTTGAATAGTAAGTTGAACTAACAAAAGCGTTTTGGTTGGTTAGCTAACCTAATCTGATCTAACCTAATCCAATCTTATCTAATCCAATATAATCTAATCCAATCTTATCTAATCCAATCTAATCTAATCCAATATAATCCAATCTAATCTCACCAAATCTAATCTAATCAATTCATTTGTAGATAAGTTATGAGACTTCATTCTTCATGCGCAACAAGTGGTAGTCTGTGCAAAAGATGCTGAGCTGAGCTAATAACTGCATACATGAAGCGCCAAATGATGAGAACTATGATTAGATTAACTAAAGCGCTAAATGAAGAGAATTGATTAGATTAAACTTAAGCGCTAAATGAAGAGAACTGATTATATTAAACTTAAGCGCTAAATGAAGAGAACTATGATTAGATTAACCTTGAGCGCAGAGGGTTCAACGATCCGGTCAAGTGGCCTCATCAACTGGGTGTCAATGACAAGGTCCTTTGGACCTGAAACCTGACGGTAAAGTGTGGAACAAGATGAAGAAGGAGGTTGAATCCATGATTAATATATTATAAATTCCACGTATAAATGTAAAACAATTCATAAAAATGGATTTTTTATCAAACGAAAAATTGATATGATTTTGTGCTGAATAAGGTGAGTTACTTCTGTGAGTTTTCTGAGAAGCAAATCTTTAGTGTAGTCCTTGATGCGGTCCGAGTTGAATGGTCCATTCATTTCTGATTTATTCTAATTTTCCTTATTTACAATGAAAGTAATCAATTATTATATTATATTTTCTTGAAATAATCACATTGAGATTAATTTATTATTTAAAAATTGATGAAATACATCACAGTTATACAAGTTTTTCAAACTTGCCACAATTTACAAAGAGCGCACCCATTAAATAATATAAAACTTTTTTAATAAATTAGAAGTGCTTAGTCAAAAGTAAATTTTACTTTCAGAAAAAAAGTAAACTTACAATTTCTAGTTTATCAATTAATTTATTTTAATGACTTACATTTTTTAATAAACACATTTCATTTTTGTTCAATTTTGAAAATTTTATTAGAGGATTTTAGTAACGTTTAGTTTAAACCATTGTTTACATCAAACAAAACGGCTTTGAAAGGATAGATTTCATAAAAAAAATTTAAAATGCTGAAAATTCACTTCAAATAAAAATACGCATAAAGTAAAAAATTTCCAAAGTTTGAATCACAAAATTATTTATGTTCTGTAAAATGCTAACTTCGGAGCAGCTAAAAGAGCAGGGAAATCGCTACTTCGCCGGTGAAAACTTCCAGGAAGCTGTCGACTCTTACACCAAAGCTATCGTCTGTTTCTTAATTTTATGCAGATAAAATTTTAATTCTGTTTTCTACATCACCAAAATCACTCTTTTCCCCGTTATTACCTCGCACTAATTTTCACTTTTTTATAGTACTTCTCAGGTCTAATCATACCAATACAGATTTATTCATTATGGTTTTTCTTACGGAACTTTTTCTTACTAGACTCCTTTTCTACAGCTTTATCTCATTTTTTAAAAACTCATAGCTTTGAATCAGCCAAACACGTCTGGCTTAGATGTCTAGCATTCGCAATTTCTTGCTTTCGCCAAAAAATCAAGGCTTCTCATGACGATATTGGGCAATTTCCACAGCCAGTTTTAATACATTTGAGAAAATTTATCAAGCGCTCGACATAACGCAATAACAACAAAAACAACAACAATTCGCTAACAACGACAACATTAAAGATGACACAATCACTCTTACACCTCAGCATACCAGCCACAACCCACCAATAACTCATCTTGTGGACCATATGCACATGACAGTAGCGATCATATATTCAATAATAATAATAATAATAATATTAATAATAATAATAATAATAATAATAATAATAATACTAATAATAATAATAATAATAATAATAATAATAATCAATTGGCTTTGAAGCTCTTTGGGGTTAATGCCACTTGAAAATAAATTGTATAGGTATTGTATTGTACCCACGAAATAATTTTAAAAATAATTCTCATAATATTCATTTTCATAATAATAATAAGCTTCCACAAACCAATGATATTTGAAGTCTTAGTAATACTACTACTACTACTACTACTACTACTACTACTACTAATAATAATAATAATAATAACAATAATAATAATAATAATAATAATAATAATAATAATAATACTAATAATGGTAATAATAATAATAATAATAATATTTTCATTTTTATTAGAAGTACTGATCCTCTCTCCAGCCACACATAACAACAACACTAATAAAATTAATAATAATCTTCCACCACATATAACATAAAAATAAAAATAATAATAATGATAATAGTAATAACAGTAGTAATAATAATACTAGTACTACTATGACTAATAAGAATGATAATAATAATAATAATAATAATAATAATAATAATAATAATAATAATAATAATAATAATAATAATAATAATAATAATAATAATAATAATAATGATAATAATAATAATAATAATAATAATGATAACAGTGATAATAATGTTTCCCATTCCCACACTCAACCCCCCCCCCCCTCGACCTGTAGATCCGGAGTCCGGAGGAACCAACCTACTACACCAATCGGGCCCTGGGTCACATCAAGCTTAAGCAGTGGAGGCAGGCCCATGAGGACTGCAACAAGTAACAACCCACAATGATGATGAGAACAAGAATAATAAAAATATTATTATTATAAATATAATAATACTTTCAATTTTAAAGCTTTAATTAATACTATAATAATTATATTACTGATACTATTACTATTAATACTACTATTGATAATTTTTTTAATGATAACATTAATAAATTCATCAGCATCCTTCCACAAACATTTTTAACACCTTTTCCACCTTCACTTCACCACAATCACACCACCACTACCTTCACACCACCACCACCTTCACACCACAATCACCACAACCACACCACCACTATCTTCACACCACAATCACCACAACCTCACCATCACCACAATCACACCTTCACCACACCACCAAAATCACCACACACCATCACAACCACACCAGGGCACTCCAGTTGCGACCAGAACACTGCAAGGCCTTCTACTTCAAGGGCACTGCCCTCTTCCAACTCAACAGACTCTCCGAGGCTCGCACCTGCCTCCTCAAAGGTGTCCCATCGTCGTCGTCGTCGTCCTCTTCTTCATTATTATTTATTGTTAATATTATTTTTATTATTATTATTATTATTATTATTATTATTATTATTCTCATTATTATTTTCATTATTTTTATTATTTATATTATTATTATTATTATTATTATTATTATTATTATTATTATTATTATTATTATTATTATTATTATTATTATTATTATTATTATTATTATTATTATTATTATCACCGTCATCATCATCACCATCAGCTGAGAAGCTGGCCAAGGAGCAGAAATTGACAGTGGGAGACGAAATACATAAGCTGCTCAGACAGATCAAACTAAAGGTAGCTGTGGAGGTTGCATGGGTGGTTGTATGGGTGGTTGTATGGGTGGTTGTATGGGTGGTTGTATGGGTGGGTGCATGGGTGGTTGCATGGGTGGTTGTATGGGTGGTTGTATGGGTGGGTGCATGGGTGGGTGTATGGGTGGTTGTATGGGTGGGTGCATGGGTGGTTGTATGGGTGGTTGTATGGGTGGTTGTATGGGTGGTTGTATGGGTGGTTGCATGGGTGGTTGTATGGGTGGTTGTATGGGTGGTTGTATGGGTGGTTGTATGGGTGGTTGTATGGGTGGTTGCATGGGTGGTTGTATGGGTGGTTGCATGGGTGGTTGTATGGGTGGTTGTAGGTGTGGTTGTATGGGTGGTTTTACGGGTGGTTGTAGGTGTGGTCGTGAGGGTGGTTGACGTTGGCGATTGATTGATGGATGAAGAGATTGATTAATTGGTTGAGAATCCGGAGATGCAGCTGATTGGTTGCTAGCTTCTCCCATCCATCCATTCACATTTCCACCTCTTCTAGTTCCTTCCTCACTCTTACTTCCCACCATCTTCCATTCTCTCACATAACTCCCACCACCTCCCACACCCTCCCCCAACCTCCCACACCTTCCCCCAACCTCCCACACCCTCCCCCAACCTCCCATACCCTCCCCCAACCTCCCATACCCTCCCCCAACCTCCCATACCCTCCCCCAACCTCCCATACCCTCCCCCAACCTCCCACACCCTCCCCCAACCTCCCACACCCTCCCCCAACCTCCCACACCCTCCCCCAACCTCCCATACCTTCCCCCAACCTCCCATACCCTCCCCCAACCTCCCATACCCTCCCCCAACTTCCCACACCTTCCCCCAACCTCCCACACCCTCCCCCAACCTCCCATACCCTCCCCCAACCTCCCAT
>OX387260.1:6223951-6226451 GCA_947562095.1 Branchellion lobata
ACTTCAAATTTTCTAGCGCCTTCTTTTAAAAACTCGATGTTTTTTTTTGGATTTTGAGCCTTTTACAAGAAGTTCCAAAATCGTTCCAGAAAATTCCAAGACTATCGATGTGGCCTCGAACCTCTACGGGGTTAATGCCACTATAATGGTATCCGCGTATTGTATTCATAACTTATTCCTTCATGTGTTCAGCCTGCCTCCTCTTCCATCGGCTTCTTAGGCTTTACATAGGCACTGCATGAGAGTATCTCTACTTTTTGCTTCTTCCTCGTCCTACTCTTTCACAGCATAGCCAGATCTCCTCTTAAGGCTTTTTCACTTTTTCCCTCCTCTCATGGTGCCTTTTCTTTATCTTATAAATCAGATTCTTCTGCCTCCACCATCCTTCATACTTCATAATGGCCTCGAAACTCTACGGGGTTAATGCCACTATAACATTATTCGTATTTGTATTGTATTGTATTGTATTAATGCCACTATAATAATATTCGTATTTGTATTGTATTGTATTTTAATAATGCCACTATAACATTATTCGTATTTGTATTGTATTGTATTGTATTGTATTGTATTGTATTTCCCATAGTTGAAATCTTTTAATTTAATTTGTTGAAATCAACTAATCACCCACTCAATTACTTATTGTGGCAATATGACCTAAGTACATCACCCTCTCGCAAGGCGCCCGTGTATTCACTCATTCTTATTTTTCATGGCACCATCTTACCGTGCTTACGCAAATCTGCACTTTTCTACAATGACCCTTTTTCCTTCCGGTCTGGGAGGAATTAAAAACTCTCTTCCTTCCGGTCTGGTAGGAAAAGAGATCTGTTACTTCTCTACTAATTAATAAAAAAAGATTTTAATTAAATTAATTAGTCAATTTATTTGAGTTTATTTACAAAACACCAGGCAAACATTCGAGGCGCCCCTCGTCCGACCCCAACCTCACTTATATCAATCTGGGCAGAGCGCCTTTGAACAGTTTTAATCAGCGTTATAGAAATTTCTTCATTTGTCTCAAAATGATTAGATTAGATTAGATTAAAGATCAGATAAGACTGCATTATCTTTAAAAATAGATTAGATTGGATTTGATCATATTAGACTAGAGCAGATTAAATTGGATTATATTAGATTGAATAAGACTGGATTAGATAAGATTAGTTAAAATGAGATTAGATAAGATTAAATAGAATGAGATTATTTTTCATTCGCTAGGGTGTCTTCGAGGTCATGGTACCCTGTGCCCAGCCAGTCGATTATGTGGTAGTTCTTCTTTCCTGGTATGAAGCGATTTATCATTATCCATCCGTTCATCCATCCAGCTATGCATTCATCCATCCATCCATCCGTCTATTCATCCATTCATTCATCCATCTATTCATCTATCCATCCATCCATCCATCTATTTATCCATCCATCCATCTATTCATCTATTTATCCATCAATCCATCTATCCATCCATCCATCTATTTATCCATCCATCCATCTATTCATCTATTTATCCATCAATCCATCTATCCATCCATCCATCCATCTATCATGAGATAAGATTAAGCTAGATAAGATGAGATTGAGCAATATCAGCTAAAATTAGATTAGATAAAATATAAAATAAGGTTAGATAAGATAAGATTAGAGTAGATAATGTTAGATTGGATAAGATTAGATTAGATAAGATTAGATAAAAATAAGATAAGATAAGATTAGATTAGACAAGACAGAAGAAGATTGGATTATTGCCATCCCCTCTCCCCCCACCGATTCTGATGACGGAGAAGTTGTTGGGGAGGATGTGGGTGGCGGGTAAGAGAACCGCATGGGGATTGGTGATCTGCTGGTGGTTCACCCTCACCCCGCCAGCCTTCACCACCCTCTCTGCGTCGCCTGTGTGTGGTTAGGCGTACTGTGCCGTGGTGGAGGACGATGGAAAGAGAAGAAATTATTTGCAGGAGTGATTATGACATTGATAGTATTAAAGAAATGATACGAATGATGAAACTTATGAAGCTAAGACCACTATCATTTAATATAATAAAAATTCTTTTTAAAAATTATGAAGATGAAAAATATAAATTATAAAACGTCGAATAGAAAAATTAAATTGAAAAAAAGTAATTATAAAAATGAATAAAAACAAAAAACTAATAATAAAAATGAATGAAAACTGAAAAAAATCTTATTTTTGATATTTATGGACAATAAAAAAATGAAGCGCCAAAGGAGGCGAGCGGACTGAGGTGTTTGAAGGAGTGGCATTCGAGAAGGGCCTGACTCAAAGTAGTGCCTGCATGGAGGTAGGCCCTAGTCACTGGAGCTCCTTTGAACGTCGCCTGTGGCAGTGAGTGGCGGTGAGTAGGAGTGAGTGGCGGTGAGCAGAAGTGAGTGGCGGTGAGTGGAGGTGAGTAGCGGTAGAGGTTGTTTAGGAGTCGTAGGGCTAGGTTGTTTTGAATGAATGTACAATTTGTCATAGAGGTGGTGGTTGGTAAAAGTAGTG
>OX387260.1:6231451-6236477 GCA_947562095.1 Branchellion lobata
AAAAACAAAAAAATAATAATATTCTTATTATTAATTTTTGAAAAATTATATTAAAAGAATAATGACAATTTTCAAAAATTAACAAAAAAATAAAAAAACTTTTAGTAATACAATTAACAATAACAATAATACTAACAATGATAATATTAATAATAATAATAATAATAATAATAATAATAATAATAATAATAATAATAATAATAATAATAATAATACTAACAATGATAATTTTAATAATAATAATAATAATAATAATAATAATAATAACGAAAATAAAAATATTAATAATAACAATGACGTCATGGTCAACAGCACCTCTGTAGCAGAGGCCGCTCAGAGCTTTTGCCGCTGGGGTCGCCGATTAGGGCAGTGGCTCCTCCGATCACCACAAGGGGCTGGAAGCCAGCCCGCTGAGCATGGATTAGTGCAATAATGGAGAGAAGGTTCCCAATGTGGAGACTGTCCGAGGTTGGATCGAAGCCGCAGTAGATGGATGGATGGGGAGGGATGGAGGTTTTGGTGGAGTGGGGGGTAGTGGGGGTGGAGTGGGAAGTGGTGGTGGGAAGGTGGAGAGGTGGTGGTGGGGGGTTTGCAAAGAATTTTAACAGGTCTGCTGACCTGTGTGAAGTTTTTTGAGTTTAAAAAAACACCTGAAGAGTGAAAAGAAAAAAAGTGGAAAAAAAAAACCATCATATCATTTGAAACCCAAGTCTCCACATCTGCATAAACAGTCATACTTAGCTCACCCGTTCCTGAACCTCATACTCACCCCACCTCCCTTCTTTTTCTTTATCTTTCAACTGAAATTACTTATTCCACTTTCTCTCCATTTTTCTATTTCATCCTTCAAACTTCATTTTCTTCCTCATCCTCCCAAACCCATCACTTTTTTTCACTCTTTTCTCAACCCATTTCCATCACTTCAATCCACCATCCCGACTACTCCATCCTCTCAATCATCTCATCACTTATCTATTCCATCACCACCCCATTACCACTACCACTGTCTCCCCCCCCCATCACTTGTCAGCAGGGAAGTAGACCGAGATGAGGCCTCTCTTCTTGAGGCGCTCAATGTTGTTGGTGGTGGCCATGTAGAAAGAGCGCGTAAATGACGTCAGAGTCACTTGGCGTGCGAGTTTCATGGCTTCAGTTTATTTTTTAATTTCAAAACTTTTCAAACTGTGGTGACGAATGGCCTTGAAGCTTCCCGTGTTGGTGCAACTTAGTGAGTGTTTTAATGAGATCGGTTTAACGACTGTGAATGAAAAAATTAAGGAATTGTGGAAAATGTAAACAAAAAGATTTTTTTAATTTTAAGCTTAATTTACATAGTATTTCTAAGCTTAATTTTAAAAGTAAACTTTATTTGAATTATCGTTCATAGAATCAAAAGTGATTATTGATGCAGCGTTTTATCATGCAGGAAACAAAAGTGGATAAACTTCACATAAATTAAACATAATTGAAAAATGAAAGATCTCAAATTAAAAATCAAAATCAACTTTTTTTATGGTTCAAAAAAGTTTCCATAGCAACGACGTAGAGATAAGCTGCAATCTTGAAAGGGCGTACGACCACATCAGGAAATGACGACTCAACAAACCAACAACTACAGAGACAATTCCAACATCAGCAACAACATCAATGAAAAAAATAAAAACATCCTTAACAACAAAAACAAAATCAATAACAACAACATCAAGAGTAACGACAACAGCAACAAAAACAACAACATACTCGGCAACCTTCACACATCAATGAATCCATTCAATGCAAACAACCAACTTATTAACAACATCACCAACAACAGCAACAACAACAGCAACAGCAACAGAAATAACAACATCAGCAACAACAACAACAACAACAGCAACAACAACAACAGAAATAACAACATCAGCAACAACAACAACAACAACACCAACAACAACAACATTGATTTCAGGTATTGTTGCGACTTAGACAAGTCTGTGTTGGTGAACAACTTTGAGAGGCGAGGGTGGAGGGCTGTGTCGCATGACTCCTACTGGAACTTTTATTGGTGAGTGGAAGAAGAGGAGGAGGAGGAGGAGGAGGAGAAGGAGGAGGAGAAGGAGGAGGAGGAGGAGAAGGAGGAGGAGGAGGAGGAGGAGGAGGAGGAGGAGGAGGAGGAGGAGGAGGAGGAGGAGGAGGAGGAGGAGGAGGAGGAGGAGGAGGAGGAGGAGGAGGAGGAGGAGGAGGAGGAGGAGGAGGAGGAGGAGGAGGAGGAGGAGGAGGAGGAGGAGGAGGAGGAGGAGGAGGAGGAGGAGGAGGAGGAGGAGGAGGAGGAGGAGGAGGAGGAGGAGGAGGAGGAGGAGGAGGAGGAGGAGGAGGAGGAGGAGGAGGAGGAGGAGGAGGAGGAGGAGGAGGAGGAGGAGGAGGAGGAGGAGGAGGAGGAGGAGGAGGAGGAGGAGGAGGAGGAGGAGGAGGAGGAGGAGGAGGAGGAGGAGGAGGAGGAGGAGGAGGAGGAGGAGGAGGAGGAGGAGGAGGAGGAGGAGGAGGAGGAGGAGGAGGAGGAGGAGGAGGAGGAGGAGGAGGAGGAGGAGGAGGAGGAGGAGGAGGAGGAGGAGGAGGAGGAGGAGGAGGAGGAGGAGGAGGAGGAGGAGGAGGAGGAGGAGGAGGAGGAGGAGGAGGAGGAGGAGGAGGAGGAGGAGGAGGAGGAGGAGGAGGAGGAGGAGGAGGAGGAGGAGGAGGAGGAGGAGGAGGAGGAGGGAGGAGGAGGAGGAGGAGGAGGGAGGAGGAGGAGGAGGAGGAGGAGGAGGAGGAGGAGGAGGAGGAGGAGGAGGAGGAGGAGGAGGAGGAGGAGGAGGAGGAGGAGGAGGAGGAGGAGGAGGAGGAGGAGGAGGTGGAGGAGGAGGAGGAGGAGGAGGAGGAGGAGGAGGAGGAGGAGGAGGATGAGAGGAGGAGGAGAGAAGGAGGAGGAGGAGAGGAGGAGGAGGAGGAGGAGGAGGGAGAGGAGGAGGAGGAGGAGGAGGAGGAGGAGGAGGAGGAGGAGGAGGAGAGGAGAGGAGGAGGAGGAGGAAGAGGAGGAGGAGGAGGAGGAGGAATAGGAGAAATAAAAGACTGTAACAAAAATGCACAGGGCCACGGTTCCCTCGGTCAGGAGCCTGTTCAGTGTGGAGCATGGACACCGACTGAATGACGACCAGTATGTTGGTGTTGTTGCACGCACCAAGCCACCATCACTCAACCAGCACCCAACCACCAACCCACCATCAATCACCCATCACCCAACCACCAACCAGCCACCCAACCACCAACCACCAACTTTCCTTCCAACCACCAACGCATCATCCAATCAACCAACCCATCATTCGACTTTTTCTTCATCAACCAACTCTCACCACACTTTCATCGTCATATAAGAAATAATGTTATTTTGAGCTAATCCGTCATTGAAGCAAACGACACCACACCACACCACACCACACCACACCACTCCACACCACGCCACACCACACCACACCACGCCACACCACGCCACACCACACCACACCACACCACACCACGCCACACCACACCACACCACACCACACCACGCCACACCACAACCACACCACACCACACCACACCACACCACGCCACAACACGCCACCATAGAATTGTGAACCACTTTCCGAACAATTATGAGTTAACCAGGAAAGACCTTATGGTGAAAAGTATTAAAAAGTACCGGAAGGAAATGGAAAAGGAGTCACATGGTGTTGCTGTGAGGGACTTGAGTGGGAAATATCTACATCTCGGTGTGGTGTGGTGTGGTGTGGTGGTGTGGTGTGGTGTGGTGTGGTGTGGTGTGGTGTGGTGGTGTGGTGTGGTGCGGTGTGGTGTGGTGTGGTGTGGTGTGGTGTGGTGTGGTGTGGTGTGGTGTGGTGGTGTGGTGTGGTGTGGTGTGGTGTGGTATGGTGTGGTGTGGTGTGGTGTGGTGGTGTGGTGTGGTGCGGTGTGGTGTGGTGTGGTGTGGTGTGGTGTGGTTGGTGTTCTTGGTTGTCCACTCGACTTCTGAACCACCTATACATTCATATATCTTTCTCTATTTTCTCATAATTCCTCCCAATAATCCATCAAATAATCCATTCATCCATTCATTTATCCATTCATGCACACATTTATCCATCAACCCATCCATTCATTCATTCATCCATCCACCCATTTATCCATCAATCCATCCATCCATTCATCCATCCATCCAGCCATTCATCCATCAATCCATCCATCCATTCATTCATCCATCCAGCCATTCATCCATCAATCCATCTTCTTATTCCTTCTTCCACCCATCCACTCAGATTTTATCCCTGTCACGTACATGCTGCCAGCTGATTACAACCTTTTTGTGGAAGAGTTCAAAAAATGTCCCAACAGCACCTGGATCATGAAGCCTGCTGGGAAAGGTGCATGTGTAGTTGGATCTGTGTGGATGTGTGGGTAGATGTGTGGATGGATGTGTGGATGGATGTGTGGATGGATGTGTGGATGGATGTGTGGATGGATGTGTGAATGGATTGGTGGATGTGTGGATGGATCTGTGTGGATTTGTGGAGGGATTTTTGGACAGATGTATGAATGTGTGGATGGATGTGTGGATGGATCGATGGATGGATAAGGAGATGGATTGATGTGTAAAATGATGTTTGGATGGATGGATGGAATGATGGATGGATGGAAGGATAGATGGATGGATGGAATGATAGATGGATGGATGGAATGATAGATAGATGGATGGAATGATAGATGGATGGATGGAATGATAGATGGATGGATGGAATGGTAGATGGATGGATGGAATGATAGATGGATGGATGGAATGATAGATGGATGGATGGAATGATAGATGGATGGATGGATGGATGAGTGAGTTTGAACCGCCACAGCCAGAGGCATCGGCATCTTCCTCATCAACAGACTGTCCAGCTGAAGAGGTGGTCACGTGAGAGCAAGACCAATTCGTGAGTTAATCCTCTTTTCCTCTCTCTCCCACATTTCTGTTACTCCTCTTCCTTTTCAA
>OX387260.1:6236677-6244177 GCA_947562095.1 Branchellion lobata
CTTCTCCTCCTCCTCCTCCTTCTCCTCTTCACCACCAGGTTCAATGGCACGAGCAGAGAGTTATACGTAATATCACGTTACATAGACAAACCTCTTCTGATTGGAGGCAAGAAGTTTGACCTTCGCCTCTATGTCCTAGTCACTTCATTCAGACCCCTGCGTTGTTACATGTGGGTGTTGTTGTGGTGTTGTTGTTGTGGTGTTGTGGTTTAGTTTTGGTGTAGTTGTGGGTGTTGTTGTGGTGTCGCTGTGGTTTTTAGTTTGCTTTTAGAAGGTCAGACTGGTTGTTAAGGGTTTGAGTTGGTTGCTAGGCAACATAGTGCAACAACTACCGCAGCTACAAGTTGGGCTTCTGTCGCTTCTGCACAGTTCGCTACAACAGCCACTGCATCGACAACATCTTCGTCCACCTCACTAACGTTTCTATACAGAAGGATGGGGTGGGTTGGTGCGTAAAAGTTTGTGACCGTGTTTGTATGGGTAATTTTGTGTTGTATGTTTCTTTTTTTTCCCCTCCTTCCCCCAACTCACACACACACACACACACACACACACACACACACACACACACACACACACACACACACACACACACACACACACACACACACACACACACACACACACACAAACAGAGCGAGTACAATAACATCCACGGAGGCAAGTGGACTGTGGAATATTTGAGGTTGTACCTCAGTGGAACGCGTAGTAAAGAGGTGGGTAGTGGATGCAGGTGGTGGTGGCTGAAGGTGGTGGTGGCTGAAGGTGGTGGTGGCTGAAGGTGGTGGTGGCTGAAAGGGGTGGTGGCTGAAGGTGGTGGTGGAAATGGAATGGTGGAAATAGATGGTGGATATGATGGGAGATGATGGGGTCAGGAGGTGGAAGAGGATGTGGGTAGGGGAGAAAGTGGTGGAGTATTGGATGAAAGTGGTGAAAAAGAGCTGGTGGAGGAGATAATGAATGAAAGGTGCTATTAAGCACACACACACACACACACACACACACACACACACACACACACACACACACACACACACACACACACACACACACACACACACACACACACACATACACAAACACACACACACAGGTAGCAGACAAGTTGTTTGACGACATTCACTGGTGCATCACACACAGTCTCAAGTCTGTAGCTGTGAGTTCATTCCTTCATTCCTTCATTCCTTTATTCCTTCATTCCTTCATTCCTTCATTCCTTCATTCCTTCATTCCTTCATTCCTTCATTCCTTCATTCCTTCATTCCTTCATTCCTTCATTCCTTCATTCCTTCATTCCTTCATTCCTTCATTCCTTCATTCCTTCATTCCTTCATTCCTTCATTCCTTCATTCATTCGTTCCTTCATTCCTTCATTCCTTCATTCCTTCATTCCTTCATTCCTTCATTCCTTCATTCCTTCATTCCTTCATTCCTTCATTCCTTCATTCATTCATTCTTTCATTCCTTCATTCCTTCATCCCTCAATTTCTTCCTTCCTTCGTTTTTTCATGTTCAGTTAATGGAGGTGGGTGAAAGGACTTTTAAGGCTGAAGAATTGGGTAAATACAACAAAATACAATAAAATACAATAAAATACAATAAAATACAATGAAATACAATAAAATACAATGAAATACAATAAAATACAATGAAATACAATAAAATATAATGAAATACACTACCATACAATGAAATAAAATAAAATACAACACAATACAATACAATACAATACAGTACAATACAATACAATACAATACAATACAATACAATACAATACAAAACAATACAACACAATACAATACAATACAATACAATACAACACAATACAATACAATACAATACAATAAAATACAACACAATACAATACAATACAATACAATACAATACAATACAATACAACAAAATACAATAAAATAAAAAACAACACAATACAATAAGACACAAAACAATACAACACAATACAATACAATACAATACAATACAATACAACACAATACAATACAATACAATACAATACAATACAATACAATACAATACAATACAATACAATACAATACAATACAATACAACACAATACAATACAATACAATACAATACAATACAATACAATACAATACAATACAATACAATACAATACAACACAATACAATACAATACAATACAATACAACACAATTTTTATACAATACAATACAATACAATACAACACAATACAATACAATACAATACAATACAACACAATACAATACAATACAATACAATAAAATACAACACAATACAATACAATACAATACAATACAATACAATACAATACAATACAACAAAATACAATACAATAAAAAACAACACAATACAATAAGACACAAAACAATACAACACAATACAATACAATACAATACAATACAATACAACACAATACAATACAATACAATACAATACAATACAATACAATACAATACAATACAATACAATACAATACAATACAATACAACACAATACAATACAATACAATACAATACAATACAATACAATACAATACAATACAATACAATACAATACAACACAATACAATACAATACAATACAATACAACACAATACTATACAATACAATACAATACAATACAATACAATACAATACAATACAATACAATACAATACAATACAAACGCGTACATAGAGGCCTTAACCCCGTCGAGTTTCGAAGCCGTTCAAAATTCATTTTTATTTTTATAATAAAAATATTTTAAGAAATGGAAAAAAAAATTAATATTTTTCCCTAGATGGCTATAACCAACGACAAGCACTGTTTTGAAACATACGGGTGTGTGTTGGGTGTTGTTTTGCGTTTTTGTGAGTTTTTTTTTAAAATAATTTTTGTGTTTTTCTTTGTTTTTTTGTTTTTTGTTGTTGTGTCCTGTTTTGTTTTTTTGTGTTTTTTTATAATTCATTGGTATTTTTGTTTTGTTGTTGTTTCTTTCGGTTTTGTATTATCGTGTTTTGTTGATGTGTGTTCTTTGTTATCGATGTCGTTGTGTATTTTTGTTGTTGTCGTTGATGATGATGTTGTTGTTGTTGATGTCTTTAATGTTATTGTGTATTTTTATTTTTGTTGTTGTTTTTTTTGTTGTTGTGTATTTTTGTTTTTCTTATCCTTGGGTGTTCATGTTTTTTTAGGTATTATTTTGTATTATTTCAATCATCTCTATAAAAAAATTAAAAGAAAAACTCTCAAACGCACATCCCTGTTGTCTTTCGAAGTTCACTTTTACACACGCAGGTATGACATCATCATCGACAACAACCTCAAACCATGGCTCATTGAGGTGTGCGTGCGTTCAGACGCTCATGAAACCACCACAAGCCACCACAAACCACCACAAGCCACCACAAACTTCCACAAGCCACAGCAAACCACCACAAGCCACCACAAACCTCCACAAGCCCCAGCAAACCACCACAAGCCACCACAAGCCACCACAAACTTCCACAAGCCACAGCAAACCACCACAAGCCACCCCAAACCTCCACAAGCCACCACAAACCACCACAAGCCACCACAAACCTCCACAAGCCACCACAAACCACCACAAGCCACCACAAACCTCCACAAGCCACCACAAACCTCCACAAACCACCACAAACCTCCACAAGCCACCACAAACCTCCACAAGCCACCACAAACCACCACAAGCCACCACAAACCACCACAAGCCACCACAAGCCACCACAAGCCACCACAAACCTCCACAAGCCACCACAAGCCACCACAAGCCACCACAAACCACCACAAGCCACCACAAGCCACCACAAACCTCCACAAGCCACCACAAACCTCCACAAGCCACTAAAAACCACCACAATCCACCAGGAGCCACCACAAACCAACAAAAACCCCTACAAACCACCGTAAACAACACGAACACCTAAAACCACCACAAACCGCCATGAACCACCACAAACCACCATGAACCACTTCAGGTGAACGCGTCACCATCACTTTCTTCCACCACGTCCACTGACCGCATCATGAAGTACAAACTCATCAATGACGTCATCAACCTTCTGCTTCCACCTGGAGTGCCTCTAGAGTGGGTGGTGTGGTGTGGTGTGGCGTGGTGTGGTGTGGTGTGGCGTGGTGTGGTGTGGTGTAGTGTGGTGTGGTGTGGTGTGGTGTGGTGTGGTGTGGCGTGGTCAGCTGACAACTTCCCACCACAGCGTTCGCAACAACAAACATCCTTCCAAGTCCGCCTATGGCCACTTTGAGTTGCTGTTGGTGGATGAGTCTTAGCATTACAATATCTGTTGTATTATTATCTTTTTTGTGAACATTTTTTTTTGTTATTATGTTTTTTTATTTTTATTTATTTTTTTAATTTTTTTATTTTTTTATTATGTTTCTCACTTTTTTTTTCCAACTTCACTTTTATTATTTATTTCTATTTTATTATATTATTTTCTTCAATTTTTTAAATTCATTTTTAATTTTTTTTATCACTACAATATCTGTTATTATATTATCACCTCCAGTAACATCATCAGCTTCATCATTGCTGTCATCATCTTACTCCTTGTCTTCATCATCATTTTCTTCTTTTTCTAGTTAATCACATCTCTACCTTCTTAATCACCAACTTTTTCTTCTTCTTCTTCTTCTTCTTCTTCTTCTTCTTCTTCTTCTTCTTCTTCTTCTTCTTCTTCTTCTTCTTCTTCTTCTTCTTCTTCTTCTTCTTCTTCTTCTTTTTCTTCTTCTTCTTCTTCTTCTTCTTCTTCTTCTTCTTCTTTTTCTTCTTCTTCTTCTTCTTCTTTTTCTTCTTCCTCTTCTTCTTCTTCTTCTTCTTCTTCTTCTTCTTCTTCTTCTTCTTCTTCTTCTTCTTCTTCTTCTTCTTCTTGTTCTTTTTCTTCTTCTTCTTCTTCTTCTTCTTCTTCTTCTTCTTCTTCTTCTTCTTCTTCTTCTTCTTCTTCTTCTTCTTCTTCTTCTTTTTCTTCTTCCTCATCTCCATAGTTACGACGAAGAACGGGCTCAAGCAGACCAGCAGGCGCAAGAGGTGAGAGGCAAGTTGAACGGAAGTGGAGGAAAACTGTCACGTGGTGGAAAAAAGAATTCATCTAGGAGAGGATGAGAAAGAAGAAGAAAAAGGAGAAGAAGAAGAAAAAGATGATGATGATGATAATGATGATGATGAGGATGATGATGATGATGATGATGATGATGATGATGATGATGATGATGATGATGATGATGATGATGATGATGATGATGATGATGATGATGATGATGATGATGATGATGATGATGATGATGATGATGATGATGATGATGATGATGATGATGATGATGATGATGATGATGATGATGATGATGATGATGATGATGATGATGACGATCCCTATGAAATGTTATATAAACAACAAAAAAAGCAAAAAACGACAGTTGAGTGACCTTTTATTCCAAAAAAAACAAAACAAACAGCAAAAACTCTAAGTTCTATGTTCTGATATATAAAAGAATAAAGAACCACGTTGAAACAAAAAAAAATCACGTGATAGCAATGACATGTTAAGGCCAAGTTTGAAGATGTCCTTGTTGACCCATTTCCGTTCGACCATCCCTCATTCATTCACTCATCCCTTCATCCATCCATCTTCAAATCAATCTTTCATTCATTCTACTCCCTCCTTCCATTAACTTGTCTGCCTATTCGATCATCCATCCTTCCATCCATCTATCCACCGATCCATCCGTCCATCCCTACCTCCATCCATTCATCCATTCATCTCTGCATTCATCCATTCAGCCATCCATCCATCCATCCATACATTGCCCATCCATCCATTTATCTATACATTTTCCATCCATTCATCTATCCATCCATCCATCCATCCATCCATTCTCATGCACACGAGCGGCAACAGAGGTGGCGGTAGTAAGGGATAGAACACGTGACCTTCTTTCGTGACGCCACTATCTTCTTGCACTTGCTCGTTCTGTCTCCGTACTCACACTTTCCTGTCATCATCATCATCATCATCATCATCATCATCATCATCATCATCATCATCATCATCATCATCATCATCATCATCATCACCATCATCATCATCATCATCATCACCATCATCATCATCATCATCATCATCATCACCACCACCACCTTTGGAGATCTTCTTTTTGATGGAAGCACAGGTGTGGCAGCATCGGGACCTGGTCCCAGAGTGGTAACAGCCTCCACTACTTTCCAAACCATCACAAGAGCCACTGTCTCCAAAGATGCAATCAGCTGTGTGTTTGTGTGTGTGTGTGTGTGTGTGTTTGTGTGTGTGTGTGTGTGTGTGTGTGTGTGTGTGTGTGTGTGTGTGTGTGTGTGTTTGTGTGTGTGTGTGTGTGTGTGTGTGTGTGTGTGTGTGTGTGTGTGTGTGTGTGTTTGTGTGTGTGTGTTTAAATTCTTCTTCCTCCATCTTCTCCCACATCTCTACTCCCCCATTCTTCTTCTTTCTTTCTACTTTTCTTTTGTTTTTACCCCTTCTTACTTCCCCCTTTCTCTCCTCTCTCTTTTTCTCCTCTCTCTTTTTCTCCTCTCTCTTTTTCTCCTCTCTCTTTTTTTCCTCTCTCTTTCTCTCCTCTCTCTTTCTCTCCTCTCTCTTTCTCTCCTCTCTCTTTTTCTCCTCTCTCTTTTTTTCCTCTCTCTTTTTCTCCTCTCTCTTTTTCTCCTCTCTCTTTCTCTCCTCTCTCTTTTTCTCCTCTCTCTTTTCCTTCTCTCTCTTTTCCTTCTCTCTCTTTCCCTTCTCTCTCTCTCCTCTTTTTATTTCTCCTCTCCTTTCCTCTCTCTTTCTTCCTTCTTTTTCTCTTTCCCTCTTCTCTCTTCCCATACTCTCTCTTTCCTTCTTCTCTCTCTCTCTCCTCCTTCTCTCACCAGGACGAGAAGGGGCTTGGGGATCGGAGACACACTTAGCAGCTCTACACCACTTCTTGTTACCACAAGGTGTTCCTTCCATCGCCACCTGGGGGGAGGGGGTTGGAGGAGGTTGGAGGGGGGGAGGGGATAGGGGGAGGGGGGGGGGGAGGGAGAGGGGGGAGGAAGGAAAGGGAAGGAGAAAGAAAGAAGAGAGTGAGAAATGAGTGAGGAATGAGTGAGGGATGAGTGAGGGATGAGTGAGGGATGAGTGAGGGATGAGTGAGGGATGAGTGAGGGATGAGTGAGGGATGAGTGAGAGATGAGTGAGGGTTGAGTGAGGGATGAGTGAGGGATGAGTGAGGGATGAGTGAGGGATGAGTGAGGGATGAGTGAGGGATGAGTGAGGGATGAGTGAGGGATGAGTGAGGGATGAGTAAGGGATGAGTGAGGGATGAGTGAGGGATGAGTGAAGGATGAGTGAGGAATGAGTGAGGGATGAGTGAGGGATGGGTGAGGGATGAGTGAGGGATGAGTGAGGAATGAGTGAGGGATGAGTGAGGGATGAGTGAGGAATGAATGAGGAATGAATGAGGGATGACGGAGGGAT
>OX387260.1:6249177-6261677 GCA_947562095.1 Branchellion lobata
CCTTCAAACCAATTTTTTTAAATCACTCAGTTTTAAAATCAAATTTTTTTGTATTTTTTGTATTTAACTTTTTCAATTTTTGTGTTATCATATTGTATTTATTTGTTTTTGCTTTGTATTGTACTGTATTCAACTGTACTGCATTACAATACAATACAATACAAACACGAATATCATTATAGTGGCATTGAGCTTGTAGAGTTTCGAGACTGCATTGTATTGTATTATCTTTTATTGTATTATGTTTCAATGTAGCTCGTTTTATTGTATTTTATTGTAGTGTAATGAATTTTATTGTATTGTATTTTATGGTATTGTAGTCTATTTTATTGTTTTATGTTGTATTGTATTGTATTGCAGCACATTGTTTTGTTTTGTATCGTTGTTGTATTGTTTTGTTATTTACTCTTTTTGTACATACAATCAAACAAACAAAAGACCAACCCATGGACTGGCTGAGGAAGAAGAGGAGGAGGAAGAGGAGGAAGATATTCTTTGAAAAAACCATTTTCAAAGATGGGTGATATAAGTCACTTCAAGTGATGACTCGATGGCCTATAGAATAAGCAAGAGAACAAATGAGAGATACCAACGATTAGGTTGAAGAGATGAGTGTATCAATAAGACAGATGAATAGTATCAAAAGTTATTGATACTCTTCATTGGAGTGCAAGAAGATGGGGTCTATTTATAGAAGCGCCTGACCCCGTATAGAAGAATGTAGGTCAGGAAGGGGGATTAGCGGGAGGGTGGAATGTTTAAAGGGCTTTGAGGGGTCGATGAGGGGGTGGTTGGTGGTCGCATCGGATTTTGAGTTTATTATTCGAATAAATGTAATACTTTGTAATAAAAGATAAAATAAAAAAACCTGATACAAAGAAATATCATATAATATAATATAAAGGAATGTGATATAATAACTGATAAACATGATAAAAATTAAAACAATAGAATACAATAAAATACAATAGATTATAATACAATAGAAAATAATAAAATACAAGCTAATATAAATTAATACAATAGGATACAATAATATACAATGTATATAAAATAATACAATGAAAGATAATAAAATACAATGTAATATGATATAATACAATAGGATACAATGAAATACAATTTAATATGATATAATACAACAGAATATTTCCTCTTGTATACTGACTCATCCCAATGAGACCAAATTGGTTCTATAGCGAATGATGCTTGAATGACAAGGAAGTGGAAATAACCAAGCTACCTTCGATTGGCACGTTTTGAAATTAATAATTATACAAAAACATAACAGAATAGATGATGAAGAAGAAAAATTTGAAAAAAGCTGGGATAAAAACAATAATAATAATAACTAAAACAATAATAATAATAATAAATAAAAACAATAATAATAATAAATAAAACAATAATAATAATAACTAAAACAATAATAATAATAATAAATAAAAACAATAATAATAATAACTAAAACAATAATAATAATAATAAATAAAAACAATAATAATAATAACTAAAACAATAATAATAATAACTAAAACAATAATAATAATAATAAATAAAAACAATAATAATAATAACTAAAACAATAATAATAATAACTAAAACAATAATAATAATAACTAAAACAATAATAATAATAACTAAAACAATAATAATAATAAATAAAAACAATAATAATAATAACTAAAACAATAATAATAATAACTAAAAACAATAATAATAATAACTAAAACAATAATAATAATAACTAAAACAATAATAACAATAAATAAAAACAATAATAATAATAACTAAAACAATAGTAATAATTATGAAAAGAGTAAAAAATAAATAATAAAATAATAATATAACAAAAAGTATTTATTTCAAATAAATTAAAAATAAAAATAATAAAATGAAATGAATAAAAATAATATTAATAGTAATAATGAAAGTATTAAAAAAAATAATAGTAGTTATAATAATAAAAGTGGGCACCAAACGAAGGCCGAATCGATGAGGTCGATGTGGAGGGCAGTGGTGAGGTGGTGTGAAGAGGGAGGGAAGGGGGTAAGGAAGAGGGGGGGGAGGGTGAAGAGGAGGAGGGGGGTGAGGAGGGGGAAGAGGGTGAAAAGGGGGAAGAGGGTGAAGAGGGGGAGGGGGGTGAAGAGGGGGACGGGGTGAGATCACGTTTCACAGTTGAACACACACTGAGATGCAGGCGGTGAACAAAACCACTGACTCTCTTCCAGGCAGTTCCTTGTTTAATGATCTGGTTCACAAGCTTATTTACTCTAATCTAATCTAACTTTTATTCTAAGCTTTTCTTTTAATCTATCCGTATTTGTTCCTGCTCTAATTGTTAATCTCATCTTATCTAATCATTCTTATTCTCTTAATCTAAGATAATCATGGATTAAAAAGAAGAGGAAGAGTTGATGAAAGAGAAGAAGGAGGAGGAAGAAGAGAAAGAGAAGAAAGAAGAGGAAGAGGAGGAAGAGGAGGAAGAGGAGGAAGAGGAGGAAGAGGAGGAGGGAGAGGAGGAAAAGGAGAAGGAGGAGGTAAAGGAGGAGGAAGAGGAGGAAGAGGAGGAGGAAGAGGAAGAGGAGGAGTGGATATTTTGATTGTTTATTTGATGTCGACAACTTTAAAACCATTGATGGACGTAAAAAATGGAATGAAATAATGAAATGAATGAGAAAAGAATGAATGATGAAATGAATGAGAAAAGAATGAATGATGAAATGAATGAGAAAAGAATGAATGATGAAATTGATAACAGAATGAATGAAAAGATTAAGGCCAGAATTAATGACAAAATTGTTAACTGATGGATGGACAAATAAATGAATGAAATACGTGGATGAGAATAAATGGAAAGGTGTCTGAAAATGCATAGATGGATGAATGAATGGATCGATGGATGAATGAATGGATCGATGGATGAATGAATTGATAGATGGATGAATGAATTGATAGATGGATGAATGAATTGATAGATGGATGAATGAATGGATCAATGGATGAATGAATGGAGAAATAAATGAATGGATGAATGAATGGATCGATGGATGAATGAATGGAGAAATAAATGAATGGATGAACGAACGGATAGATGGATGAATGGATGAACGAACGGATAGATGGATGAATGAATGAATAAATGGAATCCAAATGGATGGATGAACGAGTGGATGAGTTAGTAAAAAGGTAAGCCGTGCGAAGAGAAGGGAGTTTTGAGGGGGTTCGAAAGGGTTTTGAGGGGTGTTTTGAGGGGTGTTTTGAGGGGTGTTTTGAGGGGGGTTTTGAGGGGTGTTTTGAGGGGGGTTTTGAGGGGTGTTTTGAGGGGTGTTTTGAGGGGGGTTTTGAGGGGTGTTTTGAGGGGTGTTTTGAGGGGTGTTTTGAGGGGTGTTTTGAAGGGGCTTTTATTTATTTAAAAAGTAATTATTTTTTTAATTATTTATTTAATAATTAAATTATTCATTTAATTATTTATTCAAGCTTAATTGGTCGATGCATGATTGAGTTGTAGACCGATTGCCTAATTAATTGCGTGATTGGTTGCTTGGTTACGTGATTGGTTGCTTGGTAACGTGATTGTTTGCTTGGTAACGTGATTGTTTGCTTGGTAACGTGATTGGTTGCTTGGTAACGTGATTGGTTGTTTGGTTACACGATTGGTTGACATGATGGTCGATCAGAGAAAAATGAGAAACGAAATCAAGTGGTTACAAACCAATATAAAAGTGCTACAAACTGATTAGGCATTTGATGAGGCCTTTCAAGGAGGAGTGAGATTCGTTGGAGGGTGCGGAGAAGTGTCACGTGGAGGTAATTGTGGTGGTGGGTGTGGTGGAGGTAATGGTGGTGGTGGGTGTGGTGGTGGTGGAGGTGGTATGTGTGGTGGGTGTGGTGGTGGTGGAGGTGGTGGAGGTGAGTGTGGTGGTGGAGGTGGTATGTGTGGTGGGTGTGGTGGTGGTGGAGGTGAGTGTGGTGGTGGAGGTGGTATGTGTGGTGGGTGTGGTGGTGGTGGAGGTAGGTGTGGTGGTGGAGGTGAGTGTGGTGGTGGTGGAGGTGGTGGTGGTGGATAGAATGGGAAAAAGGTGTGGAAGAAGATCATGAGATAGGAGGGAGGAAAAAGAAGAAGATGGGAAAGAATGAGAGGAAAAAGAAGAGAAAGATGATGGAAAAAAAAGACAGAAGAAAAGGAGAGAAAATGAGGAAGAAAACAAAAATGAAGAGGGTGAAGAGGAAGAAGACGAAGATGAAGAGGGTGAAGAGGAGGAAGACGAAGATGAAGAGGGTGAAGAGGAGGAAGACGAAGAAGATGATGAAAAAAAGAAAGACGAAGAAGATGATGAAAAAGAAGAAGACGAAGAAGAAGATGATGAAAAAGATGAAGAAGAAGAAGAAGACAAAGAAAATTAAAAAGACGAAGAAAATGAAGAGGATGAAGAGGAAGAGGATGAGCTGCAGTGGCATGTGGTAATACTAGATGCTTCAAGAAACAAGGTGTGTAACGAGCATGCGTTTAAATAGCATCCAGTGGCGAAGGCCGCTGGTGAAGGTTGCAGCCAGTCAAAAGTGGGTTCCACTCTAAGCAGTTGAGCGCTACAAGGCGATCAAGAAATGAAAACAAGGTTTTTGTGCGGTACATATGGATAGATAATTATACATTTGCATATGTGGTGTTATACACACACACACACACACACACACACACACACACACACACACACACACACACACACACACACACACACACACACACACGCGCGCGCGCGCACACACACACGCACAACAAAATCATTATGAGCGTTTTCAAGTGATGTTGTTGCATTATCAAGTATGTACAACGTTGCAACGTTTAACACGCACGAAAACACACAATACACACACACACACACACACGCACACACACACACAAACATACACACACACACACAAACACACACACACTTTGGAGGTGATGGGTCGTTGTGAAACAATTGGAGTCTTTCGAAATTGAAAAGTCGTACAACACACGTACAAGGAGGTGGAAGCAAAAAGTAATAATAATAATAAAAATAATAATAATATAAAAAGTATTATTTTTTCGTTATTATTCGATTATTATTTAACTGGGGCCTCAGTTGCTTGCCCTGGCGCTTTAAAAATTAAATATATTATGATTATTATTGTATTATTATTATTATTATTATTATTAGTAGTAGTAGTAGTAGTAGTAGTAGTAGTAGTAGTAGTAGTATTGATGAAAATGACGGATATATCGAGAGATTAAAAAGATTGAAGCAGCAGTGACAACAACAACAACCCAATGCAACACACAGGACACGTGATACATGAAACAGAAACATGAAAAACATACAAAAAACATAAAAGCAACAAAAAAGCGTACACACACAAACACTCACACACACACACACACACACACACACACACACACACACACACACACACACACACACACACACACACACACACACGCACACTCACATATATGCTATGAAATGATAATATCAACAATACTCGGACCTTTTCAGCACGTCAATCAAACTGTAGCCACGCCCTCTCTGTGACGTCATCTCTCAAATAGCGAATGATTGGCCCGTACAGTGCAGGAAAGATTATTAATAGAAACATTTGATGACGGAACACGTGGTATTGGAGTGAAGGGTGGGTGTCATGGTTGCGGCTATTAATAATTTTAGTAGCTATTTTTAGTTGGGAAGCGATGTCTAGACTAGATATAATGAATAAACGATAGGCTAAAATAACTAAGGAATATCTCGATAATTTGTGTCTATTTATATCTTCATGTGTCTATTTATAGCTTAATGTGTCTATTTATAGCTTAATGTGTCTATTTATATCTTTTTTGTTTATTTTTATCTTTCTAGCTACATGTCTTGCTAGCTAATTCTATAGCTTGGTGGCGTATTATATAATCATTTATATTATAATTTATCAAATTATACTTCTATATCATTGTGGCTATTTATATAATAAAACATTAATTTATTTTATATTATAAAATAAAATTATATTATTTAATTGAATTAAATTATATTAATATTATTGAGGTCAATTATATTATGATAATGAGGTCAATTATATTATGATAATGAGGTCAATTATATTATGATTTTGAGGTCAATTATATTATGATTTTGAAGTCAATTATGTTTTTAGATCTTTGTGGCTAGTTTAAGGCCGGACTTTCCGCGTCGTTGTGCCAGTCTGGAAGTTCCAACGGGGGCCAACACAGGGGTGGGCTTAATGTTAATAGCGTTGAAGGTAGCCCGCATGGCCTCCTGCAGTGAAAAGGGTGGGTGGGTTGGAGATGGGATGGTGGGGGCTTGAGGATGGTGGTGGTGGAGGGATGGGTGGGTAGGTTGGAGATGGGGTGGTGGGGGTTTGAGGGGATGGTGGTGGAGGGATGGATGTGGGTGGGTTAGAGATGGGGGTGGTGGGCGTTTGAGGGGATGGTGGGGAAATGAGTGGGTGGGTTGGAAGTAGGGGTGGTGGAGGTTTGAAATGAAAAAAAAAGATAGAAAGAAAAGGAAGAAAAAAAAATGAAGTAAAAGAAAATAAAAAGAAAAAATTAAGAAATAAAAAGAAGGAAAAGATGAGGATGAAGAACCTTGATGTTGTAGGAGGTGCTTTGCTTGGGCTGCAGTCTTGTGTTTGAGAGCTGATCCCGCTCTAGCATCCACTTGTGCGACAGAAGCTGCGGTGGCATGGTGTGGTGTGGTTGATGTGGCGTGGTGTGGTTGATGTGGTGTGGTGTGGTTGCTGTGGTGTGGTGTGGTTGATGTGGTGTGATGTGGTTGGTGTGGCGTAGTGGGGTTGATTTGATGTTGTGTGATTGATGTGGTGTGGATGGTGTGGTTGATGTGGTGTGGATGGTGTGGTTGATGTGGTGTGGATGGTGTGGTTGATGTGGTGTGGATGGTGTGGTTGATGTGGTGTGGATGGTGTGGTTGATGTGGTGTGGATGGTGTGGTTGATGTGGTGTGGATGGTGTGATTGATGTGGTACAGCACTCATTTCCCCCCCCCCCCCTCCATCACTCATCGCTCCACTTACCCATCCTCCTTCATTCCTCCACTCATCCCTCCTATTCCTCATTCACTCCTTATCCATCCTTCTATTCATCCATCCCCACCTCTTTTACACTCATTCCCTCACCCAACCCCCCCCCCCCTCTCCCTCTTCCCCCCCCTTCTCCCCCACCTGATGCAGGGTGATTCTCTGTCCAGGGTCGACGTTCAACATCCGACTGACCACCTCCTTCCCCATCGTTGAAACCGCCTTCCAATTTCCCCCACTCAAGTCCAGACGACTGTCACCTGTGTGGTGTGGAGCGTGGTGTGGTTGGTGTGGAGTGTGGCGTGGTTGGGTTGGTGTGGTGTGGTGTGGTTGGGTTGGTGTGGTGTGGTTGGTGTGGTGTGGTGTGGAGTGTGGTGTGGTTAGTGTTGTCGGAGTGATTAGATGTGAGATGTATTGTGTTAAATATTACTCACACAAAAATACAATTCACCACGAAAAATAAAACAACACTAACAAATATAGCAACAACACAATCATTGACAACAAGCACATCATTAACAATGCAACATAAACAACAACACAACAGACTAACTTATTCTTGAAATAATTTTTTCGGGAGTGTCTGTGGCAGCGTTCGAGAATGGAGCCTCTCTGTAGGTCATCATCATCATCATCATCATCATCATCATCATCATCATCACCATCATCACCGTCATCATCATCATCATCATCATCATCGTCATCATCATCAGCATCATCATCGGTACCCAGAGAGCATGGTGTAGAGGAGAACACCAAGACTCCACACGTCACACGCCTCATCATACCCCTTCTTTTTGAGCACCTGTGTGAAGTGGGTGTGGTGTGGTGTGACGTTATTTGGTGTGGTGTGACGTTATTTGGTGTGGTGTGACGTTATTTGGTGCAGTGTTTTAACAGCACCACTCAACATAAACCACACCCTCCACACCAACAAAAATCCTTCACAGCAACCCCAAACTAACCCCCTCACCACCCCACACCTCTAACCCCCTCACCACCCCACACCTCTAACCCCTTCACCACCCCACACCTCTAACCCCCTCACCACCCCACACCTCTAACCCCCTCACCACCTTCACCCCCACGAGCCCCAACCCTCTGAAATTCCTCAAACCCTCACATAAATCACCAATCATCCACTTTATAAACCAGCAAGTTGCCAAATCAATCCAAAACTCTTGATTCTCTTAGCCCAAACAAAACCCCAAAATCCTCCAAACCCCCAAAACCCCCCAAACAAACACCCAAACCTTCAAACGCCTTCTCCCCCCCCACCTCAGGGGCGACAAAGTTGGCAGTGTAGCAGGGAGTCATGAGGAGTCCGTTGTCAGCCTTGAGTTGCTTGGCGAATCCGAAGTCACAGATCTTGAGGGTCTCAGGACCCCCTCCCTGCTCTGAGTACAACACGTTCGAAGGCTTCAGGTCTCTGTGCACCACCTGGTGGGGGAGGCGAGCTAGGAGTGGAATGGGTGGAAGGGAGATAGAGGTGAGATGGGTGGGGGATTGGTGGGGTGAGATGGGTGGGGAATCAGAGGTGAGATGGGTGGGGAATCAAGGAGGTGAGAGGGGGGTTGAAAAAGTGGGGTGGGGTTTAAGAGGGAGGATGGTTGGGAAGGGAACGAGGGAGTAGTTGAAGGAATTGGTGGGTGAATGAAGAAGGGGAGGAGTTGAATGGAAGATGGGTGATTGTGACTATAACCCTTCCTAAATCCTCTTCCTTCTTCTCTGCTTTCTCCTTCCCCAACAAATTTTTAACCCTATCTCCTCCTCCTCCTTCTCCTCCTCCTCCTCCTTCTCCTCCTCTTTTTCCTCCTCCTTTTCCTCCTCCTCCTATTCCTCCTCCTCCTCCTCTTCCTCCTCCTCCTCCTCCTCCTCCTCCTCCTCCTCCTCCTTCTCCTCCTCTTTTTCCTCCTCTTTTTCCTCCTCTTCCTCTTCCTCCTCCTCCTCCTCCTCCTCCTCCTCCTCCTCTCTTTCCTCCTCCTCCTCCTCCTCCTCCTCCTCTTCAATCCCCCCAAACCACCTCTCTCACTCTTCATCCCCCCTCCACAGACCCCCTTGGAGTGAAGGTAGTAGACGGTTTTGCATAGAACATGCATCACGTGAGCAGCCTCCTTTTCCGAGAAGAACCTTCGCTCCAACAGACGGTCTAACAACTCCCCTTCGCATGGGTGGATGGTTAGATGAATGGATGGTTGGATGAATGGATGGGTGTATGGGCGGATGGGTGGATGAATGGATGGGTGGATGAATGGATGGGTGGATGAATGGATAGATGGGTGCGTGAATGGGTGGATGAATGGATGGGTGGGTGTATGGATGAATGGATAGATGGATGAATGGATGGATGGATTAATGAATGGATGGATGGATGAGTACGAAAGGATGAAGACTGACCTCCCTTGAGGACCTCAGTGACGATGTAGATGCGATTCTTGTTGTCGTACACCTGCGCATCGGTGTAGAAGCCACATGCAACCACAATCACCAACATCGCCACAGCCACCCTCACAACAACCACCACAACTCAACAACCCCCAACCCCCTCTCCCTCCAACAACCCCCAAATCCCCATCCACTCACGTCTTGCAGTTTGACGATGTTGGGGTGTTCGTGGTACCTTGACAACAGTTCCACCTCCTCAAAGGGGTCCCTTTTGTCGGGGTCAATCACCTTCACCGCCCACTCTTTTCTGCTGCCCTTGTGCACGCACCGGTGACACTTGGAAAAGGACCCAGAACCCAACTCCTGTGGGGTGGTTGGGGAGTTTGAGGGTGTGTGGAAGGAATGATTGGAGGATGGTGTGGTTGGGGGGTTTGGAGAAGTGGTGTGGTAGAGAAGGTGAACCCTAACCAACCCCAAAATCCCACCCAAAAAAACCCAACCCACACCTAACCCACACCCAACCCACACCCAACCCACACCCAACCCACACCCAACCCACACCCAACCCACACCTAACCCACACCCAACCCACACCCAACCCACACCCAACCCACACCTAACCCACACCCACCTCTTTGAGTTCATAGTCGTCAGAAAAATTATTGACCTTAACCCCGGGGATGGAAGAGATGACCTTGGTGTTGGCCACCGAGGCCTTGTGGTCGAGGAGGGCTGGGGCAATGTATGAGAAACCCCTAAAAAGCACGTGAGCATTGGCGCTGGGTGGTACTCCTGGAGAGTCTGTGTGGGGGGGGGTTGTGAAGGGGTTTGTTTGTGGGTGGTGGTGAGAGTTTTTGTGTGACTGGGGGTGTTTTGTAGGGGTCGGAAGGTTGTTTGTTGTTGGTGGTAGTGTGTGTGGTGAAGGAGGCTGGAAGGGGATGTGTGTGTGTGTGGAAGGGTCTTTGTGTTTGGTTGTCTGGTAGTATAACAACAATGAAAATAATAATCATGAAATTATTATTATTATTATTCATTCTTTCAGCGGTCACCTTTGGGTGTCTTGGAGGTGAATGACTTGTCAAAGTTGTGAGCATCGGCTGCGATCCTGTCCAGTGTTGGCTTGAAGGGGGGGCTCACCTGGTGGTGGTGGTGCTTTCATCCACCCATCCGTCCATCCATCCATCCATTCATCAGTCCATTTATCCATCCATCTATCCACCTATCCATCATCCATCCATCCATCTATCCATCCATCCATCCATCCATCCATCCATCCATCCATCCATCCATCCATCCATCCATCATCTACCTATCCATCCGTCCATCCACCCAGTAGTCCATTCATCCATCCACTCATCCATCCATCCATCCATCTACCCATCCATCATCCATCCATCCATCCACCCACCCATCCATCATCCAACCATCCACCCACCCATCCATCATCCATCCACCCACCCATCCATCCATCATCCAACCTGTTTGAGCAATAATTTTTCCCAGTTGATACTGCTGAAGAAGGTCTGCCTCTTGACGTTCTCTATGCCCTCTGTCCCGTGTCCTGGTGGTGGTGGTGGTGGTGATGGTGGTGGAGGTGAAAAAGATGGTGGTGATGGTGAGAAGGATGGTGGTGATGATGGTGGTGGTGAGAAGGATGGTGGTGATGATGGTGGTGGTGAGAAGGATGGTGGTGATGATGGTGGTGGTGAGAAGGATGGTGGTGATGATGGTGGTGGTGAGAAAGATGGTGGTGATGATGGTGGTGGTGATGATGATGGTGGTTGTGGTGAAGATGATGGTGATGATGATGGTGGTTGTGGTGAAGATGATGGTGAGAAGGATGGTGGTGGTGGTATGAAGGATGATGACGAGAATGGTGGTGGTTTTCCTCTTTTTTCCTCCTTTCAACTTTTTTGACTCCTTTTAAATCATCCAAACCGCTCCTAACTAAAGTTAACATTACTTGCTTTTCCGAATCCTTTCTAAACCCCTCCCAAACTACGCCTTACTCTTCTTAACTTTCCCCCCCCCTCCTCCAATTCCTCCCAACTCCCCCACCCCCTCCTCCAATTCCTTCCAACTCTTTTCATCCCCCTCTTCCTCTTCCCCCCCTCCCCCTTCCCCCCCTCTTCTTCTCCCCGAACTCCTCCTAAACCTTCCAAACACCCCTCCCCCACCTAGTCTGTTAATGGGGTTCCTTTTGAAGAGACTTCTAAGCAACAGTTGAGCCTCCGAACTCAAGTATTGTGGCATGCCCAGCTTGGCTCTGATTGGTGAGGTGGTGGTGATGATGAAGATGAAGATGATGACGATGATGATGATGATGATGGCGATGACGATGATGATGATGATGGCGATGATGATGGCGATGATGATGATGGTGGTGGTGATGATGATGGTGATGACGATGATGATGATGGCGATGATGATGATGGTGGTGGTGATGATGATGGTGATGACGATGATGATGATGATGAAAACCTCAGAATGAGGGTCATGGTTTCCTTCCGGTTACTCGACTGGAAGGGCAGCTGACCAGTCAACATCTCAAACTGAAGAAATTATTTTATTAAAATTATATTTATTTTTTTTGTTTATCGTCAGCATCAGCATCAGCTTCATCATCATCATCATCATCACCATCATCACCATCATCATCATCATCATCATCATCATCATCATCATCATCATCATCACCATCATCATCATCATCATCATCATCATCATCATCATCATCATCATCACCATCATCATCATCATCATCATCATCATCATCATCATCATCATCATCATCATCATCATCATCATCATCATCATCATCATCATCATCTGCATCATCATCATCATCATCATCATCATCATCATCACCATCATCATCATCATCATCATCATCATCATCATCATCATCATCATCCTCATCATCATCATCATCACCATCATCATCATCATCATCATCATCATCATCATCATCATCATCATCATCATCATCATCATCATCATCATCATCATCATCATCATCATCATCATCATCATCATCATCATCA
>OX387260.1:6266677-6274177 GCA_947562095.1 Branchellion lobata
ATTGTGTGAATATATTGAAATAGCCTACTAAATTGAGTTAGACAATGTCAAAAATTTATTCGAAGACCCAGCTTCTGAACTAGTTACCTCTATAATTTCAGTTTGTTCTGGTTTCCTGAAAGGGAAGTTTAGAGGGGCCAAAGGCATTTTTGAAGGTGTGTGTCCAGTCAACCAGTGTCATAGGGTGATTAATGAAATGAGATTTTGAGAACTTTTTAAATGGTCTATTGTCCGTTTACAGCTGAAAAATCATTGATGAATTAAATCCGCTAGTAAGGCAAAAACCATGAATGTATTGAAGGTAGTTTCCGGTATTGGGCTGTAGTATATTCAAGTGTCAATGCAAGGTTCCAAGAAATTTATTTTTGGATTTCGAAATATCACGGTTTTTAGAAAAACTTAATGAAAATGATTCTGAAATTTTAGCATTTTTAATTCTGTATATCAGTCTTTTGTGTTCTAGAAATAGAGAATATTCACACATAGCTGACAACGACTCTTCTAGCTTAATTTTTATCAAGCACTTCAATTGAAATTTGTTAAAAATTATTTTTTCGTTCTAATTTAGCACAAAAATAATTTAAAAATCATTATTATGAAACACTGGAAGTCATAGTTCCATTATTATTAATATTTTTCTCTTGAGGTATCCCTACTAACGCCTTTTTTCATATTTGTTTATAATCTTTTTTCAACAAAATTTAGTCAAATACTAGTTTTGTTACAACGCATGTTTCTACTGGAACCTTCCATACTACTGTTCGACCTCTGCTGGTCTGTATCAGTCCCAAACTCTGCACACCTTCTAGCCTTAGTCGATCTAATCAATCCTTTTAATTTTATCTTATCTGACCCAGTATATGCTAATCTAATCCAATCTAATCTAATCCAAATTAGACAAGATGACATTTAAATATTGTTAATTTTGTTTTTCTATCTTTCGTCGGGACTTATAAAATTTCTTGCGTATGAATGAATTATATTCAATGAAAACTATTTAAAAAAACTAGAAATATTTAAAAAAATATGACAGAAAAAAACAAAATAAAAAAATGGAATGCCATTAAAAAATTTAAATGAAGAAAATGAGATTTAAAAAAATTTGTGAATTGTAACCCGTCCAGCAGCTGAGTTGGTCTCTCGTACACTTTATTGCAA
Organism: Branchellion lobata; assembly: GCA_947562095.1. Taxonomy (NCBI): domain Eukaryota; kingdom Metazoa; phylum Annelida; class Clitellata; order Hirudinida; family Piscicolidae; genus Branchellion; species Branchellion lobata. The sequence goes on from OX387260.1 coordinate 6,267,836, forward strand.
GCAAAACCAGTTTGACGCTAAAGATGTAAAAAAAACTAATGAGTAAAAAAACTGAGTCATCAAAAATTATTATTATTATTATTTAGCCACATGGTTGAATAGGGACTCTAATGAAGTATTTGATATAACCACTAGATGAACCTAATCTAATCTAATCATTTGTATAGCGCTGATTACACACTGTTTTTAGGGAGGATGCGGAGGATGGGGGAGGATGGGGGAGGATAGAGAGAGCGATGGAGGAAGAATGGAGGATTCTTTTACAGCGGAAAAGCAATGGAAAGCATTGGAACACGATGTTAATTGTGAATATATGGAAAATGTGCTATAAAAAGACTGACAATGGAATAAAAACATTGATTCATTCAATGACTTCCCCTGAAACAATGCACCATGAATGATGCAAGTCCTAAATTTGTTGCACGTTTGATATGGTAAAAACACATTAGGTACAATACACGGGTCCTGCGATACACAATGGGTACAATAAACATGGGTACAATACACACGAGGTACAGTACACGGGGTACAATACACGGGGTACAATACACGGGGTACAATACACGGGGTACAATACACGGGGTACAATACACGGGGTACAATACACGGGGTACAATACACGGAGTACAATACACGGGGTACAATACACGGGGTACAATACACGGGGTACAATACACGGGGTACAATACACGGGGTACAATACACGGGGTACAATACACGGGGTACAATACACGGAGTACAATACACGGGGTACAATACACGGGGTACAATACACGGGGTACAATACACGGGGTACAATACACGGGGTACAATACACGGGGTACAATACACGGGGTACAATACACGGGTTACAATACACATAAAGTGCAAAAACTACGGTATAATACAGGCTTTATAATACCACTATCTCTTGGAAGGTATGACACACTTGAATGGGATACACTGCACTCAGTACTAAAGAGTAATCAATGCTATGCAGTGGTATGTGATACAATACAATACAATACAATACAATACAATACAATACAATACAATACAATACAATACAATACAATACAATACAATACAATACAATACAATACAATACAATACAATACAATACAATACAATACAATACAATACAATACAATACAATACAATACAATACAATACAATACAATACAATACAATACAATACAATACAATACAATACAATACAATACAATACAAAAACGAATATTATTATAGTGGCATTAACCCCGTAGAGTTTCGAGGCCACTTTGATGGTAGGTGAAGATATGCATAGTATGAAGTAGGAATTATGTATACAATATTTTATGATTGCAAACAAAAATGAATATTAAAAAAAGATTAAAATAATAAATAAAAGGAATGAAAAGAATGATAATGGTGTGAAGTTAATAAGATAGAAATATAACGAATTCGAATGAAAAAAACATATAAAAAAATAATAAAAAAACAGAAAAAAACTAAAAAAAATTAAATAAATGCAAAAAATAATAATAATGAAACACCTAAAAAAGATACTAAAAATGATAAGGGTCATATAAAACGTCATTCTTGGCGCCTGGGTGGTTTTTGTTTTAGAGTGGGTACTGAGATTGAAAGATGGAAATGGTTGTGAATTTTTTTCGTATTTGCCTCAAAAGGCTATGGAAATGGAAGAAAATTAAAAAAATAACTATAAAAATAAAAAATAAATGAATGAAAATAAAAATAAACTGAAAATAAATGAGAATAAACTAAAAATAAAATAAAAAAGAAATAAATAAATAAATAAAAATAATAAGAAATAATGATGGGTTATGGAAGGAATAACACAAAGGGAAGGCAATAGGCGGTGTGTAAGGAGCTTCAGAAGAAGATGTATTGAGAGATGACTTGTGGTCGCGGTTAGCTCCAAAGTGTACCTGTGGTTCCTGTCTCGTCTTCTGTCACTCTTTATCCTTCTATGCTACCCCTAATCTAATATGATCTAATCTAATCTTATCTTATCTTATCTAATCTTATCTTATCTTATCTAATCTTATCTTATCTAATCTTATCTTATCTAATCTAATCTTATCTAAGCTAATCATTTATATAGCGCTGATTCCACATTCCCTACAACTTTTCTTTCCCTCTATATCACCCTGTAACTCACACCAATTTCGGTAACTCTTTCTTCTTCTGTAACTTTTTTCTCTTCTGTACAATCCCTATAAACACAACTCCTTCCTTCTATATCATTCTTGTTACTCTTCCTTTCTGTCAAACCTTTTATGAAGCTTCCATCTTCTCTGTGAGTTCCATCTTCCCGGCAACCTCCCTTTCTCCTTGGACACCTCAGTAAGCCCTCTCTTCTATAGACCCCCCCCCCTCTATGTTGCCTTTGTAGCCACTCTGGGTTAATCCATGCATTTATAAAGCGCCTCTGGCACACACACACATACACACACACACACACACACACACACACACACACACACACACACACACACACACACACACACACACACACACACACACACACACACACACACACACACACACACACACACACACAAACACACACACCCACAAACACCCCCACCCATAACTCGGCGTCTGTTCATTATTCGATTAGCCGTTTATGCCAGTTCAAAGTTGGTCTTCAAGGGGATTTGAACTCGGAACTTTCCGTTCCACAGCTTGCTTGGCTCTATTGTAGTGGTGGAGGCAAGGGGCCAGTGAGGGAAAAATACCCATAAACTCTTCCAGCGAAACCCCTTTCATATGTAAATATTTCCCAGCTGTTATTCTGCCTCCGATTGATCCTTTCAAACGAATGATACAAAAAACTTAACTCATTTTTATTTTTTTCATTCTTTTGTACTTTCATTTGGTTTATTTTTTCATTTTATTTATTTGTTTATTTTTATTATTTATTTATTTTTATTATTTATTTGTTTTTATTATTTATTTATTATTATTATTTTATTTTTATTATTATTTTATTTTTTCTATTTTTTCATTCAATCAAATCCTGTCAGATGCTGTAAACACAACAAAGCTGGCGGACCAAACGACATGAAAGAAAAAAGCCAAATTGACACGAGATGTAACGTCACAAGAGATCTAAACTGAAGTTCATGGGCAGAATTGACTATAGAACAAAAACGGACCTTTAAATTGACAAACTAATCAAAGCTTATAATCACGTCAAATTTCATTCGGAGATATTCCATTCTGGTAAGATGAGTATGTTGTTGTGTCTAAGAATATTTCTTCATTTCTTCTTTAATCTAATCTAATCTAATCTAATCTAATCTAATCTAATCTAATCTAATCTAATCTAATCTAATCTAATCTAATCTAATCTAATCTAATCTAATCTAATCTAATCTAATCTAATCTAATCTAATCTAATCTAATCTAATCTAATCTAATCTAATCTAATCTAATCTAATCTAATCTAATCTAATCTAATCTAATCTTATCTAATCTAATCTAATCTAATCGGTCAAAAGAAATCATTTTTCAATTCTTCGTCATGTTTTTCATCATTCGCTTGCTTCCTGTTCATCAGTCTAAAATGTAATCACATTCCGAGCCTTGAAATGTTGTTGTAAGGCTTAAGTTAAAATCTTGTCTAGTCATGTTGAATTGTTGTAAGGCTTAAGTTAAAATCTTGTCAAGTCATGTTGACATGTTGTTGGGCTTGAGTTAAAATATTGCCAAGTCATGTTGAAATGTTGTTGGGTTGAAAAAAATAATGTTGGGTGAGTTAAAATGTTGATGGTTACGTTGAAATCTTGCTGTGTGAGTTAATATACTGAAGAGATACTCCAAAACAAGAACAACGTCTGTGTTCAGTGTCAAGTTGAAGTCTGGTTGGGTGAGTTGAACCCTTGTTGGGTGAGTTGAACCCTTGTTGGGTGAGTTGAACCCTTGTTGGGTGAGTTGAACCCTTGTTGGGTGAGTTGAACCCTTGTTGGGTGAGTTGAACCCTTGTTGGGTGAGTTGAACCCTTGTTGGGTGAGTTGAACCCTTGTTGGGTGAGTTGAACCCTTGTTGGGTGAGTTGAACCCTTGTTGGGTGAGTTGAACCCTTGTTGGGTGAGTTGAACCCTTGTTGGGTGAGTTGAACCCTTGTTGGGTGAGTTGAACCCTTGTTGGGTGAGTTGAACCCTTGTTGGGTGAGTGGTAAAGTGTGAGAATCATCGTTGGTTGGCATTTCAGTGTTGTAGCTCCCACGATCAAAAACGACGAAAACGATAATGATTTCCTTAAATCTTTCTGACTCTGAGGGATGGATGGAGGAGTGGATGAGTTGAGGGATGAATAGAGAAGTGAATGGATGGAGGAGCGGATGAGTTGAGGGATAGATGGAGGAGTGGATGAGTTGAGAGATGGATGGAGGGGTGGATGAGTTGAGGGATGGATAGAGAAGTGGATGGATGAGTTGAGAGATGGATGGAGGAAAGTGGATGAGTTGAGGGATGGATGGAGGAAAGTGGATGAGTTGATGGATGGGTGGAGGAAAGTGGATGAGTTGGAAGACGGATGGAGGGGTAGATGAGTTGAGAGAAGGATGGAAAAAACTGAACTAAGTGCTGAAAGCTTTGAGAAGGGTGTGTGAGGAAAGGAGGTTGTATGGGGAGAGAAGGATATATGGAAAGAGTATATGGAAGAAAGAGATGGTGAGAAGAGGGTGGAGAAAGATTTGTGAATTCTTAGGAGGGAGAAGAGAAGGCAGGGAGAAATAAAAATTTAAAAGAAAAGACAAGAATAGCCATGTATTTGTATGTTGTTTGTCTCATGAGTCAAAGTGCTTGGCAAGCCCCTGTGTGGGCTGTGACGTCACAGGAAATACTTAATCACGGAATACGTAATGCACCACGAAGGTTGTAAGACAAAAGAATAATTCACAAAGGAGTCTCGAAAAAAGTCGAATAAATTAAAAAGACCGCTAAATATATAAGTTTGCTGGGGTCGAAGAAGCATAAGGGAAAAGTACTGGAAAGTAACAACAGTGAAAAGCCAATCTGCAAAAGTTTTATTTTGAATCAAAAAAGTGGACACACCCCCAAAGGGACGTTTTTGTTTCTTCACAAACAACAATCTTTGGTGTCACCTGAAGCAGCTTCAAAAGCGTCATGACGTCAGCAGTGGCAGGCTGGTTGTTGATGCTGACAGCGCTCATCCACCCTTGCCGTTCCTTGCACTTCGCCACCAAGGGCCTCATGGGTGAGAAGGCCAGGCCCTACCTCAGCACCACACCCTCCTCTCTCGATCCTCCCTTGCCACTGCGCCACGCCAGCAAGGTGCGCTGTGCCACTGAGTGCATGCAGAGACAGTCTGCCTGTGGTGGCTTCCAATTCGACAATGCAACGTGTCGTCTGCTTTCCCAGGCTGGCGTCGATCTGCCTGACAACGCCTTCGTCGGATTCCCGGGTTCGTCAGCATCGTTTCGTTTCTTTGATTGTTCCGTTGTCCATTTATAAAATCAAACCTACACCACCGCTGTAGTAATCACCATCGAGGGGTAACATAAGCTTTGAGTTCAAAGTTTCGGATAAAAGGTTTTTCTGCTCGTTCATCTTTTTGGGATACCATCTCACCATCCATATACTGAGTCTGCACTATCCTGCTGTTACCCTCTTTTATGGAACTCTCATATTATGACTGTTTTCGTGAAGCTTTTAAAAGTTTGTTATTCAAACAGTTCGTAGTGAAGCGCTTTTGAAAATTTTTAACCAGCGCTATAAAATTTATTTGAATTTTTTTTTTAATTCTGTCTTTTTTCATCACAAATTTCTTTTCATTTCATTCTTTCGCCTCCACCTCCTCCCTCCACGACCACATCCACCCACCCTTTCCCACATCCACCCTTCATCTCCTCCTCCCTCCACGACCAGTCTGTCCTTCTGGATACAGCCACCTTGGAGACAAGTGCTACATCGGCATTAACCAACGCGTCAACTTCGATGTGGCGAGGCAGAGTTGTCTCGACATAGGAGCTTACCTGATCTTCGTGGTCACAGCTGCCGAGATGGTGTTGGTAAGAGATATGCAGACCAAGGTCATAGGTGGGTGTCTTGGTGGCTTATTAACCTTATATACTCTGAGTGGTCTCGTAACTCTACGGCGTTCATGCCACTATAATAATATTCATATTTGGATTGTATTGTATTTTATTGTATTGTATTGTATTACATTGTATTGTCTTGTATTTTGTTGTATTGTATTGTATTGTATTGTATTGTATTGTATTGTATTGTATTGTATTGTATTGTATTGTATTGTATTGTATTGTATTGTATTGTATTGTATTGTATTGTATTGTATTGTATTGTATTGTATTGTATTGTATTGTATTGTA
>OX387260.1:6281677-6299177 GCA_947562095.1 Branchellion lobata
TGACAGCACTCATCCACCCTTGCCGGTCCTTGCACTTCGCCACCAAGGGCCTCGTGGGTGAGAAGGCCAGGCCCTACCTCAGCACCACACCCTCCTCTCTCGATCCTCCCTTGCCACTGCGCCACGCCAGCAAGGTGCGCTGTGCCGCTGAGTGCATGCAGAGACAGTCTGCCTGTGGTGGCTTCCAATTCGACAATGCAACGTGTCGTCTGCTTTCCCAGGCTGGCGTCGATCTGCCTGACAACGCCTTCGTCGGATTCCCGGGTTCGTCAGCATCGGCACACGTTTGATGATAATGATTAATATGAGTTGTTTACTTATTCACTTCACTCTTTTTGCTTCAGCTGTTTGCTTTGGCTTACTTCCATTGCTTGCCACTTTTCAAATCCACCCACCCTTTCCCACATCCACCCTTCATCTCCTCCCCCCTCCACGACCACATCCACCCACCCTTTCCCACATCCACCCTTCATCTCCTCCTCCCTCCACGACCAGTCTGTCCTTCTGGATACAGCCACCTTGGAGACAAGTGCTACATCGGCATTAACCAACGCGTCAACTTCGATGTGGCGAGGCAGAGTTGTCTCGACATAGGAGCTTACCTGATCTTCATGGCCACAGCTACCGAAGTGATCTTTGTGAGGAAGATGCAGACCGAGGTCATAGGTAGGTGGTCTTGTGGTTGAACCGTTCTTATGTGAGGTAAGCACTGCCTTTGCATGGCGTGGTTTGCCTAAGCCTTCAAAGGCGCTCCCAGAGGAACAGATTGACTTGATGGTGGGCTATGACGCAACGAAGGTAGCATGGCGTCTGTTCTTCAATCGGGTTGTCTCAAAACTCAGGTTTAAGCTCAGTCGGGAATCAAAGTTGGAGCACTTGGCAGCCAACTCACTAACCATCAGGCTACAGGCGAACTTCACAATTAATACTCTTTTTAATCCGATGGTTTTGGGTGTTTTTTAAATCTTCCAACGTGCGACTGTATTTGAGAAAAAAAAAGAAAATAACAAAAAAAAGTTTGAACGATGCTTCAACATTTACCACAGGTTCTTGCTCTTCTTGGACGTCTGGCCAGTGGATCAATGCCTCTTCTGTGTCTCCTTTCGTCTGGAAGCCTTGGCCCGGTGCGGAACTGCCCTTGGAGCACCACCGATGGGTAGCCACTGCCCCCAACAACTACGGAGGCAACGAGAACTGCGTGGAAGTGGCGAGCAGCTACGCAGGTGCCATGAATGACATCGTCTGTTCTGCAAAAAGGTGTCCCATTTGCCAGGTGCAAGAATGGCCTTTCTGAGGAGGATAAAAAGTGGATGAGGTGTGGATGAGGAGTGGATGAGGAGTGGATGAGGAGTGGATGAGGAGTGGATGAGGAGTGGATAAAGAGTGGATGAAGAGTGGATGAGGAGTGGATGAAGAGTGGATGAGGAGTGGATGAGGAGTAGATGAGGAGTGGATGAGGAGTGGATGAGGAGTGGATGAAGAGTGGATAAGGAGTGGATGAGGAGTGGATGAAAAGTGGATGAGGAGTGGATGAAGAGTGGATGAGGAGTGGATGAGGAGTGGATGAGGAGTAGATGAGGAGTGGATGAGGAGTGGATGAGGAGTGGATGAGGAGTGGATGAGGAGTGGATGAGGAGTGGATGAAGAGTGGATGAGGAGTGGATGAGGAGTGGATGAGGAGTGGATGAGGAGTGGATGAGGAGTGGATGAGGAGTGGATAAGGAGTGGATGAGGAGTGGATGAAGAGTGGATGAGGAGTGGATGAAGAGTGGATGAGGAGTGGATGAGGAGTGGATGAGGAGTAGATGAGGAGTGGATGAGGAGTGGATGAGGAGTGGATGAGGAGTGGATGAGGAATAGATGAGGAGTGGATGAGGAGTGGATGAGGAGTGGATGAGAAGTGGATGAGGAGTGAATGAGGAGTGGATGAGAAGTGGATGAGGAGTGAATGAGGAGTGGATGAGAAGTGGATGAGGAGTGGATGAGGAGTGGATGAGGAGTGGATGAGGAGTGGATGAGGAGTGGATGAGGAGTGGATGAGGAGTGGATGAGGAGTGGATGAGGAGTGGATGAGGAGTGGATGAGGAGTGGATGAGAAGTGGATGAGGAGTGGCTGAGGAGTGGATGAGGAGTGGATGAGGAGTGGATGAAAAGTGGATGAGGAGTGGCTGAGGAGTGGATGAGGAGTGGATGAGGAGTGGATGGGTAGGGGATGAAGATTGGATGGGTAGGAGATGAGAAATGGGTGCGTTTGGGTTGATTGGTGTTTAATGAATGGTTTTCCATAGTTTTCTCAATTATACAACCTTTTTTCAAATTCTCGACTTCAACCCTTGTTTTTCGATAAAACTTCAACCTAGTTTGCGAAATATGCGCTATAAAAAGTGTACATTCACTTGAATAAATTGGCCTTGAAAAGCCTTGGCGTTAAACGTCATTAAAAGGATTTTTTCGTTGTATTGTTTTGTATTGTCTATAATTCAATATAATCTAATCAAATCATTTTTATAGCTCTGAGTACACACTGTCTGAGAACTCTCTGCTACGAACTATGATTAATATAGAAGTGGATTGAAAAAATAAAAATAAATAATAATAAAAAAATAAGATTGGATTAAAAGTTTTTGTCGAATAAAATTTAGTTAAAAACTGGAAATGTTACAAGACATGGCAAACAATCGAAATAAAAATAAAAAAATGTATAAAAAAAAGTAAAAATAAAAAAAACAGTACTGTTATAAGGAGTCAATTGAAAACTAAAAACAAGTAAAATATGATAACAAGGTGAGAAGGAAAGTAGTAATGAAATTATATAAAAATTTAATTAAAAAAAAGTTCATTAGAAGTTGAAATGACAAACGATGGAAGACTGGAGTGAAAAGTTTGTTGAGCTAATGAATCTTATCTTTATAAAAATTCAAATAGTGGACTTTAAAAGTGGATTTAGCCTTTTTCGTTCGCTCTGGTCGCTAATTCACGAAAAGTTTGTCTTAAGATATAGCCTTCAAAATTTAGAGTTAAATTATAATCAAAAGTTCATTTCCAGCTAATATGCGCAAATCAAAGACCAAAGAATCTTTCGTCTCCGCCAAAGGTCGTCAGACGCTATCGGAGCGTTCGTCATACAACCAAGACCAAAGCAACACACACCACTTGCCTTACGTAGCCAAGCACTACGAAAAAGGCCCTATTCCGGAACATTCTGTAACCTCATCCAAGGTGTATGACCATCAGATCATTATTTCAATCGACCAACTTCACGACTTTCAAAAAGGAAAAACGTTCAAGACAAAAGTTATTCCAGAACCACGATACAAACATCTGCATTCGTTGCCGAGCAGTTTTCAAATGTTTTCACTCAGGAAATTCCTCAGTTCCATCTCTCCAGCAGCTCGGAAGAAGAGCACCTTGAAGAGAGAGTTGTCTCTCAAGGTTACATCTCAAGCCACCGATAACATCACCAAAGAATCTCTCCATAGAGACTTTTCATTGAGGTCCTTCCCCAAATAGCTTCCAAAACTTTCCAGTTAAAGTTCATTTAATTAAGCTTGAAGAAAATGTTCCATGATCAAGCATAAAGTTTATTGGTTTCAATGAAACAGGACATTCATAATTTTATTTGTAAATTAGTTAAAATGATTATTTGTGAAAATTTTAAAGTTTTTTTACTGTCAAGAGTGCAACAGACTGTGCAAAAATTGAAGCACAAACGGTGGTCAGATGTGGGGGATGAAGTTTACAGATGAACAAACACACAAATGTGATTTTGACAAACATAGAAAGTAAAATAATCTTTTAAAAGTGAATCATTTAGTTTTTCCACTGGTTTTCCACCAGGTGTCAAGTCCTGCTTCGGTTGTCAAACATTCCCTGCCTTCAAGTTCTATGCACCTTCTTACAAACTTCCATTTTGAGTGGAAATTAAAAATGAATTCTTATCATGATAATAATAATAATAATAATAATAATAATAATAATAATAATAATAATAATAATAATAATAATAATAATAATAATAATAATAATAATAATAATAATAATAATAATAATAATAATAATATAAATAATAATAATAATAATAATAATAATAATAATAACAATATAAATAATAATAATAACAATATAAATAATAATAATAATAATAAGAATAATAATGTGACGTTGACACTCGGAACTGTTGGTTCAAGTGATATATCCATTGCAGTTCTAGTGATGTCATGACTTATGTATCTCCTTTGGAGCGGTTTTATTGGCCAAGTTGTCTCGTTGGGACAGTTGTCTGTTTGACAATGATAATTTTGTATGCATTTTGCTGCCCGCCTAGCTGCGCTCTGAGGTTATTCCCCGTATTTCATGGCCTCATGAGCCTTCCAATGATTCCTCGAGTGAAACATTCAGCCACCATTCCATTCCAATAAACCACTGTGCCTTCATTCTTTCCTCACGCCTGCCTCATAATCTAATCTAATCTAATCTAATCTAATCTAATCTAATTTAATCTAATCTAAGCTTATTAAATCTAATCTAATCAAAGTATTTGTAACGAGTGAAGTGAATAAGTAAACAACTCATATTAATCATTATCATCAAACGTGTGCCGATGCTGACGAACCCGGAAATCCGACGAAGGCGTTGTAAGGCAGCTCGACGCCAGCCTGGGAAAGCAGACGACACGTTGCATTGTCGAATTGGAAGCCACCACAGGCAGACTGTCTCTGCATGCACTCAGCGGCACAGCGCACCTTGCTGGCGTGGCGCAGTGGCAAGGGAGGATCGAGAGAGGAGGGTGTGGTGCTGAGGTAGGGCCTGGCCTTCTCACCCATGAGGCCCTTGGTGGCGAAGTGCAAGGAACGGCAAGGGTGGAAGAGTGCTGTCAGCATCAACAACCAGCCTGCAACTAGTCTCTAATTTATTCCACTTTTTGAGACTGCATTGTTAAATATTCTTTTGTTTTGCGACGCCTCCAACGTCATTTATCTTTCATGACGCCATTAGTACGCATTTCCTGTGACATCGTGAAAAAATTGTTTTTTTGCTCTTAATTAACAGCGGGTTTTGTAATCATGTGCAATCTGATCAGAGCATTTGTATAGTTCGTAGCAGAGCGCTCTTGAATAGAGTAGAATCAGCGCTATATGAATGATTAAATTAGATTAGATTCTAGCACTGAGCACTTGAAGCGCCTCTGAAGCAGCCTGCTTTGCGAACTGTACGCTATAACAAAGTGTACATTCACTGATTCCACACTCCTTAAGAGCCCTCTGCTACGAACAGTTTAAAGAGCAATGATAACAAAAATCGGTTTATGCAGTTTTATGCGGCTGAATCAGAAAAGAACACGTTTTTTTGACAGAATTTTCATGAATTCAAAGTAGGCAAAACAATAGACTCTTTTGCATTAGCGCACAATCAATACAAAACGTATTTTTTATAGTCTTTATTATATCAAGTTCAGACATACACTGGAAATGTTATTACATGTAGCATGAAACACATTGTGTCACCTGTCAATGGTCCACCTTTGCAAGCTTCCTTCAAGTGATATTGAGCACTCCTTGCTGGCCACAAACGCTGTAAATTTAAGCTAATAAAATATATTCAAATATAATCTACTCCAATATATTCAAATCTTATCTACTCCAGTATAATCTAATCCTATCTAATTCACTCCATTATAATCTAATCCCATCTTGTCCAATCCAAAACAATCTAATCTAATCCAATTCAACATAATCTAATCTTATCTTCTCCAACATAATTCAATCTAATCTACTCCAGTATATCCCAATAAATTTACTCCAATATATTCCAAAAGCCCTAATCTATTTCAGTATTATATTATCTCATCTAATCTAATCAAATCCGACACAATCTAGGCTAATCCAATCCAACACAATCTAATCCAATATTTTCCAGCATAATCTAATCTTTTCAAACATAATCTAATCTAATCGCATAATTTGTGAAAGACCTTTCAGACATGCTTCAAAAGCGTTCCCAAAAAGAGAGGGTTTATCCACTGCTTTCTTCTAACTGACTCAGCATCCTCAACACGACATCTGTTCTTTACTTGAGTCTTCGTTTTTCAAACTCAGAGACAAACTTGGCGGGAATCAGCAGCTCTTGATCTTACAGACCCCCACACCCTCACAAACTTAGTCTAATCTAATCAAGCCATTTGTATAGCGCTGATTACCTTTCATTAATGAATACTTCGAAAACTTGGAAGACACAAGGTTAGAGTGATTTAGAGACCATCTGATCCAATCTACTCTAAATCAAAAAAATTAATAAGTTTACTAAAAAATTATTGGTTACAAGAATAAAAACAATTAAAAACAAAAAAACAAAAACTCACGAAAAAAAAAATGACTTCCATCAAAGAAAATGTTAAAAAAAAACAATTTGAAAAAATACAGACGCAGAGTGAAAAATGGAAAAAAAAAACTTTAATTATTCTTTTTTTGTTTTTTTTATAATGTTTTCCTTAACAAAAGATACCAGTTTGTTTTCTTTGACATATACCACAACTAACAAGAACAACAAAGAAAACAACACAACCACGCCGTGACTAAGGTAAGCAATGAGTTTTTGAAAAAGTAGGGCGTTGTTACCAGTGGTGGCTGCAATGTTGTTGTCGCTGGTGTGTAAGCTAGTGTTGATGTTGCTGTTGATGTTGCTATTGTTGATGTTGTTGTTGCTTGTTACAAACAACCATTCAGACGATGCCGTCACAACGAAAACAGTGACAAAAGCAGCCACAACGGAAGGAGTAAGTCGGAAAGCTGAGAGGGGAGAGAAGGGGGAAAAGTGGAAGTAGTGGTAGATATGGTTGCTGCTGTAGACAATCCTTAATAACATGGTGATGCAGTTGGCGATGATGAAGGCAACCGGAGGGGAAGGAAGAAGATGGGACAGATTGGACGGAGTGATGAGGGGAAGGATGGAGGTGAGGAAAAGACAAACGAAAAGGAAGGATGCGGAGAAGAGGAACATGAATTTGTTGTGTTGGTTTACTTGCTGAGAAGTCATGGAGGCGTTCTGGAAGGCTTCGAGGACTCCATTGAGGGAGACGAAGAGGAGGTAGAAGGAGGTAGCTCGGAGGAGCATGGGTCCAGGGTGGGTGGAGATACGGCGACCGAAGAGGATGTCGAGGACTACGAAGGAACACGAGAAGCCGAAGGTGCACAGGACGAGGCCGAAGAGAAACCTCAACTTGATCATGCTCTCCAATGCCCTTGCCACCACCTCCAACCCCCCTCCCCTATACCCCTCCACCCTTACTTTCACTCCCCCACCTACCCTTCCTCCCACTTCCCTACCCACTTTTCCGTCTGCCCCCATCCTGCTTCTTGCTTCTCCTCCTACATCCTTCCCCTCCTCCTCCTTCATATTTCCTTTTTTTCCTTCTTCATTTCCATCTCCCCTCTCATCCTCTCCCTCCTCCTCTCTCTCTCTTTCATTCTCCTCCTCCTCTTCCCTCTCTTCTCTCCTTCTCTCTCTTTCTTCCTCCTCCTTTTCCTTCTTTCCATCTTGACACCTCGCCGACCTTGGGATTGACCTTGAAACGAACAAGTAGAAGCCCTCTTCCATAGGTAACATAAGGATTCGGACGACCATAGAACCGAGATTGCTGACCAAAGAATAAATACCCTGATCCTCGAACGATAAAAGACCGAATATCGTCATCATGTATTTTTCGCCTTCCGTGATCATCTGCTTCAAAACCACCTGTTTGGAGAAGCTCCAAAGAAGAATGGAGTTGATGGGGAGGGAGGTGGTGGGAGATGGGTTGGTGGGTAGAATTTGGTGGAATGCGTTGAATGGAAATTCACTTTTAGCATCTGGTGAAATAACTTTTGAAATTCTACTTTCTTTGTTTTTGTGGAGTTTGTATGTGAAGTACGTGTAGTAGGAGATGCTGACACACAGCGAATGGATCAGTCGGGCCACACAGAATGCCTGCAGCCCATAAGAAGGCCACATTACAACACACATGACCACAACCAGCGTCTCCACAGCTAGAGAGAAGCCTTCGACAAAGGGCTTGACTTTAACAAGAAGTAGAATCTGCGTAATGATTCGGATTGGTTCACTGAGAATCTCAATGAAAGCAGCCAAGCTGTAACAGAGCACAGCTGCTGAATAGAAACCTGTCAGCTCCTCTCCTGGCCACTCAAAACACACCAACCACACCGTCATACATAACAAACTCCAAAAAAGTCCAATTGGTAAGCTCAACCAGAGGGTGTTGATGATGGAGGGAGGGATGACTTTTGATCCCTTGTCTCTTGAAAGGCATGTTCGTAGGCAGGGTTCCGTTGAGAGGCAGTAAATGGTGTTGAAGAGAAGCATCAAACGCACATTCACTAAACCCAGTAAATCTTTGCTTATGTATCTGAGTAGGATAACATTCATCAAAAAAGAACTTGCCCTGAAGAGTAGCTGAAAATATGTTTTGTAGACTTAATTAAAAAGAAAAAAAATAGAAATAAAGTAAATTTAAAATTCATTGATTTAATATTCTATGTTCAGTTTTTTTCGAAATGAACTGATCATCAACCAGTTGTTCTATCTTCAATACCTGAACTGCAATGGAGTAATATATGGACTTTGAAGAAGACTGAAGAATTTTTTTGTCATCGACCATAATGATGTTTTCGGAGTTGCAATGAAAATAAAATTTAAAAATTCAGTGGTTTTTTGACTTATTTCAAAGAGTTACGTTTACCATTACTTTAATCAATTTAAATGATCAAATAAATCCACTTTTAAGACTTTTAAAAATATTTTTGAAATGTGGAATAATTGTTTAAAAATGTTATATTGGTTTTTACTTAAAAAAAAACAGAACCACAATCATTTTTTATTATTTTTGTTCAATTACTTTTCAAAAGTACATTGTCCACGTACTTCCTTTTATATTTGGTTTAGTTGATCGGCCGTTCAAAATGGTAATCTTTCATTGTCTTTGATGCTTTTGTCAATACTACATACTACATTTTGTACTTGTTCAACGAGAAAAATATAGTTAAAACAATTTCTAATATGCATTTCAGCGTAAAAAATCAAACTTAAAACATTCTTTTAAAACCAGTAGTATAAGGGTAACTTACCTACAAGGCGGTGTACTTTCAGAAATAAGAATCAATAACAAAATATTTCCATTCAATGATTTCTTTGCAGTCTACGTTAGATATATCTTCGATGGCTCGGTACGTGAGTCCCATTAACCCCGCTGTCTTTCCACAACTGACCATTGTCCTGCTTGCAATTGGAATCTTCTTCACAGCTTGGTTTTTCATGTAAATCCAACTTTTTAATCAAATATTCAAGCTATATATTCATATTTTATTATATAAAACAGTTTATACGATATTATAAGATAAATTTTTTTCTTAATATTATGTATAAAAAGTAAAAATTTAAACAAATTCCTTTTCATCAATTATCAAACCTAAAATCACATTCTGCAAAAAATTTATCAAAATTTAAAAATAAAATCACACCATGTTTTTCCATACATAAATTTCAAAGCATTTTCACTGTTCTCAGATCCATCTTCATCCACATGATCCATTCCACCACTTTCAAACCTTCTTCCTCCAAGCCTTTCAACCACTCCTAAACTCAATCAACCCTTCCTACCTATTCAATCTCTTCTTAGTCTACCTTGCTTTATTTTTTTACCCTATCAAACCCACTCATACATCCATCAAACCCCCCATTTAATTTTTCGACATTTATGATTTACTCCATTGAACCATTCCACACTCATCAATTCTTCCAATAACCCACTAATAATCCTCCCACCTTAATCATTCCTCTCCCAATAATCCTTCCATCTTAAACGTTCCTCCCCCAATAATCCTCCCACCTCATTCACTTCTCCTAATAATCATCCCATCTTAATCACTTCCCCTAATAATCTACCACCAGTTATGAGGTAACTTCCACCAAGTACACCAGAGACCTCTTCAAGGAGCTCTTTGTGGCTCTGGTGGCCTCCCTTTTCATGTCCTTCGGTGTCCTCTTTCTCCTCCTCTGGGTCGGCATCTACGTATGAGCCTCAACCTCTTCCCCCTACCCCGACCCCTTCCGAAACCCTTCCAAAACCCCCTTTGAAACCCCCTCTATACCATCTTCTCCAAACCCTTTTCCCCCATATCTCTCCCCCATGTTCCTTCTGTACCCTTCCCTCA
This sequence comes from Branchellion lobata, assembly GCA_947562095.1. Lineage (NCBI taxonomy): Eukaryota > Metazoa > Annelida > Clitellata > Hirudinida > Piscicolidae > Branchellion > Branchellion lobata. The sequence continues at coordinate 6,291,880 of OX387260.1, forward strand.
ATAAATATAATGGTTTATTGTTTTTTATAACTTCATTCATATTTCCATGATTCAATTTTTTTTCATTATTCAACAGTTTTTTTGATAATTTTAGGCGCGTTCTATTTATTTGTAATAACCCGTGTAATTTATATTAATTTCCATCATTAAATTTTTTTTATTATTCGTAAATTGAATTTCCAATTTGCTTTAAAAAAACATAAAACTAATAATTTATAATAAAAATAATTAATGGAATTTTTTTTTTTTAAATTACCTTTCAAGTCAAATAAAGTCTTTTAAGTTCCAGGCCGTCATCTGATGACTGTTTGAAAGCTGTGTTTTCAATGTTTTGCTAAAATAAAGAAAAATTCGTTTGGTTTTGCGTTAATGCCCATTTCAGGTGAATTTAAACGTTTCCGTGAAAAAAAAACTGTTGAACAAAACTTCATTTTATACGCTCAGTCTATTAAAAAAAATTTTTTTAAAGTCAAATTGGTAAGGTAAGTCATATAGTAAGGTTCATTTTTGAGCAAAAATTGCATTTTATTAAAAAACTGAATATTTTTTTGGATTAAAATCCGTTTTATTTTTCCGAACAGGGTCTTTTTTGATTAAGAACTCCTGTGGTACTTGCTTCAATAAAGTCTGCTGGTGTCGCAAAACACATTCCCGTTGGGTGTAAGAAAGAAAAATTGAAAAAGGCGACAAAAAATAAAAAAAATGAATTTGAAAAAAAAACTATAGAATAATGAATGAACAAAATAAAAATAAATTTGAGAAAAAAATCTAGCAAAATGAATGAAAAATAGTAAAAAAATTAATTTGGAAAAAAAGCTGAACCCACAAAAACTCAACAGACCTATTGCAACAGGGGGAAGGGGCATAACTGGGTGCAGTCGACTTGGTAGCCATGAGGAATGTCGGAATGTATCGAGATAGGAAGAATGTATATTCACAAATACATACATACATACGCACATACACAAGTATACAAATATACACAGATACAAAAATCCAAACACACATATATATATATATATATAACAGAATACCAAAACGAAATACGCCGAGCCTTCGTCTTAAAGTGTAAACTTTGCAAAAGCTGGAAAAAAAATTAATGGCGTGGTTTCGTTGTTTTGTGAGAAGAAAAGGTGATTGACGTTGAATAAAAAAGAAAAAAAAAAGAAAAAAAAAGAAAAAAAAAAGGAAAAAAATCGATAGGTTGGAAAAAACGGCTTTTGTTGAGTGTGGCGATGAATAAATTGCTTGAAAGGTGAGAAATGATGACGAATGTGATACCTTGGTGGTATGAAAGAAAACACTTCGGGAAGAATTTGAAATGTGGCGAACAAAATGAATAAAATGGAAATAAAAATGAAATAAAAATGAATTAAGATGTGATAAGAATGGATAAAAATAAGATAAGAATAAATAAAAATGCAATAAAAATGAATAAAAAAACGCTAAAAATAAATAAAAAAGGGATTAAACAAATGAAAATGAGATAAAAACAAAATAAAACCGTGTTGGAAAGTTAACAAGCTGAGAAAATGGTTGAGTTTTGACCAAAATGATGAAAAAAACTGTTAAAAAAATGGATTTGAAAGTGTGGTGTGAATGAGTTTTGTGTGGTTGTTGAAAAAAAAACAAAAAAAAAGTTGTACTAAAACCACATTAAACCTTTAAAAAAATTAAAATAATAAAAAAAGTAACTTAAAAAATCAGTAGTTATGAATACTTGAATGAAAATTGAAAATTGTAACAAAAAAAATATAAAAAACAAAAAAAAAACGTTTGAAAAACAAAAAAAAACAACAAAAAATAAATAGGTTTAGAAAAATAATACAACCCACTGTAAGGTGTCCCTTCTGAAACTCCATCTCTGCGCCAAAGTAAGTTACTTATGAAGTTATAACAACAATAAAAATTAATAATAAAAAAATAAAAAAATAAAGTTAATTAATAATTAAAATAACAATAAAAATATAAAATTAATGAAAAAAAAACATTACTAATTAATAAAAAAAACAAAAATAATAATAATTATTAAGTTCATATTCTTGCTACTGCAGTTGCTCTCAGAGTCTCATTAGTCTTTTCAAGATCGGACTATTTCTTTTTAGTCTTCCAGCTTATGTCCTTTCTAAGTTACAACCTTCCCAAAACCATGCCTCCACAATCGTTCTTCAGGCAGACTACTTCAGTTCTTCTTGCGCCTGCCTCGATCGCTTGCACTGGTGACCGGTTATCTAAAGATCTCAGTTCGAATTGATGTGGCTTGTAGCAAACATCCTTGCCACTGGTCAACCAGCTTGCTTCTACGATCGTCCATCTATTGAAGATCCTTTTTCTCTCTTGCATCAGCCCTTTCATCAAACCTCTTCGCTCATCCTTCTTTTTTCCCTATACTGCCTCTAACCTAGGGAACGCTTTTCCACCCAACCTCCGCTAGACAACCTAGTCCGCAAATAAAAAAATAAAAAAACAAAAAAATAAAAAAACAAAAAAAATAAAATAAAAAGAAAATAAACAAATATTAGAACGACCAATGATGAAAAAGAATAAAGTATGATTTTTTGAATTGACTGGTAAGCAAACGAGATGAAAAACAAGTAGAAAAAATAGAAAAACTGGATTTGAATTGAAAAAAAACTGAAAAAGGAAAAAGAAAACAAAAAAAAATAATGAACCAACAAACTACGGAAAAAACAAAAAAAATTGAAAAAATTTTTTTTTCTTTATTGAAAAGTATTACAAGTAAAACAATAAAACAAAACTAAAACCAAAATAAATCTATAACAAAAAAAAATTAACAAAAACACAAAAAAAAACACAAAAAAATTAACAAAAAAAACAAAAAAAAAAACAAAAAAAAAAAAAAAAAAAAAAGAAAACAGAAAAACAAAAAGAAAAAGGTGCAGATGAAATAGTAATCCGATAAAATGTTTGATTAAAATGGCGGCAAGAAGGTCCTTGGGTTGTTGTGGCTTGTCCTCACTCTTGTGAGTTTTTTTGTGAGTTTTTCGTGAGTTTTTTTGTGAGTTTTTAGTGAGTTTTTCGTGAGTTTTTGTGAGTTTTTTTGTGAGTTTTTCGTGAGCTTTTTTGTGAGTTTTTCATGAGTTTTTGTGAGTTTTTTTTGAAGTGTTAGCAATTTTTTCGAGTTTTTTTGTGTAGTTTTTGTGAGATTAACGTAAGTTTTTATGGGTTAATTTTATTTTTATTAGTTTTCAAGTTGTTTTTTTTTGTGACTTTTAAAGTGTTTTTCAATATTTTCAGCATGAATTTTTATAAATTTTTATGATTTTTCGCTATTCTGGAAGGTTTGTGCCTTGTTACAAGGGTTTCCTTGAATATATTGTATGAACAACTATTGAACAAAAGTGATAAAAAAAACTCCGAACGAATGAATAAATAAATAATTTATTTATAATTTATTTTTATTGAAAAAAATCGTTTTTTTTGGATTGAAAAAATGCATAAAAAATAAAAGCAAAATGAAAGATGATTAGCTCTAATAAAGGTTTCATACCAGTTTAAAATTTCACAGCTCAAAAAAAAAAGAAAAATGAAAAAAAAAGAATTGTTTGAAGAAATTGATGGAAAAAATGGAACTGAAAAAATTAGAAGCTGAAAAAAATTTGGTGATAATTGTAGAAAAACAAATTAACTGCAAAATTAATGAAAAAAAGATCTGGAAAATAAATGAGGTGCATGAAGAGAAAGAAAACAATAAAAAAAAACTAAAAAACAAAAAAAAAAAACAAAAGAAAACTTAAAACAAAACACTTCCCAAAAAACAGGTTGAGAAAAACTAATGGGTTAAAAAAAATGGCAAAAAATTGCAGACGAACGAGCAGCTAATGCGTCCGTTTCGGAAGAGATTATGTAAATTCACTTTTCACCACCCAGCTTCCTCTAATTTAAAATTTCATGCACAAATCAGCGTTTCCCTGGTGATGCCAGCCATTCGCCGCCATTGCGCACGCACGCACGCATGCATGCACGCACACACACGCACACACACACACACACACACACACACACACACACACACACACACACACACACACACACACACACACACACACACACACACACACACACACACAAGTGTATATGGACATATAACACACATACATGCCCATAAACATACACCCATTCGTACATGCACGCACACACACACACAAACACACATATGCACATAAACAAACAAACACACATACACAAACAAGCGCATACAAGCAAACATATACACGAGCAGACGCTCATCGATATATATATAAGTACACACGCACCTAACACAACACGCGCCTATACGGTCATTCGTATAAACCCATGAGCACTCACGCACACACGCACGCACACACACACACACACACACACACACACACACACACACACACACACACACACACACACACACACACACACACACACACACACACACACACACACACACACACACACACACACACACACACAAACACACACACACAAACACACACACACACACACACACACACACACACACACACACACACACACACACACACACACACACACACACACACACACACACACACACACACACACACACACACACACACACACACACACACACACACACACACACACACACACACACACACACACACACACACACACACACACACACACACACACACACACACACACACACACACACACACACACACACACACACACACACACACACACACACACACACACACACACACACACACACACACACACACACACACACACACACACACACACACACACACACACACACACACACACACACACACACACACACACACACACACACACACACACACACACACACACACACACACACACACACACACACACACACACACACACACACACACACACACACACACACACACACACACACACACACACACACACACACACACACACACACACCTAGAGACATACATCAAGATCTAACAGCATGAATAAAATATATTTTGAAAGTTTACATTATATTAAAAAAATCCTCTTTCTAAAAATAAAAATAAAAGATAGAATATTTCAATTAATAAAAAATAAAAAAAAATAAAAAAATAAAAATTGAAAAAAATTATTTAAAAAAATAATTGGACAGGAATTCAAAACCCTGAGTTTTGTCAGCAAAACGAAAATAAAGAACTGAGTGATAATCACGCAAAATAAAAAAATGAGAAGTCGGAAAAAAAGAAAATGACCTGGAAAAACCCATGTCAGAAAAATTAGAAAAAAGAAAAGTGTTGAAACATTATTTAAATGGACCAAAAACAAAAAAACACGTGGCAAAAAAAAACTAGGAAAAAAATGTGAAAACCATAAAAACGAAAAAAAAAGATAAAACCATGAAAAACTGGAACAAAAATTTAAAAATTCACGAAAAACAAAGGAGAGAAGGATAAAAAAAGGCAACCACATGAGACAGCAAAACTTAACCTCAGCTGCAAGGCAAAATAACTTTGAACAAAATCGATATAACCCAAAGGTTTCATCTGCGAGCCGAATATGTTTTTGAAAAACTCTCTTGAAAAAAAATAAATTTTTAATTTTTTCAATCAAAATTCATTTAAAAAAAATAAGATTTATCGTTTTTTGTCGTTATTTTATGTTTTTCTGAAACATGAACAAACTCTGTTTTTCTTTTTTTTATATTCAATTAATTTCCGCCATTATGAAAAAATTTTCTTTTTTCAACTAAAAATTGTTTTTATTCGGGTTTTTTAGATTTTTTTTTTCCGTTTTTTTTCTTCATAAAGTGACATTTTAATGTTTAATTATTTTGACAGATGAAGACTTTGGGTTTAAATTGATAAAAAGCTTTCTAATCGACCATTCCGCAAACCAAAAAAACTTTTTTCAAATTCGGGGTTCAATTTTTTCCAAGAAAGTTTTTCAAAATATCTTTTTTACCGTTTCATTTTTTCATTTTTTTCATTTTTTTCATTTTTCTTTACTTTTTTTTATTTTTTCCATCTTTTTCATTTTTTTATTAAAAAAAATTTTAAAATTTATTTTATATTTTTTCATTTTTATATTTTTTTTCTTTTTTTTAGTGCATTTTATATAAATTTTTTTTTCCATTTTTTTTGAGTACATTTTGAATTAATGCGTCAACCCGAGTTTCACGAATCATTCTTAACGCTTGAAAAAAGCTTCAAGCGGTCTCCGAATGTGGTTTTTGAGGGGTGGTGTTTGAGGGGTGGTGTTTGAGGGGTGGTGTTTGAGGGGTGGTGTTTGAGGGGTGGTGTTTGAGGGGTGGTGTTTGAGGGGTGGTGTTTGAGGGTGGTGTTGGAGGGGTGGTGTTTGAGGGGTGGTGTTTGAGGGTGGTGTTTGAGGGGTGGTGTTTGAGGGGTGGTGTTTGAGGGGTGGTGTTTGAGGGGTGGTGTTTGAGGGTGGTGTTGGAGGGGTGGTGTTTGAGGGGTGGTGTTTGAGGGTGGTGTTTGAGGGGTGGTGTTTGAAGGGTGGTGTTTGAGGGTGGTGTTGGAGGGGTGGTGTTTGAGGGGTGGTGTTTGAGGGTGGTGTTTGAGGGTGGTGTTTGAGGGGTGGTGTTTGAGGGTGGTGTTTGAGTGTGGAGTCTTGGAATGAGCAAAGGAAAAGGATGGCGTAAGTGATGAGAGAGGATTCAAATTGAGTATTTAGTAGAGTACTTAAAGCTGTACTGGAAGGAAAGAAAATTTTAAAAAAAGAAGAAAAACAAAGAATAAGGAGGAAAAAAAGAAAAATGAAAAAGGAGAATCTGATGGAGAAGAAAAAAAAAATAGACAAAAATTTTGAAATGGTGGAAAGAAAAAAAAAAGAAAAAATTGAAGAAAATGGAAATATGAATAAAAAGAAAATGTATAAAAAAGAAAAATGTATGACAAAAAAAAGTGAAAAAAAATGGATAAGTCAAGAGGAGATGATGTGCATGTCAGAAAGGTGTGGAAATATCTCATATAAAAATCGACAAAAAAAGAAAAAAAAAGAAAAAAAAGAAAAATAACAAGAATAAGAAGAGGAAAAAAAAGAAAAAGAATAAAAAGAAGTATAAAAAGGAAAAAAGAAGAAAATGATGAAGATTAAGATGAGGAAGAAGTAGAAGGAATATAAGTAAAAACAAAAAAGAAGAAGAAGAAGAAGAAGAAGAAGAAGAAGAAGAAGAAGAAGAAGAAAAAGAAGAAGAAGAAGAAGAAGAAGAAGAAGAAGAAGAAGAAGAAGAAGAAGAAGAAGAAGAAGAAGAAAAAGAAGAAAATGATGAAGATTAAGATGAGGAAGAAGTAGAAGGA
>OX387260.1:6311677-6314177 GCA_947562095.1 Branchellion lobata
TTAATAAAGGTATTTTGAAAGCAAAATTGAATGAATGCGTAAAAGGAATGGGGAGAAAAACTAATTTTGCTTCAAAAAAAATTGTGACAGAGATCTTTGACTTGCTTGAACAACCCCACCATCTTGTCGCCTCTTTTCTTTCGTAGTTTTTTTTTCCTACTTTTCAAGTTTAATTTTTGTTTTTTCATTTTTTTATCGTATTTTGCACCTTTTGTTTTTTTATTTTTTTAATTTTTTTCTTTTTTTTTCTTTTCCTTCTTCTGCTTTTTTTTGCATTTACTTCTGATTTCTCTTCTTCCTTCTTCTCTCCATCCTCTTTTTCTTCTTCCTCCTCCTCTTTTTTTCCTCTTTCTCCTCATCTTCTTTTTCTTCCTCTTTCTTTTTCTCTTTCTTCTCCTCCTCCTTCTCCTCCTCCTCCTCTTCCTCCTTCTCTTCCTCCTTCTCCTCCTCCTCCTCCTCCTCCTCCTCCTCCTCCTCCTCCTCCTCCTCCTCCTCCTCCTCCTCCTCCTCCTCCTCCTCCTCCTCCTCCTCCTCCTCCTCCTCCTCCTCCTCCTCCTCTTCTCCCAATCTATTAGCAGCCACTCAACACTCAATTTCCGTCTTTTTGACATGTTTAATCCACGCCACCAATCACGTGGCTCCATTTCTATGACGTCACGAGTTTAATTTAGACCTTTTTCTGGAGAATTTCGAAAGGGAAGGAGTGTCCGAATTTTGTTTTAATTAATTTTTTTCAATTTTTGAATTTTTTTAAGATGTTTTATGTTAAAATTAAAACGAACTTTGCGCTATATAAGTTTGTACTTCACGATATATATATATATCTAATCTAATCTAATCTAATCTAATCTAATCTAATCTAATCTAATCTAATCTAATCTAATCTAATCTAACCTCTTCCACTTTTTTTCAATAAATTTTTTTTTGAAATTTTCAATAAGCTTTTTTTCAGTTTTCAATACCGTTTTTTTGCAGTTTTGTTACAATTTTTCACATTTTTTTCAGTTTTTTCGTTTTTTTCCAGCTTTGAATTTTATTTAATTTCGTTGGAAATTACACTTCTTGAATGAGAAACCAGATTGCAACGTGAAAAATAGGAAAAGATTGATATTAAAAAAAATGGAAAAAAAAATTGAAGAAGAAAAATTGAAAAACAAAAATTGAAAAAGAAAAATTGAAAAGAAAAATTTAATGAAAAAACAGGCAGCCGTGGGAGGAATATTCGAAAAATCTTTTTTCAACTCTTTTTGTTCTCATTTTTAGTTTTTTTCTTTCATTTTCTTCAAGTTGTTTTTATAATCTTTATTTTAGCTCTCAATAGTCTAATCTAATCTAATCTAATCTAATCTAATCTAATCTAATCTAATCTAATCTAATCTAATCTAATCTAATCTAATCTAATCTAATCTAATCTAATCTAATCTAATCTAATCTAATCTAATCTAATCTAATCTAATCTAATCTAATCTAATCTAATCTAATCTAATCTAATCTAATCTAATCTAATCTAATCTAATCTAATCTAATCTAATCTAATCTAATCTAATCTAATCTAATCTAATCTAATCTAATCTAATCTAATCTAATCTAATCTAATCTAATCTAATCTAATCTAATCTAATCTAATCTAATCTAATCTAATCTAATCTAATCTAATCTAATCTAATCTAATCTAATCTAATCTAATCTAATCTAATCTAATCTAATCTAATCTAATCTAATCTAATCTAATCTAATCTAATCTAATCTAATCTAATCTAATCTAGTCTAATCTAATCTAATCTAATCTAATCTAATCTAATCTAATCTAACCATTTGTATAGCGCCATATATCTTCATACCACACGTCTGTACATTTGTAAATGTTACACTTCCAACCTTATGAACCTTTATATATTCATTCACTTTTAAACCTTATTGATTTTTAAACATTGTTTACTTTTAAACTTTTTTCACTTTTACTCTTTTCAAACATTGATCCAAAAATACCCACCAATCATTCCTCTTGTTTCAATAATAATTAATTTTTTGTTTCTTTGGGTTTATTCGTTCCACTCTCCCCCTTTATCGCCCATTAGCTCTGTCTCTTGAACACAGCCGCACTAAAGGCCTTCTTTTTCCGTCTTCCACTTCCGGTAAACTTTCTGTTTCCGTTTTCGGAAGATCTTATCGCCTGTGTCGTTGCGACTCGAGTTTGGAGAAGAAAAAAGTTAGAAAAAGATGAAGAAGAGTTGGAAATATGGTTTTGGGAAGAAAAAAAAAATTAAGATGGTTTTGGAAAATGAGGGTTGTTCCGAAAAATGAAAAAAAAAACTTAGAAAAGAAATGAAAATAAATTTTGATACAAAATAAAAATAGTTTTGAAAAAAAAAACAAAAAATAATTTTTGGAAAAATGAAAATAATTCAAGAAACAAATCCGAAATAAATTTGAAATAAAATGAAAATAGTTTTGAAACAAAATGAAAATAGTTTTGAAACAAAATGAAAAACCAATTTGG
>OX387260.1:6319177-6321677 GCA_947562095.1 Branchellion lobata
GGATGAATGAATGAATGAATGAATGAATGAATGAATGAATGAATGAATGAATGAATGAATGAATGAATGAATGAATGAATGAATGAATGAATAAATGAATGAATGAATGAATGAATGAATGAATGAATGAATGAATAAATGAATGAATGAATGAATGAATGAATAAATGAATGAATGAATGGATGAATGAGTGAATGAATGAATGAATAAATAAATGAATGAATGAATGAATGAATGAGAGAATGAAGAATGAATTAATTATGAATGAATTGATGAATTATGAATCAACGAAAGAATATTAAAAAAATTGTTACCGTTGTCCTTATTGGGTGATGAAGAGCCTAATTGAAGCAGGGCGTCACCACACTGAAGGCTCTTCCACGTCTTCATGACGTGCTCATGACATCGGAAAGTCATTAAACTCACCTAAACATTAGTGTCAATTAGTGTTAATCTTTCAAATAATTATAGAACGCAAAAGAAATTTGATTTTATGTACTGATGATGTATTGTTGAGAGGATATTTTATTATATAATAATAATAAAACATCGTAAAATATATGCTAAGTATTGATAACTTATGAATGGATGAATGAATGTGAAGTTTGTTATAGCGCGCAGTTTGCAAACAGCTTGCGTCGAAGGCGCTTAAGATCAATTGAAAATTAAGCTAAAAAAAGGCTTCAGTGAAGTTTTTAGAAGTTAAGAAAATTCATCAGCGAAGTGGAATGAATACATGAAAGAATGAAAGGATGGATGGATGGATGGATGGATAGATGGATGGATGGATGGATGGAGGGATGGATGGATGGATAGAAAAATAGATGGATGGATGGATGGATAGATGGATAGATGGATGGATGGAAAGATAGATGGATGGATGGATGGATAGATGGATAGATGGATTGATGGATGGATAGATGGATGGATGGATGGATAGATGGATAGATGGATAGATGAATAGATGAATGGATAGATGGATAGATGGATGGATGGATAGATGGAAAGATGGATGGATGAATGGATGGATCAATAGATGGATTGATGGATGGATGAATGGATGAATGGATAGATTGGTGGATCGATAGATGGATGGATGAATGGATGGATGGATGAATGGATGGATGGATAGATGGATGGATGTAATGAAATGGAATGGAAATCATGTTAGTGATGGAGGGCGTAATGAGGATGACAAAATAATTTTAGAAAAAAAAATCAAAAGAATAAAGCAAAAAAAAAACCAAAACAAAACATCAAAAAAAAAAAAAAAAAAACAAAACAAAACATCAAAATGCAAAAAAAGATGATGCGAAAAATCAGAAAAAAAAAACATTGAAAAATTGAATGCATGGAAACAGAAAAAATGAAAAAAAAAATGAAAAAAAAAATGAAAAAGACATGTATGAAAATGAATGAAAACAAAAAATTTAAAAATATAAAAACTTTGCTTGAAAAAAAACAAAATATTTCAAAAATTAAAAAAAAAGATGAAAAAAAGAAATATTTATAAAAATAACAAAAACAGTAAAAATAAATTAAACAAAAAAAACATGGAAATGACTAAAAACAAAAATGTGAAAATAATAAAAAAATTGAAAAAAAAACTGAGAAAACATTGAGAAAGGAATAAAAAAATGAATATGAAAAAAATTATAAAAAAAACTATAAAAAAACTAAAAAAACTGAAAAAACTGGAAAAACTGGAAAAAAAACTAATAAAACTATAAAAAAAACTAAAAAAAACTGAAAAAACTGGAAAAAAAACTAATAAAACTAAAAAAAAAAACTATAAAAAAAACGATAAAAAAACTAAACAAAGTGTAAAAATGGGGAAAAAAATAGAGAATCGAAAGGTTTGGCGAAATGTTTAATTAAATTCTTTAAAATGTTTTTAAAGATGGCAACCGGATTATTTGGGAGAGTAATTGAAGTATGGAGAGAATGGTGGGGGGGGGGGGGGGGAGGTTGAAGAGTGGATGGATGGAAGGATGGAAGGGTGGATGGATTGAGGGATGGAAGAGTGGATGGATGGAAGGATGGATGGATGGATGGATGGATGGATGGATGGAAGGATGGATGGATGGAAGGATGGATGGATGGAAGGATGGATGGATGGAAGGATGGATGGATGGAAGGATGGATGGATGGAAGGATGGATGGATGGATGGATGGAAGGATGGATGGATGGAAGGATGGATGGATGGAAAGATGGATGGATGGAAGGATGGATGGATGGAAGGATGGGAGGATGAAAGAGTGGATGGATTGAAGGGTTGAAAAGTGAATGGATAGAAGAAAGGGTGGAAATGAAAAATATATAAAAAATAGTCAATAAAAAAATAAAAAAAAATAAAAAAGATAAAAAGATAAAAACATAAAAATTTAAAGAAAAGAAAAAAAGTATAAATAAAAAAAAATAAAAAAAGAATATGAAAAAAAGAAAAAAAAAGAAAGGACTAGAAAGGGTGGGAGGTAATAAGAAACCTGAGTCAAACAA
>OX387260.1:6326677-6329177 GCA_947562095.1 Branchellion lobata
TTTTAATTATTTTATTTTTCTTCCTTTTTCTTTTTCTTCTTTGCCCTTTTTTTCCTTCTCTTCTTTTTGCATTTTTTTTTCGCTATTTTTTTTCACCACAAATATCTTCATCTCTTGTCAAAACTGCCCTTCTTAATATTTCGAAATTGAATTAAATGACGCTTCCAAAATAATTTTCCAGAGTTTTTCTCAAAATTAGATTTTTGCGTTTTTTTGTCAGTTCGGTTTTTCGTTAATTTTTTTCGCAACGTTTTCGCATTTTTTTGTCAAGATTTTTAATTTATTTTGCAAAACTCTTAACTTTTGTCCCCTTCAAACAGCCTCAAAGAGTTTTTCTCAAAACAGACTCCTCTAATTAGTTTTGTTATCAATTATTTTCTTAAAAGTTTTTCTAATTTACCTTGAAATGAAAAACATTTTTCAATTATTCCCAAATAAAAAAAAAACAAAGTTTTTACGATGAATTTTTTTCAAACTGGGGTTCTTAATCCAATAAAAACATTTGTATAGCGCCATACTTTGAGAAAGGTTTATAGAATCAGTAGTTCATATCAAAATAAAAATTCCATTTTCATTAAATATTCAGAGAAGCTTTGCAAAAAAACTCAAAAAAAAACAAAACGAAATCTACAATTGGAAAAACTCAACTATAAAAACTAGTATTAGTTTCAAAAATAGTTTGTACCAGCTTATTTACACGATACTTACTGACATGATTTTTTTTGTTCGACACCCATAAGAATCACTTCTCTCCTCTCAATCCGGCCCCTGTTGCATCAGCCAGTTTCCTCAAACCTCTTCACTCATTGCTCTTCTTCCCATACTGCCTCTAACCTATGGAACTCTCTTCCACACAGCCTCCGCTCGTCAACCTCGTTGTGAAACCTTCGTGGGATACTCTGAGTTCACCTTCACCAAGCCCTATTCCTAATTTGATCTTCAATTGATCCTTCGCCTAGTTTGCGAACTGTGCGCTATAAAAAATTTCACATTGATTGATTGATTGAATGATTGATTCATTGATTCATTCATTCATTCGTTCCTTCATTCATTCCCTCATTCATTCATTCATTCATTCATTCATTCATTCATTCATTCATTCATTCATTCATTCATTCATTCATTCATTCATTCATTCACTCATTCATTCATTCATTCATTCATTCATTCATTCATTCATTCATCCCTTCATTCAAGTACTTACAACTTGATGAACCTTCTGTTTAAGTCGGCAATATGGAAAAAAGTACGAAGCATAAAAAAAATTGAATTTGAAAAAAAATGGAAAAACTAAGAAAAAAAAAAAAAAAAAAAAAAAAAAAATTTTTTTAAATTTAAAACAAAAAATTTGAGTGGATCAAAGAGAGCTTGTCACCACAAAGGCGCTAAAGATAGACGCCATTTTGTTCTAATGTGGCTATTAGACAAACCATCGATGAAAAAGAGAAAAGGTGGTAGTAGTAGTGGTGGTGGTGGTAGTGGTAGTAATAGTGGCGGTGGTGGTGGTGGTAGTAGTAGTAGTAGTAGTAGTAGTAGTAGTAGTAGTAGTAGTAGTAGTAGTAGTAGTAGTAGTAGTAGTAGTAGTAGTAGTAGTAGTAGTAGTAGTAGTAGTAGTAGTAGTAGTAGTAGTAGTAGTAGTAGTAGTAGTAGTAGTAGTAGTAGTAGTAGTAGTAGTAGTAGTAGTAGTAGTAGTAGTAGTAGTAGTAGTAGTAGTAGTAGTAGTAGTAGTAGTAGTAGTAGTAGTAGTAGTAGTAGTAGTAGTAGTAGTAGTAGTAGTAGTAGTAGTAGTAGTAGTAGTAGTAGTAGTAGTAGTAGTAGTAGTAGTAGTAGTAGTAGTAGTAGTAGTAGTAGTAGTAGTAGTAGTAGTAGTAGTAGTAGTAGTAGTAGTAGTAGTAGTAGTAGTAGTAGTAGTAGTAGTAGTGGCAGTGGTGGTGGTAGTAGTAGTGGCGGTGGTGATGGTGGTAGTAGTAGTGGCGATGGTAGTAGTGGTGGTAGAAGTGGCGGTGGTGGTAGTGGTGGTAGTAGTGGCGGTGGTGGTAGTAACTGCCACATAAATCATCTTTCTTTATATTACTGTGTTATCTTCATTTGCAGATTCAACTAACAAGTGCTGAAACATGCAACAACAACAACAACAACAACAAAAACAACAACAACAATAACACATCAATAACAACAATAACAAGAACAAGAACGAGAACAACAATAACAAATCAATAACAACAATAACAAGAACGACAATAACAACAACAAAAATAGCAACGAAAAATCTAACGTCGCTTGAAACAAGAACAAACTTAAAGTCTATAAACTACTGCTGTAAAAAAAAACTTGAATAACGATTTCAACTACAACAACAATAATATCAACAACAATAATATCAACAACAATAATATCAACAACAATAATATCAACAACAATAATATCAACAACAATAATATCAACAACAATAATATCAACAACAATAACAACAAAAGAAACAAAACTAAAAATAATAAAC
>OX387260.1:6341677-6351677 GCA_947562095.1 Branchellion lobata
CAACACACCCACCACCATCACTCCCATCCCCCCAATCCACCCTTTCCAGCCAATCAGCTGAGCTTGGTGTTGAACTCAGAGCTTTACGAATACACCTCGACCAATCAGAACTCTGCCGGTGTTGTCATTATTCCTGGCATCTTGCCCCATCCTCTACGTCACCATGACAACCACCATGACATCCACCGTGACAACCACCATAACAACCACCATGACAACTACCATGACAACCACTATGACAACCACCATGACAACCACCATGACAACCACCATGAAGAAGAGAGTGACAGTGGACAGGACCATGACAATTCACCTTTTCCTCAAAAGCAAGGCGTCAATTTCGAGTTTCATGACAGTCATGATGAAGCATTTTCCAGCAATCACCATAGCAACCACCTCAGCAACCACCATAGCAACCACCTCGGCAACCACCATAGTAACCACCATAGCAACCAGTTTAACACCCACTTCAACAACTATCTCGACAAACCATTCAGCAAAAATATCAACAGCAACTATAACAACCAACGTTATGTCCACCCTAGCAACCCCCTTAGCAACCATCCCAGTAACCATCCCAACACCAACCCCAACACCCACCCCAGCAACCATCCCAACACCCACCCCAACACCCACCCCAGCAACCATCCTAGCAACCACCCCAACACCCACCCCAGCAACCATCATAGCAACCACCTTTACACCCATCTCCCATTCTTCTTTACCCTCACAAGACCAAAACTCTATCTGCCTGCAGCCTTGAAAGTCAAGGCACATCTGGTGAAAAATATTCAGTTTTATTTTTTTATTTTGTTTTTTTGTTTTTTTTTAACCTAGTTTTATTCAAATTGCTGAAATATAAAAACTTGTACATGAAAAATCAATTTTTAAGTTTTTTATTTTTTTTAGGATCATTTTTATGAGTTTTGAATAGTTTTTTTGTATGTTTTTTGACTTATTTTTTTCTTTTTTTTTCATTTTATAGTTTTCAACTAACAGTGTCATTGGGAGTAAATGTGTGTTAGTTAAGTGTAATCGTGGTTGATTTAAAAAATAAAAGTTGAAAATAAAGAAAAAAATAAATTCGAAGAAAAAAAAATCTAAAATTGAAGTCAATGAAAAACAAGTTTGAGAAAAAAAAATCAAAGAAAAAAATTCAAAAGAAGAAAAAGGTTTTGAAAAAGGAAATGAAAATAATATCAATGCAGCTCATTTAGATTCAAAATTTATTTAGAAATTAAAAAAAAAGAAAAAAAATTAATTAGGAGAAGAGAAATGTTGGTATAAATAGTCCTGAGGGTTTGCCTAATTGATTGTTGAACAAAGCCGTAACAGTGAAATTAAAAAAGAAAAAAAGAAAAAATAAAGATACAAAAAAATAAAGAAAATTGAAAATGAAAAAAAAAAAAGAAAAAGAAATTAAAGCGGAGAATTAGGGAAAAATGATCTTAGAAGAAAAAATGATGCGATAAAAAACTAAGAAGAAAGCTGGCAAAGTTTTTTTTAAAAATTAAAAAACAATTTTTACAAAATTTTCGTTTTGGATAAAGTTGAAAAATCGCAAAACAAAAAAAAATTAAAAAAAACGAAAACAAAAAAAAATAATTCGGAAAAACTATTTTTTTTATTGAGATTTTTTTTTTCAAATATTAAGAAAAATGATTTCGTTTCTTAGAAAAATTATTTTTGATGGGCCAAAAATATTTTCTTTATTGGTGTCATTTTTTAAATGTTTTGTCATCCTGACGTCTTTTTTCTGTCCTATCATTTTTGTATTTTTTTTTACATTCTAGTTTTTGTTCCAATTTATTTTTTTTCTTTCAATTCATTTTTTTCGTTATAATTCATTTCTAAAAAATTCATTCGTTCGTTTTGATTAATTTTTTTCTTTGTTTTTTTTCAATTCAGTTTTTTTTATTTTGAATCGCGTTTTATTTTTTTTTTTATTAACTTTAAAAACTATTTTTAATTTTTTTCATGTAATTATTTTTTCACATCTTCATTTTCATTATAACCCTTTGATTCCCTTTTATTACCTTTTTTTTTGCTATTTTTTAATGGAAAAAAACGTTTTCAATTTTTTGTTTTTTTATTGACAGACCCTGCAAGAAGAGACCGATGGATGTTACATCTTTGAAAACAAAATCAATAACAATAATAAAAATAACAATAATGATAATAATAACACTAATGATAATAATAACAATAATGATAATAATAACAATAATGATTATAATAACAATAACGATAATAATAACAATAATGATAATAATAACAATAATGATAATAATAACAATAAAAATAATAACATAAATGATAATAAAGATAATAATGAAAATAATAATGAAAATAATGATAATAATAACAATTTTGATAACAATAAAAAGAGTTTTTATTTCAATAACGACAAGAAAACAAATGATGATTATAAAAACGACGCAAAAAACAATAAACCAAATAAAAATGAATATAGTGATGGAAACGAAATCAAACAGAATAACAATAATATTAATAATAATAATAATAATAATAATAATAATAATAATAATAATAATAATAATAATAATAATAATAATAATAATAATAATAATAATAATAATAATAAAAGCTCGGGAAGGAAGAAAGGGATGGAAATAAACAAACGTGGTGTAACTAACAACAACAACAACAATAACAATAACAAGTATAAAAATAACAACAATAACAATAACAATAACAACTATAACAACAACAATAACAAAAACAACGATAACAACAAAAAGATGGAAGCTGGTGATGATGGAAAAAAGGATGAAAATGAGGTCAGAAACAATCAAAACAAGAACCATTTCTTCAACAACAACAACAACAACAACAACAACAAAAACAACAACAAAAACAGCAACAACAACAACAACAACAATGACAATAACAACAACAACTACCACTACAACTACAACAACATTTTCAAATACAACAACAACAACAACAACAACAAAGAGGTCTGTTACACACAGTGTGTCGTTGTCTTGTTGCAAGAAGAGTGTCTCTGTAAGCCATTCTGGAGCACAAGTGAGAAATAATAATCATAATAATAATAACAATAATAATAACAATAATAATAATCATAATAATCATAATAATAATAATAATAATAATAATAATCATAAGAATTTGAAATATTTATAATAAAATGATTATTAATAATAAAAATAAATAAAATTATAATTATAATGAAATCATAATAAAAATAAATATGATTATAATCATAACTATGAATAATTAGTTTATTAACTAATTATAGAGTATAATGGAATAACAATCATTATTATTATCAGAAATATAATGATAATGTGGCCTCGAAACTCTACGGGGTTAATGCCACTATAATAATATTCGTGTTTGTATTGTATTGTATTGTATTGTATTGTATTGTATTGTATTGTATTGTATTGTATTGTATTGTATTGTATTGTATTGTATTGTATTGTATTGTATTGTATTGTATTGTATTGTATTGTATTGTATTGTAATAATAATTATAATTTTTGTTATCAAAATGACGATTGTTATTAGTGTTTTTTTGTTTATTATTTATAAATATATATATTTCTTATTTATTTATTAAAAATATCAAATTTATTTATTCATTTATTTCAAATTTTTTATTTTATTTTTATAAAAATATTTTTGCGAATATATTTTTTGCTTTTATTTTTTATATAAATAATTCATAAATATTATTATTTCAACTTTTATTTTGCACATAAATATTATATCTTTATAAATATCATTATTTTTTCTTTTATTTTTTGTATAAATAATTTATGAAATTATTATTTACGATTTAATTATGAATAACTATTCAAAACTTCCTCAACGACGACGGAAACCTGTGGAGAATCATGCACCGCCTCATGAATACTTCACTCCCGTTTTGTTTTGTTTTTTATAAATTTTTTTTCAATTTTTTTTCAATTTCTTTTCCATTTTTAACATTTTGAATTTATAAATTTTGAATTTTTTGATTTTTTGAATTTTTTTCATTTTTTCAATTTACTTAATTTTTGTTTGGTTTTGTTTTTTTGCTGTATTTTATTGTTTTTCTTGAATTTTTTGAGTTTAATTTTGTTTTTTTTTGTTTATTTGCTATAGTTATCGTTTTTTTTTAATTTTAATTTTAATTTTTCTTGTTTCTTTTTTTTTCTTTTTTTCTACTTTCAGTATTATTTTATTTTTCTAGTTAATACGTTTTGAAGTTATTTTTTATCAGATGTTTTTATTCATTTTTTTTTCAGTCAAACATTTTTCGTTTCGAAGTTATTTTTATTTTGTTTGGTCAAATCGCCAGTTCATAATTTATTCCGCTTTCCACGTTTTTTTTATATCGTAGAGTTTTTCAGTTATTTGTGTTTGTTTTTTTCATTTTTATCTTTTTATTTTTTCAACTTTATTTATTTTCGATTGGTTTTTTTCTGTATGTCATTTTAATCATTCCAAAACTCTTAGGGGCAAACAAAATAAAAGTCTTAGTTTTTTTTCTAAGATCTTTTAGGTAGTTTGAAATGGATTTCAAATCCAAAGCCTCTTCACAATCAAACTTGTGTTTACGTGTTGCGTTTTGATTATATAAAAACTTATTTGAAAACAGTTTTTCTGGATTTTCGGGATTTTTTTTTATATAAAATTAGTTTTGACTCCACCAAAAAACTTCATTAAAAAAACATTTGCATTATCCCTTCTATTGCTTTTTGTTTTTATGCGTTTTTCATACTGTTTCTAATTATTTTTTTATTTTTTTAGAGTTGATTTTTTCGTTTTTTTTCAAGATTTTTCATTTTACTCAAACTGTCCATTTTAATTTTTTTATGGTTCATTCTGTTTTTTTCTCCATTCTTCAATTTTTTTATTTTTTTTTTATTTTTTCATTTTTTAGTTTTTCTGTTTTTTTCATTTTTCAATTTCTTTTTTTTCAGTTATTCGCTTGTTTATTTATTTTATTCAATGTTGTGTTTATTTATTTACCTCTCCCCAAAGCTACGCTATAAACACAACTATTACTCCGCAAAACTTCCATGGCTCAGTTTTGCCGCAAAACTCGAGCAAAATGAAACAAAAAAACTACAAAAAAAGCTCATTTTTTGGTTCAAAAACTTCACAGATTACCTGAAGTCAGTACTTTTCTAGGTTTTCAAACCTCAAAAAAAAAACTAATAACTTCGACACCTATTCAGCAAAACTAAAAAAACAAAAAAAAACAAAACTAAAAAAACTGTCAATTTTGCTGAATTGTCTTTGAGATGTTCAATTTTTAATTTGAACAAAATTAAAAACAATCACACTTTTTTTTTCTTCTTTTTTCTCCTTTCTTTCTTCTCATTTTTTCATTTTTTCCTCCTTTCTTCATTTCTTTCTTTTTTTTTGCTTCATTCATTTTTCTAAAAGCTTTTTTTTGTTATTCTTGCTTATTAGGATTTTTTTTTGTTTATTTCTTTTTTTTTTGTTTATTACGATATTTCATTTTTTTTCTGTTTTTTTTTTCGATTAGAAAAGTCCAAATTAACGTTGTAGACATCTGGAATTACTTGTTTCTTGTTTTTTTTGTTGTTTTTTGTTTTGTTGATGTTGTTTTTTGTTTTGTTCTTTTTTTTTGTTTTTTTTTCGTGATTTTTTGTTGTTGCCATTTTTTTGTGTTGTAAAAATATTAAAAAAATTTTTTTAAAATGTTATGTTGTTGTCACTGTTGATAATTGTTATCAGTTTTTTCATCATTTCCACACTATTTCGTTATATTTCCTGTTTTTGTTTTTTTTTTCTTTTATTCAAACTCAAAGTTTTCTTCGTATAAAAAATGTTTTATTTTAACTTTTAGTTTTTTTTCGTTCTTTTAAATTATTTTTTTTTTTTTTTTTTTTTTTTTACTTTGTTTTTCCATTATTCATTATTTCGTTTAAACTCTTTTTTTTCGTTTTGTTATTATTTTTCATTTCGTTTTTTTATTTATTATTTTTTTTTTAAGATTCATTCTTTGTTTTTATTTTTGTTTTTATGTACGTAGTCTTCTTTATGGCAATGACGTAAATTGTTAATTATCTGAGATAAACATGGAAACAATGAAATAATCAAAACAAAAAAAAACAAAAACAAATAAATAAAACAATAATATTTTTTTAATATTTTTTTAAATATTTTTAAATTATTCTTGAAAAAATTTGAAAGACGATTTTTAAAATTCAAAAAATAAACACCAGATGTTTTTATTAGGTTGTCCATTTTTTTTTAAATTTTATTTACTCCATTTTTTTTTCTTTTTTTTGTGATTGATTCCCATTCTTTTTTTTTTGTTTTTTTTTTTTTAAATTATTTTTTTTAATTTTTTTTTCACTCGACCTTTTTTATTCTTTTCAATTTAATTAATTTTATATTTTATATTCAATTTTGTTTTTTTACATAATAATAATAATAATAGTAATAATAATAATAATAATAATAATAATAATAATAATAATAATAATAATAATAATAATAATAATAATAATAATAATAATAATAATAATAATAATAATAATAATAATAATAATAATAATAATAATAATAATAATAATAATAATAATAATAATAATAATAATAATAATAATAATAATAATAATAATAATAATAATAATAATAATAATAATAATAATAATAATAATAATAATAATAATAATAATAATAATAATAATAATAATAATAATAATAATAATAATAATAATAATAATAATAATAAAAACAATAATAGTGATTATTTCTGGTAAAAAAATGATAGAAAATATTATGAATTGTTGTAAGACTGAAAAAATCCTTGCTCCGTCGTTAAATTTATTACTTCATCCATCCTTCCATCCATCCACCCATCTATCCATCCATCCATTCATTCATCCATTCATCCATCCATTCATCCATCCATCCATTCATTCATCCATCCATTCATCCATTCATCCATACATCCATTCATCCATTCATCCATACATCCATCCATCCATTCATCCATACATCCATCCATTCATCCATCCATTACTCTAGTCATCCATCCATCCATCCATCCATCCATCCAACCATCCACCCATCCATCCATCCATCCATCCATTCCTCTAGTCATCCATCCATTTCAGAGTCATGTCTTTTTCAAGTCATTCAAGAGCTTTAATCTTTTTCATTCAAAAAAAACTTTTGTTGACGGAAAAAAAACTTGGTTGACATAAAAAAAAACAGAAAGTAAACTTTTTTTTTTTAATTTAAGAAAAACTCAGCAGAGATCCCCCAAAACTAAAAAAAACTACAAAACCCAAAACAGCTCATCAAAAAAAATTTGAATTATTTAAAAACTTAAAAAAATTGATTGACTTCCAAGAGCTAGAGTCTGAGAATTGTGAAAAAATTGTTTAAAAAATCGAAAAAAAAAGCAAATATTTTTTATTAAAAACATAAAAAAAACACGTGAAAAACACTTTGATAACAGTTGAACACATTTGGGAGGTTTTTCAGTTGTTTATAAGATTTTGAAGTGAATTTTTAGGAAAATGTTTTTGAAAAGAATTGAAATGAGTTGTTTTGAATTTAAATTTGAGATGAGATTTGAAAAATACAAAAAAAATAGTTAAAAAGAATTTATAAAAAAATAAAAAACAGTCATGAAAATAAAAATTGAATAAAAAAAAAGAATGTTAAAATCAATTCATGAGCAAAAAAAATTAATGAAAAACTTTTATTTTTATTAAGAAAAAAAAATAACTTCAATAAAAAACAAATTAAGTAACAATTAAACATGAAAAAAACTAACATAAGAAAACTTCTTGAAAAAATAAAAAAACTAATAAAAAACAAATCAAAAAATGTTATTACTAATGAAAAACCGTTTAAGGAATTTTTTATGAATAAAAAAACTTTTTGTTAAAAATTCAATGGAAAAAAGATAAAATCTAAACTGGAATGCTGATAAAAAAAAATTGGAAAAAAGATTTTTGAGAAAAACAAAAATGAAGAAGAAAAAACACACAAAAACATTTTTTCTATTGGAAACTTTGAAAAACAATTACATTTAAACAAAAAAAAAACTTAAAAAAATTAAAAAAATTAAAAAAAATAAAAAATAAAAATAAAACAAAAAGATAAGAAAATTTTTCCAAAAAGATTTTTAAGACGCTCCATTAGCAACAAAAAAAATAAGAAGGCCCAACTACCAAGCAGTAATCGAAAACAACAACAATAAAAACAACAATAACAACAACAACAGCAACAACAACAACTACAACAACAACAACAATAACAACAACAATAACAACAACAACAATGACAACAACAACAATAACAACAACAAAAACAATAACAACAACTGCACAAACAACAACAACAAAAACAAAAACAACAAAAACAACAACAATTCTTCAAGCTAGCACCGACAGCAACAACAAAATGTCATTTATCATTCTTAATGAAACCAAACTATCTGCCTCACTACCCCTCTGCTGCTGCTACTACTACTACCACTACTACTACTATTACTACTACTACTACTACTACTACTACTACTACTACTACTACTACTACTACTACTACTACTACTACTACTACTACTACTATTACTACTACTACCACTACTACTACTACTACTACTACTACTACTACTACTACTACTACTACTACTACTACTACTACTACTACCGCCACCACTACCACTTACCCATATAGAGAGTCTTGGTCATTAGAATTTTTTTCTATGCTTTGATGATTTTTCGTTTCTCAATAGTTTTTAATTTTTTTTCCATTTTTTCATGAATCATTTATTTTGTTAATTTTTTTTTCAAAACTGATTTTTTTATTTTTTTTATTCACATTTTTTTAATTATTATTTTTTAATTATTTTTTTATGTTTTTTTTTCATTAAAAATAGTTTTTTTCATCAACGTACACATTTTTGAAAGCTATACCTTTTTTCTCATGTTGTTTTCTTCCCAGTTCTATAATTATATTTATCTTTCAAAACCGGAAAAAAAATTTTTTTTTCTTTTTTTTTCAAAATTCAAATTTAAAAGCCCGCCGTTTTCATCTTTTTTTTCTCAAACACAAGTCCATCACTTTTTATCTGATTTTTGTTCTTTACTCGTTTTATTTCAACTTTTTTATTTTCTTTAATTTTTTTTTGTGGTTTAAAGTTTTTAGTTTTTCAAAAAAAAATTAATTTTATTTTTGTTTATTTTTTTCGTTTTTCTGCACTATTTCAGGTATATTTTAACTATTGTCTCATGATGAGACAATAGTTCTTTGAAGAATTTTTTTAAGTTTTTTTAAGTTTTTTTTAGTTTTTAATTTTATTATTTTTTAATCTCGTTTTGATTTTTCGTTAATGAAAATTTATCTATAAGTTTTTTTTTTAAACTGTTTAGAGTCATTTTTTTCATTAAAAACATTTTATTTCGTTATTAAAATCTCCAATTTCCTTTTTCATTTTATATTTTCAGCTTCAAAATTTATTTTTCAAACATTCTGCAATTTTTATTTCAATTTTTTTTTACGAAAAAAAAACATAAAAGTAAATAAGTTTGTATGCGTATGTAGTTTTCATATGAAAAAATAAAAATAATCAGAATATTGAAAAATAAAAAAATAATTAAAAAAATAAAAATATTGAAAAAAAATAAAATATAAAAAATAATAAAAACAAGAAATTAATAAAATAATGTAAATAATTTGAAAAATTAAAAGTAATAAAAAATAAAAAATAATAAAAATAAATTTGTTATCAACAAAAACGAACATTTTTTTTGGTGAAAAACCAAGAAAAAGAAAAATATTTTCAACCTAATCATGTCTAAAAAGGAACTTTTGAAGTTTAAAATTTGAAATAAAAACCTAGAATGAATAGAAAACATATAAAAACTCACACTTTGTTTTTATTAAAAAAATCAAACTTTGTTTTCATAAAAAAATTGAAAATTTTTTTTTTTTAAACAAGTTTTTAGGAAAAAGTAAAAAACTCTTTTAT
>OX387260.1:6361677-6366677 GCA_947562095.1 Branchellion lobata
AAAATAAATAAAACTTAAATAAAAAAATAAAAACAGAAAAAATAAAAACAGCAAAATAAAAACAGAAAAAATAAAAACAGCAAAATAAAAAAAGAAAAATAAAAACAGAAAAAATAAAAACAGCAAAATAAAAACAGAAAAAATAAAAACAGCAAAATAAAAAAAGAAAAATAAAAACAGCAAAACAAAAACGGTCCAAAACAAGCCATATTTCATTTGATTTTGAAGGTCTTTTGTTTGGAAAAGTTAGCAGTTGTAACTACACCGTCTCATTAACTCTTATTTATGGCTCAAAAACAATAAAAAACAAAAAAACTATTGAATGAGTGAGTGTATGAATAAATTGCCAATGAATGAATGAAGGAGATATTTTGAATGGATGAATAATCTAATTGGGTAGAATAACAAAATAAATAATATAAATAAAATAATTAACAAAATAAATAATATAAATAAAATAATTAACAAATAAATAATATAAATAAAATAATTAACAAAATAAATAATATTTATTTATTTATTTACAAAATAAATAATATTAATTTATTTATTTAAAAAAATAAATTAAAACCCTGGAAAACTATATGAATAACTTAGTTTTTTTTTCAAAATAAAAACTGAAAATTGTTTTGATTAAATATAAAAATACCCAAAAATATATCAAATATTTTTTTAAAAACGCAATAAATTATTTAAATTATTTTTTTAATATATTGAAAAAAATCTCAGTTTAATTTTTTATTAAATAAAATCAAATTATCATTTTGAAAAAAATTTTTTTCCAACAAAACAAACTACAATGCAAAAAACGAAGCTTCATAAATTTTGATTTTCAAAACTATTTTGTGATTTACAAGTTAAAAACAAAACAAAATAGATTTGCATTTTTTATGTTGACTTCATTCAAGTCTCTTGAAGCGCACAAAATTTGATAACAAAATTATTGCGTTTTTCTCATTGCGTCTTTCAATTTTTTTAAATAACTTTCTGGAAGAAAAAAATCTTTTTTAGAAAAAATAATTTTTTTAAGAAAAAAAGATTTTTGAACAAAAACTACTTTTTAATAAAAATAAAAACGCATTTGGGAACTAAAAATAATTTCGAAAAACTATGATGAATTACGAAAAATTCTGAATTGAAAAATTATTTGAAAGCTGAGAAAATTGACAAGTTTTTATTTTTTTTCAAATTTCGGATTTTATAACAACATGGATTATCCATTAAAAACAGTTTTTATCTAAAATGAAAAAAACTATGAAATAATTTTGTTTAATTTTTTTAAATTTTTCATGCAAAATTAATTTTCTTATTCGAATCATTAAGTTAATGTTTTTTTAAGCCTTTCACGTCATCGAGACATTTTCTGTGACAATGAAAAATAAAAAATTAAAAAGCAATTTGGGAAAACAATAATTAAAAAAATAAAAATTAACTTTTTTCGAATTAAAAAAAAAAACTCAAAATAATTGACAAAATAGTCAAAAAATTGTGAAAACATTTAACACAAATCCTTTTTATAAATTTAAAAAAACGATGTTTGAAAAATTATTTTTTTTTAATTAGAAAAATTGGTCAAAAAAAATGATAAAAAATTCACAGTTATTTTATTTACACAAAAGCTTTTTGCTGAGACTAATGCATCATACAACAATAATCTTTGATAGACAAAAAAAATATTTTGCAAAATTCAATATGAAAAAAATTTTTTTTTGCAAAATTCAATATGAAAAAAATATTTTGCAAAACTTTCAGATCGAATCAAAGACAGGCTTTTCGAGTTTTGCAGTCATTGTGAAAGCAACAAAAACCTTTTTTCTGTTCCACTCCCAACCACATCATTTTCATCCTCTTCTTCTTCTTCTCCTTCTTCTTCTTCTTTTTCTTCTTCTTCTTCTTCTTCTTCTTCTTCTTCTTCTTCTTCTCCTCCTCCTTCTTCTTCTTCTTCTTCTTCTTCTTCTTCTTCTTCTTCTTCTTCATCTTCTTCACCATCGAGTACAAAAGCAGTTTCTTCTAAAGCATCTGATTCACCTTCATTGGGAGAGTCAGTTCTCATCAACCGATCGCAACAACAACTGCCCACACATCCCCCCACTCAAGCACCTATCCAACCACCAACTCAACCCTACCCTCTTCCTCCTCCTCCTCCTCCTCCTTCTCCTCCTCCTCCTCCTCCTCTTCCTCCTTCTCCTCCTTCTCCTCCTCCTCCTCCTCTTTCTCTCCCTCCTCCCTTCCTCCTCCAGTGTGATCATACACAGACCTACCATTGGCACACATCATTTACCAATCATCCCGTCACCGCTTCACATTACTTCACTTCCTTGTCTGCCTTTCCTCTTTTCCCTTCTTCGTCTTCCTTTTCCTCTTCCGTTTATCATCCGTTTCCGGTTTCGGCTTTTTCTGCTTTAAATAGTCCTTCCTTCCTCCACCACTCTTCTTCCCTCACATCTTTTTTTTCCACCTCTTTCCATCAAAACCTTGAAAATGATTTTTTCAAGTCTTTCTTGTCATTTCCTTTTTCATCGCCATCATCACCAACATCCTCTTTTCTTTCTTCTTCTCCACCATCTTCACCATCGTATTCTTTTTCCTCCTCCTCCTCCTTTTCCTCTTCCTCCTCCTTGTCCTCTTCCTCTTCTTCCTCCCCTTCCTCCTCCTCTTCCTCCTCCTCTTCCTCTTCTTCTTCACTTCCAATAATGTCCCCGCTGGAAATCAGCGCTAAAAAAGTGAGCGCTCGCAAGTGCTCAGCTGCAAATATCCTATCACGTGTTTCCGCTTCCTTGAAAGCACGTGACCGACAAGAAATAATCGAAATGACGTCAGTGACCAAAAGGGCGGCAGTTCAAGTCGAGGAGTTGCGTGGTTGGGTGGAAGAGGTGAAGGGGTGGATGGAGGAGGAGGTGGTACAGAACACCATGTCACGTGTGGCCTTCCACGTGAGGGTTGGGTTAGCTGGAGTAGTGGAGCAATTCGATAGGTGGTTCGCCAGCCCCTTCCGGAACATTCGGCGGGAATTCCTGGACCAGCTGTGGCAGGGTAGTGCCGAGCTGGTGGCAGAAGTGCAGCGGGTGGCCAGACATATGAGGTTCGTGTCTCCGGGCGAGCCGATGGCCAAGAGACTACTGTACCACTCTATAGTCAACCGCATCTCCAACCGCCTCGAAATGGCTATCACCGCCTCCAACAATTTTTCCCACATCCAGAAGTCCTTTCGCACCTTCCAAACACCCTCCAGCCACCACTCAAACACCCTCAAACACCCTTCATCTACCAAGTATGACTCTTACCTCCTCCCATACGCCCTCCTCGCCCCCCTTCCTGGAAAAACTCAACGCTGGGCTGCATACCTACAAGACATTGAAACTAACGCGGCTGGTTTGATAGAGCCCATCATAGAGCTGAAGGAAGTGATGAAGGCTCTTTACAAACAGTCATCATACAATGGCACTCATCTTGCCAACGTGTTAGACACCTTCAAACGGCGGTCTAGCCTCATCAAGGTGAACTCCGATTCCCTAGAGAGTGATGTGATCAAGGGTACAACAGACCTTCTCAATAGGCGCATCGGCCACTTCAAAAAACTCAATATAACACTCTTCCACCACTTTCAGACTGTGGCTTCATCACTGGAGTCGATACTTGTTTCTATTGATACATCTTTCCATGAGGGTTTCAGTGGCTTGGAGTCGTTTTGTGAACAGGCTCAAAAATTTTTGGATGGTAGGGGTAGAGGTGGATTGAATGGAGCTGGAAAAAGCAGAGATGGAAGCTCTGGACAAGAAAAAGATTGGGATGGAAAGAAAAGAGAAGATGGAGGAGGGAGGGGTAGGAAGGAAGAGGGTGGAGGAGGGAGGGGTAGAAAGGAAGAGGGTGGAGAAGGGAGGGTAAGAAGGGAAGAGGGTGGAGGAGGGAGGGGAAGAAAGGAAGAGGGTGGAAGAGGAAGGGAAAGAGAAGAGGAGGGTGGAAAGAAGGGGGTTGGAGGAGAGGAGGGTGGAGATGGAAAAGAGGTGGAAAGAACAGGCTTGTACTCGACGGCGAACGAACGGATGGTCGTTGAGTCGCTAATACGACTGAAGTCTCTTTACGAGAATATTAATGCCAAGGCCAACAATGATTTGATGGTGTCATTTGAAGAGTTGTCACGTGTCAGAAGGGAAATTTGGCGCGAAATGAGGTCGGAAAGTGAATTGAAGAATTTTTACGTCAACATTCATAATGATGTAAATGAATTGCTTCTGTGGAAACAACAAAAAAAACAACCACAACAACAACAACAACCACAACAACAACATCAACAACAACAGCAACAAAAGTTTGATCACATGATGATGATCATGAACAGAATGATTCTCAAGGCTCGTCATGATGATGGTGATGGTGATGATGATGATGATGATGATGCTAAACACTCTCACCACCAAAACAACAACAACAACAACAACAACAAACCACCACCACTACAACCATCATCACAACAAATACCGCCACAAGCAACCACAGCCACCACAGCCACAACCGCCACCACAACGACCGATCCACGACAGCTACAGCGCCTCTTGAACAGTAACCTTTACATGAGTCGCGCCACGTTGAAAAAAAACGACTTTGACGCAAAAGTCGAAAAAGGAGCCGAAATGATAAATAAAGGAGCCATGAAGGAAAGCTGGGTTCGACTAACGGCCGCATTTGATCGAATATTAATCTCTTTTTCAGATCTCAAAGTGTGGTGTGGTGACGAAGTTGCTGCTGTGAGGTGGGTGAGGAAAGGATGGGGGGGGGGGGGGGGGGGGAGAAGGGGGGGAGAGTGGGTGTAATGGGTGGAAAGAGGGAGGGGGGGGAAGGGATGGGGGAGGAAGGATGGAAAGAAAGAATGGAAAGAGGGGTTGGTGAAAATATGTGGTAGGAGTGTGGTGTGCAGGTGGATGAGATTATTGGGGGGGGGGGGGTGAGTAGAAGGACGGATGGATGGATGAGTAAATGAATGGATGGATGAATGGATTGAT
>OX387260.1:6376369-6396369 GCA_947562095.1 Branchellion lobata
TTTTTTTAAATTTTTTTTTCATTCTGAATTAATGTTTTTGTTCCAAAGTTTTGGTACACATTCATCTTTGACATTAAATTTTCAAACTCAACAAAACGCGAATTTGAAAAAAAAATTAAAAATTTTTTATTAGAAAAAGTTTATTCTTATCCACGATTTGCATCCTTTATGAAAATTTTTTTTTTGAAATTCTACCAATCTTTAAACTTTTATTTTTATTTTTTATTTTTTAAGGTTTTTCATTTTCAGAAATTTTAACTTTAGAACTTCATTATCTTGATTTTTTTTTGAATTTTTCAAATGTCAGAATTTTTCAAGTCTTAGAATGTTTTAATGCTCATAATTAAAAAAAAAATATTGTTATTTTTGTTGTTCTCATGATTAAAAATATAGTATTATTTTCATAATTTCAAAAAAATATTTTCATTTTCATTATTTTCTACAATTTTTACACAAAATAATTTATTTTTTTAATGAAATTTTTTTTTTTAATTTTTCATACATCAATACACTCATAAAACTTTGTTTTGTTTTTTAAAAACTCAACACAAAAGATTCTCACGGAGTCTTTGTCACTGCCGCAAAATGTTTTTGGTCAAAAGTATAATTTAAAACTATTTTAAAAAAATTTTTTAATTTTTTAAATTTTTTTATTTTTTTATTTTGTGAAAAAGTTGTTTTTGTATTAAATTGAAATTATTTTGATGCAGAAATTTGAGTTTTTATTTTAATTTGCAAAACAAAAGTTGACAAAAGAAAAAAACTTTAAAAAATAACAAAAGAAATTTGAAAAAAGTTGAAAAAAACAAAAATAGAGAAATGATAAAAAATAAAAGCTTGAAAAAAACAAGTAAAATGAAAAAATGAAAAATAAAAAATAAATAATAAAAAATAATGATAAATAATAATAAACGAAAAAAACAGAAAAGAGTATAAAAAGCAAAAAACTCGGCATTGTTTGAATATCAAAAGGTCCAAGTGCCGATTGGACTGAGTACAAAGAAATAAATAAATCCAGTGGAGTACTAGAGCCATAATACTTCTAGTACAATGATGGTTTCAGTACAAAAATACACCTAGTACAATAAGACTCCTAGTACCATAATACTTCTAGTACAATGAGACTTTTAGTACAAAATTTTTTTTGTACATTACAATATTGTTAGTACAATACAATACTTTCAGTACAATAAGAAACATTGACAGCATGGAAAACAATTTGAAACAATAAACTAAATTGATTAAAAAACACAATAAAAACGGGCAAAAAAGAGAAAAATGAAGAAATAATATAAATAATAATAATAATAATAATAATAATAATAATAATAATAATAATAATAATAATAATAATAATAATAATAATAATAATAATAATAATAATAATAATAATAATAATAATAATAATAATAATAATAATAATAATAATAATAATAATAATAATAATAATAATAATAATAATAATAATAATAATAATAATAATAATGAAAATAATAATAATAATAATAATAATAATAATAATAATAATAATAATAATAATAATAATAATAATAATAATAATAATAATAAAAAGAAGAAGAAGAAGAATAATAATAATAATGATAATAATAATAATATGAAGAAGAAGAAGAAGAATAATAATAATAATAATAATAATAATAATAATAATAATAATAATAATAATAATAATAATAATACTAATAATAATAATAATAATAATAATAATAATAATAAAAAGAAGAAGAAGAAGAATAATAATAATAATGATGATAATAATAATAATATGAAGAAGAAGAAGAAGAAGAAGAAGAAGAAGAAGAAGAAGAAGAATAATAATAATAATAATAATAATAATAATAATAATAATAATAATAATAATAATAATAATAATAATAATAATAATAATAATAATAATAATAATGAGATACAGGATTCGAAGGTATCAATCGAGAAGTAAGTACAAGACAATGAAGTAAAAAAAATGAAAAACAAAAAAAAACAAACAAAAACAAACAAAAACAAACAAAAAGACAAAAAAAACAAACAAACAAAAACAAAAAAACAAAACAAAAAATCAGAAAGACAAAAAACGAAAAACAAAAAAACACAGAAAACGTGATAAAATAAAGACAGCACAAAAGAAAAAGACACACGAAAACAAAAAAACATACAACAAGGAAAATCAAAAACATACAAAAACTAATGAAACATACAAAAACCATTGAAACATACAAAAACCAATGAAACATACAAAAACCAATGAAACATACAAAAACCATTGAAACATACAAAAACCAATGAAACATACAAAAACCATTGAAACATACAAAAACCAATGAAACATACAAAAACCATTGAAACATACAAAAACCAATGAAACATACAAAACCCATTGAAACATACAAAAACCAATGAAACATACAAAAACCAATGAGACATACACTAGACAAGACAATACACACAAGGCCATAAAATCATAACACAAAAGACAATAAAGCACACGAGACAATAAAACACACGAAAGGAAGATAACAAAAGAGTGAGGAAGGTGATTAGGAAATTCACAATAAGATCAAAAAACAACAACACAACAACAAGCTAACAAACACAACAACAACTCAACAAACACAACAGCTCGAAAAACACAACAACAGCCCAACAAACACAACACAACTCAACAAACACAACAACTAAAAAAAACACAACAACAACTCAACAAACACAACAACAACTCATCAAACACAACAACAACTCAACAAACACAACAACAACTCAACAAACACAACAACTCAACAAACACAACAACAACTCAACAAACACAACAACTCAACAAATACAAAAACTCAACAAACACAACAACAACTCAACAAACACAACAACAACTCAACAAACACAACAACAACTCAACAAACACAACAACAACTCAACAAACACAACAGCTTAACAAACACAACAACAGGCTAACAAATACAACACAACATTCCAACAAACACATGACGACATTGTTGTTGTGGTTGTTTTTGGTGTTTTTATTATTGTTGTTTTTGTTTGTCTTCATTGTTTCTTTTCAAATTGCTTTTGGGGTTTTGTCGTCTTTGTTGTTGAGTTGTTGTGCTTGTTGTGAGGCTATTGTGTTTGTTGGACTGTTGTTTGTTTGTTGGGCTGTTATTGTGTTTGTTGTGAGGCTATTGTGTTTGTTGTGAGGCTATTGTGTTTGTTGGGCTGTTGTTGTGTTTGTTGGACTATTGTTGGGTTTGTAGAGTTATTGTTTTGTTTTTTTTGGGCGATTGATTTGTTTGTTGCGCTTTCGTTTTGTTTGTTGGAACGTTGTGTTTGTTCGGATCTTAACAACAACAACAATAACAACAACAAAAACAACAACAACAACATAATGAAGCTTTACCTACTTGAAAATATTTTGAAAAAAACTTGAAAAACTAAAAGTGGAATAGGACTTGAAAAAAGATTTAAAAAACATAAACAACCTAAAAATTTTGGTTTGAAAAACTTTTTAATTTAAAAAGAAAAAGACATTTGTAACCAAAAAAATAAAAAAATAATAGCGTTGTTGAAATTGATGGTGGAAAGTTTGAGTTTGAATTTTTTTTGAAAAATCAAAAAAAATATTAAAAAAAAAAAATTAATTGATCGAAAAATATGAAAAAAACGAAAAATTAATTGAAAAACATAGAGCAATTAATAAAAAAAATAAAAATAAAAAAAGTAAAAAAAACGAAAGTTTGAATGAGTTTAAAGTGGGCAAAACTAAAACATGAAAGACTGAAAAACTCATTGAAAATATAGTGTCGAAAAAAACAAAAAACAGTTTATTGTCAAAATTCGATTGAAAAACTTTTTAATTAAAAAAATTTTTTTAATTTTTATTTAAAAAAAAAAGAAAAAAAGTTTTATATTAAAAAATCTTTAAAAAATGTTTATTTTGAAAAATCGAAAAAAAAGTTGTTTTGGAGAAACGATGAAAAAGGTTTATATTTTTAAAAAAATTTAAAAAATCAGATGGAAAAAAACAGAAAAAATAAAAATGTGAAATGACTGGCAAACATGAGAAGTTGATCCGTTAGTTTTGTTTTTCTTTTCAGAAATTTTTTTTATTTTTTTTAACTTTAAACAACACAAATAAAATATTTTAAAAACGGAAAAGCAACAGTTTGAAACAAAAAACTCGATAATCGCCAAAATAAAAACGGAACTGAAAAAAATAAAAAAAATAAAAAATTGAAAAACTAAACAAAACTAAACTATACAAAACAAAACCATACAAAACAAAACCATACAAAACAAAACTATACAAAACAAAACCATACAAAACAAAACCATACAAAACAAAACCTCATTATACAAAAAAAATTCTGGAAAGCTTGAAAAACAGGATGAAGAAAAAAACTAGCGAACAGAAAACATTCAGGCGTTAACTTTTTTTTCTTTAATTTTTTTTTCATTTTAAATTTGTTTTCATCTTATTGTTTTTTTTTTTTTTTTTTTCAATTTTTCATTTCAATTATTTTTTATGTTGTCGATTTTAGTGTTTCTATTTTGTTATTTCGGATTCAATCCAATTTTTTTTCAATTTATTAAGTTGAAATTTTTTTAAAATTTAAATTCAAAAAATTTTTTTTAATCTCATTTTTATTATAAGTTATTAAACTTTTTGTTTTTTTAAGCTTCTTTTGAGAAAACCGACAGAAAATGATTTTTTATTCTTTCTATTTTTTTATTTTTTCTATTCCTCTTATTCCAATCCTTTTTTCTTTTTTTTTCTTCTCTTCCTCCTTTTTTTCTTTTTTCTCTCCCTCCTCATCATCATCTTTTTTATCAAAACATTTGAAAAATGCAGCATCTTGTTTGTCTTTTCAGAATCATTTTCCTCAACTAAAAATTCTCGAATTGAATTCCAAAATAATTTTTTTTATTTTTCAATTTATTTCAATAAAAGTTTTGTTTTTTGAACTTTCAATAAAAACTTGTTTTTTTCATTTTCAAAAGATTTTTTTTTTTAATTTTTGCAAAAATAAATTTTTATTTTTAAACCAAAGCGGTGATGGATTGGATGGAAAGCTTTTGAGATTTCATGGAAAAACAGATCCAGATAACTCTGTTTCGCTTCTTTTTTCATTCAAGGTTTTTTTTTTAGTTTTTTTTACTAGTTTTACTCAGTATTTGTGGCTTATCCAAACTTTTCAAACAATTGCCTTTTCACTTTAAATTCATTTCTCACTGAAACTTCATTTTTTTAATAAAAATTTTTTTTTCATTAGCAAATTTTTTTCACTGACATATCAACTCTTCGCATACAATTTTATTTTTTACAGACAATTTTATTTTTCACAGACATTTAAAAAAATTAGTTTTATCTATCGATAATCGTTTTTTTGTACTGATAATTCGTTTTCCACTGACATTTGTTTTTTTAATAAATTTTTGTTTTGCTCCGAATTGCAGTTTTCATTTTCACTCCGCTAGAAAAACAGCCCAAGCTTTTCAATCACGCAGAAAAAATTTTTTTTGAAAACAAAAAAATCACTCTGTAAAGTTATTTCAAACTGCCTCATTAAAAATTTGTTTTGCTGGAACAAAGCAAAAAAAACAAATCTGAATTTTTTTTTCTATAAAAAAAAACATTGATGCAACATGTGATTTTGTTTTTTTGTTTTCCAACAAAAAATTGATAGTTCATTTTTTTCTTAAATGGAATATTTGAAGATCCAATCCCAAATTTTGAAATTTTGCAAAACTCATCAGTTAAACTTTTTTTTCAATTTTTTGTTTGTTTTTTTTTCATTAAAATAAGTTTTTTTGTTTCATTTTTTAATTTCAAAATTTATTTTGATGTTGTTCATGAGATTTTGAAGAATTTTTTCGCTTTTTGATTTATTTATTTAAATTATTTTGAAATTAATTTTCAATTTTATTTTTCTATGAAGTATTTAATGAATGAATGAATGGGTAAGTGAATGGGTAAGTGAATGGGTAAGTGAATGGCTAAGTGAATGGCTAAGTGAATGGATGCTTGAATAAACAGATAGATGAATGGGTAGATGAATGAATGAATGAATGAATAGATGAATGGATGGACGAATGAATGAATGAGTAGATGGATGGATGAATAAATGAATGAATGAATTGATGAATGAATAAAAGATTGAATGAACAAATATATAGATGAATGAATGAATGGTTATGAAATAAATAGACTGAATAGTTATGAAATGAATGAAACAAAAAAATTCACGAGATTTTGAGCAAACAATGGAAGAACGGTATGAAACGATTAAGCTGAAATACAAACAATAAACACCCGCACAAATTCAAAAATAAAAATACAAACAACAACAACAACAAAAACAACAACAACAACAACAACAGCCATAAACACAAACCTTCACAAACCCAAGCATGAGCACAAAAACAAACAACCGCACAAACAAAAAACACAAACAAACATACAAACACGCTTACAAACATATTTACAAACACACTTACAAATGCTCGAAAACATAAACATACAAACACACAAAAGCACACACTCACAAAAAAACAAACACACATAAAAACATAATAACACACGCACATACACAAAAAAACAAACACACACACATAAACAAACAAACACACACATACACAAACAAACACACATACATACACAAACAAGCAACAATTGTAGACACCCACCTTGATCTAGCCACAACAGCCTCTGGTGATCTGGGTCACTTATATAGACAAAACTGCGCGCTATAGCATGTGACATTGCCTTGCATTCATATAGCTCGCAATCTTCTGCGCAGTTGTCTTTTTTTTCCTTCTTTTTTCGCTTATTACTTTTTTTCTTTCTTTTTTTTCTTTCTTTTTTTAAAACTTCTCCCATTTTTTTAGTTTTTTTTCTTTTTTTTCTATTTTTCTTTTTCTATTTTTCTTTATTTTTATTTACCTTCCCATTTCCTGTTCTCCTTTTTCTTTTTTCTTTTTCCATTATTCTTTTCCACCTTTCTTTTCCCATTTACTTTTTTTTATTTCATTTTTCTCCTCTTCTTTCTTCTTCACTCCTCTCCATCCTTCTTTCCCCCCTTTTCCTTCTTTTCTTCCTTTCAGAAACTTTCCATGGCGCCATAAATTCAAATTTCCCTCAAAAGGTGATTAACCAACACGAGAGTGGCCTCGTTAGCTGTCAGAGGTGTTCCTACGAACACTGTTTAAGTTCACTTTTAAACTTTTTTTTTCTCCCAACACGCAATCTACCTCTCCCGAATTAATTTTTCACTTTTTCATTTAAAAAAAAAAATTTTCTAATGTTTGTTTTTCATTTTTGAAATGTTCATTTCTATTTATTTTTCATTAAGTTTTTTTTCTTTGGTAATATTTTTAATTTTATTTTTATTTTTATTTTTATTTTTTTTATTTTTTATCTGTATTTTTCTGTTTTCAGTGGTTTTTTGCTTTTAACTGTGCAGTTTGATACATGCGGATGAAGAGAGGAACGTG
Organism: Branchellion lobata; assembly: GCA_947562095.1. NCBI lineage: Eukaryota > Metazoa > Annelida > Clitellata > Hirudinida > Piscicolidae > Branchellion > Branchellion lobata. Next base: position 6,383,867 of record OX387260.1, read on the forward strand.
ACGGGAAAGGTCTGTCATTCTGAGATAATAAACTTCTCTGAACTCTCAAGTTTTTACATTCTATTCTACACAATTCCAGAATATTCTACACAACTCCAGAATATTCTACACAATTCCATAAAGTTCTACACAATTCCAGAATATTCTACACAATTCCAGAATATTCTACACAACTCCAGAATATTCTACACAATTCCATAAAATTCTACACAATTCCAGAATATTCTACACAATTCCGGAATATTCTACGCAATTCCAGAATATTCTACACAATTCCAGAATATTCTACACAATTCCAGAATATTCTACACAATTCCAGAATATTCTACACAATTCCGGAATATTCTACACAATTCCAGAATATTCTACACAATTCCAGAATATTCTACATAGTTCCAGAATATTCTACACAATTCCAGAATATTCTACACAATTCCAGAATATTCTACACAATTCCAGAATATTCTACACAATTCCAGAATATTCTACACAATTCCAGAATATTCTACACAATTCCAGAATATTCTACACAATTCCAGAATATTCTACACAATTCCAGAATATTCTACATAGTTCCAGAATATTCTACACAATTCCAGAATATTCTACACAATTCCAGAATATTCTACACAATTCCAGAATATTCTACACAATTCCAGAATATTCTACACAATTCCAGAATATTCTACATAGTTCTAGAATATTCTACACAATTCCAGAATATTCTACACAATTCCAGAATATTCTACATAGTTCCAGAATATTCTACACAATTCCAGAATATTCTACGATATTATAAATTGTTCTACATACGTCCAGGAGCTTCTGAAAACAACTGCACATTCCAGTTTTTTTATTTTTTATCTTTTGGCGATTTCGAGGCATAAAAAAAAACAAAAAAAAATTGAGGAGGTTTTTACGGGCGTTTATGCCTGTGACGTAATTTTGGATTTTTTTGTGGTAGAACAACAAAATTAAGATCATGACATGAAAAGTTGAATATCTAATAATAATGTTTAATGTTGAATGACAAAGTTGAAGATAAAAAAAAAATATTATAATGAAAAAATAGACAAAAAAAACAAAAAAAAAACACAACAAAAAAATAAAACAAAAAATAACAAAAAAAATAACAAAACAAAACAAAACAAAACAAAAATAATAAAAAAAACACAAATAATGGAGTACCAATGCTTGAAAAGTATCTTTAAACGTACAAAAGATTGGAGTACAGATTTTGATACAAAAATTTAAAAATCTATTTTTGTTTACGAAACCAAAAACAAAACAATCTTTTTTTAAAATTAACTTTTTTTTTGAAGAAAAAAAACCAGCTTTTTTGGGGTAAACGTTTCGAGTCTCATGTATGCAAATATGGAACAGAAGGTATCAAATACTGGGTAGAAATGGAAGAAAAATGGAAAAAATTTAATGTGGAAAAAAAAACAAAAATAAAAACGGAAATGGCATAAAAAACGAATATATAAAAAAATGAATTTATATGAAAGTGAATTTATGTAAAAACGAAATTAATAGCAAAAGAGTAATGGTGTTTTTTGATATAAAAAGATCAAAACTGAATGATGGCATATGATAAAAAATATATAAATGAATGGCCAACAGAAAAATGAAAATATGAAATAAAAAAATAAAAATTAATATTAAAAAAACAAAGAAAAAAACTTCAAAAAAATTAATTAATCAGCAAAAAAACATTAAAAAATAGAAAAATTTATTTTCGTTTGCATGGCAACTCTTTGAAGCAGGCATTTTTATGGAGCCCTGCTCTGGAACTCAACACCACGCCAAGAGACCCCCTTAAAAACAAAGCTTTGCGCTATAAAAATAAAGATTCGTTCATTGCATGTTTTTCTACGCCTTTATTAATTTTTTCCGCTGTTCGTTCGTTCATTTAGTTGTTTTTTTTTGTTTTTTGTTTTGTTTGTCTGGTTGTTTGCACGAATGTTAGTCTGGTTTTTGTCTATTTTATTTTTATTTTTATTTTTTGTTTTTTTTTGTTTTTTCCAGTTGTTTGTCTGATATTTTGTGTGTTTGTTCGTTTTTCTTATGTTTTTTTTGTTTTCAGGTTCAAAATTAATTGAAATAACTCATTCTAACCTCTTTCCATCTATCCATCCATCCTTCCATCCATCCATCCATCCATCCATCCATCCATCCATTTATCTATCCATCCATCCATCCATCCATCCATCCATCCATTCATCCAATTATCTATCCATCCATTCATCCATCCATCCATCCGTCCATTTATCTATCCATCCATTCATCCACCCATTCATCCATCCATTCATTCATCCATCCATCCATCCACCCATCCATCCACCCATCCATCCATCCACCCATTCATCCATCCATTCATTTATCCATCCATTTATCCATCCATTCATCCATCCATCCATCTATCCATCCATCCACCCATCCTTCCATCCATCCATCCATCCATCTACCCATCCTTCCATCCATCCATCCATCCATCCATTCATTTATCCATCCATCCATCCATCCATCCATCCATCCATCCATCCACCCATCCTTCCATCCATCCCTCCAAAAGTCCCTTTATCCATTCTTTCATCTCTTCTCCCATCCATCTTTCATCACTTTTCTACCGATCCATGAGTACACAAGGATATAATGGAATCGTGCCGATCTGGAACTTTCCAAGAATTCCAGATTGAAGCTTTAGAAGTTTGAAAAAATTACTTTTGCAAAGTTTTTTTCTTTTTTTTTATTCAAGAAAAAATAAAATCATCATAAAAAAATGGTTTTTGATTTGAAAAACTTCTTTCTTTAGTACTAAAATGGGTTTTTTTTCTACTTAGAAAGAGGCTTTTATATTCTAGTGTGATTTTACACTAAGTGGATTGGGTTAAAATTGAAAATCAATTTAATTTTTTATCAATTTTTGAATAATTTTTTTTAATTCTTTTTAATTTGTTTTTGAAAACTTTTGATGTTGGTTTTAAAATGAAACGCTACACAGGGAGCCATGTTTTTCAAGGTGTTTTCTTGTTTTTTGTTCCTGTATTAGAAGTCTATTTAAGTTGCGATTACGGCAAAAAAGATTTAATTGTAAAAATAAATAAAAATGAACAAAATAGAAAAATAGCCTAAATAAACATTTTCGATAAACTTTCATTGTTATTGTTTAAAAAAATGTCCAATACTTGCGTCAAAGTTGTCGTTATGTACGACTACGGCTACTTTTCAAAACACGAGCAGAAGAATGTTGAAATCAAAGTTGGTGAGGTTTACGATTTGATTTCAAAGTCTAGCGACAACTGGTGGTTCGTACGGGACAAGGCAAATCCGCAAAGGAAGCTTTACGTGCCAGCTTCTTACGTGCAAGAAAGGAAGACAGACGAGGAAAAAGAACCTTCAAAAGAGGTTTTAGAAAAGTCTAAGAATCGGAGCAAAGAGAGCATAAGCAGAAAGCCAGCTCCGATTCCAATGCCCAAAAGCGCCAAGGTGCTCGAGAGAATGACCTCTTTCACCTCTCCTTCCACGTCTGCTCCTGAGTCCGCCATCATCGGTACTGTGGCTGCTCCTGAAGCTTTCAAAGGTGTGTCTGAAAACTGAATAAAGTTTCTTTTTTCTTTTATCATTTTTTAACTTTATTTTTTTTGATATTTTCATTAATTTTTACGTTCAACAGATTCTTCAACAATGGACTCCGAAAGGTCACCAGAATCACCTGATAAAAAGTCTTTAAAAAGTAAAAGCTTCAACAAAACTCCAACAACCCCAGGAGATCACTCAGCCACTCTACCAACCACTCACCCACTCTCACCAACCCCTCACCCACTCTCACCAACCACTCACCCACCTCCACCACCCAATCCTCCATCTCCATCTTCATCACCCTCTTCACCTCAATATCTAATCACCTCTTTCAACAATGACCACCACACTGTCACTTCTTACTCAAATGTCAGTCAAATCAAAACTTCATCCACCACAAAATCACCTTCTAAATCTTCCCCCTCCCCCAAATCTTCCTTCTCCCCCAAATCTTCCCCCTCCCCCAAATCTTCCCCACTAACCACCAAACCTCCCCCACCCACCACCAAACCTCCCCCACCCACCACACCAACTTCATTCCACCCAAAATGTCCTCTTCCTGTTGCCCATGACAACACCTCGGTTGATAAAGATGGTGGTGATCGGGAGGTGGAGGGGAGTAAAGTGGATAAAAGTGAATCTCACCCAAAGATTGTAAATGCTGAAAAGAAAATTGAAAGCAATACTACTACTACTACCACTACTACTACTACTACTACTACTACTAATAATAATAATAATACTAATACTAATACTAATAATAATAATGATTCTGATGTTTATTCACAAGTTATTAAAAATAAAAATATTAATCAGGAGGATCTTCACCAAACCTCCACAACCAGCAACACCGTAGTTTCAGCCACCAATGAAGCAGTCAACAAAGCAACCACCACCACCACTACTGCTGCTACTAGTACTACTACTACTACTACTCTTAGCACTACTACCGCTACTACTACTACTACTACTACTACTACTGCTGCTGCTACTAGTACTACCACTAGCACTACTACTAATAGTAATACTAATAATACTAATACTACTGCTGAGACTACTGCTACTACTACTAGCATTGCAGCTCCTATTACTCATACAGAATTCAAGTCTGCAACTTCTAATGCTTCTGACCCTACTAATGGCTCTAACAAAACTACTCATGAAAGTACTTCTATTACTAATACTAACATTACTACTACTGCTACAACTACCACTACTACTACTAGTACTACTACTACTACTACTACTACTACTACTACTACTACTACTACTAGTAGTAGTAGTAGTAGTACTACTGCTACTACTACTACCACTGCTACCACTACTACTACTGCTACCACGGACCCAATCACTCAGAGCAATATAAATGGAAACAGCACACCACCCGTTGCCTATGCAAACTTCCAAGAAACTCAAAAAATTAGTAAGGTGAGAGGAAATTTTTTCTCTATTTTTTTTCTCATGATGCGAACACACACACATACACACACACACACACACACACACACACACACACACACACACACACACACACACACACTTCCAATGAAATACAACAGAATATAAATAGTTCTGTAATTATAAAATTTCGCGAAAAAACTTATTTCAATAGAAAAACTTTTTTTATTTCATCCTGTCATTGTTCCATTCATTCCTTCCTTTCTTCTTTCGTTTCCATTCCTTCCTTTCTTCTTTCATTTTCATTCCTTCCTTTCTTCTTTCATTTTCATTCCTTCCTTTCTTCTTTCGTTTCCATTCCTTCCTTTCTTCTTTCGTTCTCATTCCTTCCTTTCTTCTTTCGTTTCCATTCCTTCCTTTCTTCTTTCGTTTCCATTCCTTCCTTTCTTCTTTCCTTTTCATTCCTTCCTTTCTTCTTTTGTTCTCATTCCTTCCTTTCTTTTTTCGTTCTCATTCCTTCCTCTCTTCTTTCGTTCTCATTCCTTCTTTTCTTTTTTCATTTTCATTCCTTCCTTTCTTCTTTCCTTTTCATTCCTTCCTTTCTTCTTTCGTTTTCATTCCTTCCTTTCTTCTTTCTTCCACTACCAATCTTTCTGCCTCTTTCTCTTCATTTCTCATTTTATCTTTCTCAAATATCTTCTTTTTCCATTTTTTTTTATTTTTTCTTTTTCCACCCTTCAACTTTCCTCCACATTTCTTAACGCTTTTTCTCTTCCCTTCCCCTTTTGTTTCGTTTCTTTTTTTCTTCTTTTTTTTCTCTTTTTTCTCTTTCTTCTCTTTTCATTCCCACCCTCTCCCCTCCTTTTCATTCTCTTTCCTTTTTTCATCTTTTGTCCTTCCTCACTCCCCATCATCCTCCTCCACAGACTTGCCCAAAAGACTCGACAAACTTGACCGACTATGCAAACCTCAGAGAGATCCAGGACTCCATCCGAACACAACCATCTCGCAATTATCCTCCTCTGGTTGGGTGGATGGATGGATGGATGGATGGATGGATGGATGGATGGATGGATGGATGGATGGATGGATGAATAGAGGGGTGGGTAAATGGATGGATAAATGAATGAGTGAATAGATGGATGGATAAATGGATAACTGGATAGATGGATGGGTAATTGGATGAGTGGATAGATGGATGGATGAATGGATAGAGGAATGGATAGAGGGATAGATGGATGAATGGATGGATAAATTGATGAATGGATGGATGGATAGATGGATGAATGGATGGATGAATGGATGGATGAATGGATAGATAAATGGATAGATGAATGGATAGATGGATGGATGGATGGATGGATGGATAAAGGGATAGATGGATGGATGGATGGTATGAATGGATGAATGGATAGATGGTATGAATGGATGGATGGATAAATTCGTTTGCAGGCAGAAAGCCTTCTCCCATCGGGATATGTCAGAATTGCCTCAGAAGACCAGGTTATGACGTGTCAATAATAATAAAAATAATTATTCAATCTTTTGTTTTTGTTATTGTTGTTGTTACCTCACACAGTGAAATGAATAATTTATCCAATAATGCTCATATAAGTAATGATGTTAATAATTCTAGTGATAATAATAATAATAATAATAATAATAATAATAATAATAATAATAATAATAATAATAATAATAATAATAATTATAATAATAATAATAATAATAATAATAATAATAATAATAATAATAATAATAATAATGTTAATAATACATAAAATATTGATGGTGCATATTAAATCGTTTCGATGGCAATGTAACAATGAGTTTTATTTACTATATAAAATAGTTGAGATCGGACTGATTATACGAATTGTTATTGATATTGGTGTTATTATTACTATTATTATTATTATTATTATTATTATTATTATTATTATTATTATTGTTATTATTTATATTGTTAATAATATTAATTCTTTCAATCGACAATCCTCGAAGCGACATTATTGAAAACACACAAACATGCTTTATTCACAGTCCTGGTGTGGATTTCAAAAATGTTTAAAAATTTGAATTTCAGTTCAAAATGTCGAATCAAATTCTTTTTAAAAAAATTAATTCGTGAAAAATAAAACAAATAAAAAATTAATGTACGATTTGGGATCTTTGTTCGCAAACTAGGTTGCCTTGGAGGCGCTATGGCGATGAGGATTCGTAATATTATTTTAATTTTTTTATAATAATTTATTTCAAGTTATTAATATAAATATTATTATTATTTGTTTTTTTATCTTTTTTTTGTTATTTCCTATATTATTAATGTTCATCTCATTATTATTATTATTTTTTTTTCTATATTTCAATATAATTATTTTTTTTAATTTATAAAAATAATAATAATATTATTATTCTTCATTTCATTATTATTATTATTATTATTATTATTATTGTTTTAAAAAATGTAACACTAATTCTCTCAACATTCCTCCGCGGATTCAGACGCAGAAGAAGAAACTGCATCAATCATCATCATCACCACCACCAACATCCTCTTCCTCTTCCTCCTCCTCATCAACACCATTGACATTAACCTCATCATCATCATCACTACCTGATAACTCTCTTAGCAAGTCATTGGATCCGAAGGTTGGTGTGGTGTGGAGTGAGTGGTTTGAAATAATCATGTTCAAATTATTCAATTTTATTTACTTTTAATTTATTAATCATTTCATTTTCAATTTTTTATTCATCTATCCATCCACTCATTTATCTACCTATTCATTTGATCATCCATCCACCCACTTATCCATCCATCCATCCACTCACCCATCCGTCCATCCACCCACCCATCCACCCACCCATCCATCCACCCACCCATCCATCCACCTACCCATCCACCCACCCACCCATCCATCCACCCACCCATCCATCCATCCATCCACCCATCCTCCACAGTTCGTGGAGAAGAGGGGTCTGATACAGAGAACAAAATTCGATGAAAACACAAAAAAAATAAAGTCACCACCTCACTATGGATTTCTTTAAATTTATTATTATTATTCTTATTTTTATTTCTAATATTTTTTCTCTTTTATTATTTTTTATGTTATTATTCACCTTTCTATTATTATTATTATTATTGTTATTATGATAAAAACAATAATAATTATAATAATGATAATATTAATAATTATTATTATTACCATGATCAATAAAAATTTTTTGTTATTTTTTTTAATAAATTTTTTTATTATTTATTTTTTTAGTCACCACCACCACCAGGAAGTCCTGGAGCACCACATACGCCGTCTTGATACAAGGATATATATACTTCTATAAGGAGAACAAGGCTGTGTCTGTGAAGGTGGTGGTGATGATGATGATGATGATGATGATGATGATGATGATGACGATGATGATGATGATGATGATGATGGTGGTGGCGATGATGATGATGATGATGATGATGATAATAATATTAATAATGATGATGATGATGATGATGATGATGATGATGATGATGATGATGATGATGATGACGATGATGATGATGATGATGATGGTGATGATGATGATGATGATGATGATGATGACGATGATGATCAATACCACCACAGAAGAATCCAGGCAGTCTGGGGAAACCAGAGGCAGAGCTGACCTTGACCGACATGAAAGTATGAAAAAAAAATTTTTTAATTTTATTTTTTTTAATGTTTCATCATTATTTTCATTATTTGTTTTTTTTTTTTTTAATTATTTTTCATTTTAGCATATATTTAATTATTATAATTAATTAATTAATTTTGTTTTTATTATTATTGTTATTAGTATTTTTATTATTTAGGTAACCGACTCTCCTACTGAGAAGAACTCTAAGAAAGATGCCTTCATGGTGGGGGGTGTGGTGTGGTGTGGTGTGGTGTGGTGTGGTGTGGTGTGGTGTGGTGTGGTGTGGTGTGGTGTGGTGTGGTGTGGTGTGGTGTGGTGTGGTGTGGTGTGGTGTGGTGCGGTGTGGTGTGGTGTGGTGTGGTGTGGTGTGGTGTGGTGTGGTGTGGTGTGGTGCGGTGTGGTGTGGTGTGGTGCGGTGTGGTGTGGTGTGGTGTGGTGTGGTGTGACCATTTATCCACCCACCCCATCATTTCAACCATCCATTCATTGCTTCAACCTCCATCTACCACTTTAACCATTCATCACCGCTATTTCTTCCCATCTTCTCCCCACCACCACCATTCCTCCAACACCCCCCCCCCTTCCTCTAGTTGGTGACCCCTTCTTCCAACCACTTTTTGTTGCACCACGACCAGGCAGACACCAACCTGCATTGGAGGCAATCCATCCAAAATAACATTGAAGCCATTCAACTGGTGCATGCATGCATGAATGGGAGATGCATGCGTGCATGAATGGGAGGGTGCATGGGTGGATGCATGAATGGATGGATGCCTTGATGTATGGGGGGTTGATGGATAGATAATTTGATGAATAATTTTTGAAGGGATTGGTGGGTTAATCTATGAATAGGGTGACATCTGAATGAACGAATGAATTGATGATGGATGGATGGAAAAATGGATGAATCAGCTAATAGATTTATGGATAGATCAACGAACGAATAGATAAAAAGATGGATGGATGGATAAATGCACGCACACAGGGCTTGAACATGGATCCTCCCCTCTTTCCGAGGAGTCTCGAGAGACCCGGTATTCTTCACTTCCTTCACTTCTTTCCTTCCTTCTTTCTTTCATTCCTTCTTTCTTTCATTCCTTCTTTCTTTCATTCCTTCTTTCTTTCATTCCTTCTTTCTTTCCTTCCTTCTTTCTTTCATTCCTTCTTTCTTCCCTTCCTTCTTCCATCCCTTCCTTCTTTTATTCCTTCTTTTTCAATTATAATTTTCATTTTTCTAACTTGTTTTAATTTTTTTTTTGATAGTATTTTCAAATTTTATTTTCTATTTTCCAATTTTGATTTCAAGTTTTTTCAAGTTTTTCTTGTTTTTTTTTTTGTTTTTTTATATTTTTGCTTGCTCTCGTCAATTTTTATTTCGTTTCAAAATATCTAAATTAACTTTTAGTTTTGCTTCTGCTTTCATCACAGCTGCTTCAATCACAGCTACTCCAATCACAGCTGCTTCAATCACAGCTACTCCAATCATAGCTGCTTCAATCACAGCTACTCCAATTCATCTTACCACCTTCAAGCAGCTTACTAACTCAAAACCTTTTATTGACACCTTTTCAGCTTATCTTTTCTCCTATTTTCTCTATTTCTTCACTTCAAATACATTTTTTCCTTCTTCATACACCAGTCACCTCTTTCCCCTCATACCCAATCACTCCCTCCCCCCCCCCCCCAAACAACCCAAAAACGCAACCCAAGAATTTACCTCAAACTGGAACCATTCCAACTCAATCGAGATCCTCAAAATCCCGAATCACGTTTCCAACCCCAACTGATTCACCCCCAAATAACACCCAACCTCCACCGTAGCTAAACCAAACATCCAGCCCAACTCTGTCCCAACCCACCCACCTTCTCTACTCCATCCCACCCACCCCATCCCAACCCCACCCACCCCATCCCAACCCCACCCACCCCATCCCAACCCCACCCACCCCATCCAACCCTACCCACCCCACTCCAACCCCACCCACCCCATCCCAACCCAACCCACCCCACTCCAACCTTACTCACCCCACTTCAACCCTACCCACCCCACTTCAACCTCACCCATCCCATCCCAATCCACACATCCTACCCAATCCCAAACACTTCAACCGTCCACGCCAGTCCTTTCCAGGTCGATAGAGGACCTTGCCTCTTCGAGAGACCAGCGAGAGCGCAGGAGGCGGGTGACTCAGAAACTCAAAAAGTTTCTCAACAAGAGGCCCTCCCGAGAATTCATCGCTGGCATCGGTATCTACAGAGGTACCTGATGCTGATGCTGGTGGTGGGGTGGTGGTGGTGGTGGTGGTGGTGGTGGTGGTGGTGGTGGTGGTGGTGGTGGTGGTGGTGGGGGTTTGTTGAGTTGTGGTGGTGGTGGTTTTTTGAGTTGTGGTTGTGGTGATTTGTTGATTGGTGGTGGTGGTTTGTTGAGTTGTGGCTGAGTGGTTTTTTGTTTGGGTGATTAAGCGGGTGGTTGATTGTTATTTAAGTGATTGATTGGTTCAGTGGGTGGTTGAGTGGTTGATTGTTAATTAAGTGGTTGATTGAGTGTCTGATTGTGAATTTTTCAATTTAATTGCTCATTTAGTCAAGTAGTTAAGAGTCTGTCAATTAATTATGCGAGAATCTATGAAGTACAATAGTTGAGGACTGGGGAATCTGTCGCGTGTGGTGGTGGTTGTAGTTGCGGTGGTGGTGATTGTGGTGGTGGTTGTAATAATGGTTGTGGTGGTGGTGGTTGTAATAATGGTTGTGGTGGTGGTGGTTGTAATATTGGTTGTGGTGGGGGGGTTGTAATATTGGTGAAGGTGGTCGTAATGGTGGTGGCTGCAGGGGTAGTGGTAGTGGTGGTGGTGGTGGTGGTGGTGGTGGTGGTGGTGGCAGAGGTGGTTCGGCATCATTATATATATCTAACATTACCTCAATTCCACTATATTACTTTTTATATATTTAATCAAAATCACTACACACCACTGTCACAACACACACAACACCACTGTTACAACACACACAACACCACTTTTACAACACACACACAACACCACTGTTACAACACACACACAACACCACTGTTACAACACTACACAACACTACTGTTACAACACCACTGTTACAACACACACACAACACCACTGTTACAACACACACAACACCACTGTCACAACACCACACAACACTACTGTTACAACACCACTGTTACAACACCACTGTTACAACACCACTGTTACAACACACACAACACCACTGTCACAACACCACACAACACTACTGTTACAACGCCACTGTTACAACACACACACAACACCACTGTTACAACACACACAACACCACTGTCACAACACCACACAACACTACTGTTACAACACCACTGTTACAACACACACACAACACCACTGTTACAACACACACAACACCACACAACACTACTGTTACAACACCACTGTTACAACACACACACAACACCACTGTTACAACACACACAACACCACCGTCACAACACCACACAACACTACTGTTACAACACCACTGTTACAACACACACAACACCACTGTTACAACACCACACTATCATAACGTTTCTCTTTCTTACTTTCACCGTTTTTCTTCTCTGCTTCAATTTTGCTTCTGCTTCTTCAGATTTTCGCTTAATTTAGTTTTTATTTTTATTTTTGTTTTTTTTAAGTTCGTTTTTTTTTTTTTTTTTTTTTTTTCAAATTAATTCATAATTTTTCAGTTTCACAATCATTAGCGTTCCCACACGAAAAACCGATTTATTTCAAACAAAATTACTACTTCTACTAATAATAATAATAATAATAATAATAATAATAATAATAATAATAATAATAATA
>OX387260.1:6401369-6403869 GCA_947562095.1 Branchellion lobata
CCCTCAACCACCTTTGAGACCAACTTATTCCACGTAGCGACTTGATCCTCTTGCACATGTCCCACACACTTTTCCTGCCTTCCACTCCACAGCACCATTTCGACTTCGGTTGTCCCATTTCCAGGTTGTTCGATTTTCAAAACCGATTTTCGATGTTTGTTTCATTACGATTTATAACGGGGGTTTCCGTGTTTTTCGATTCAACTCGTAATTTGAATAATCGTTTATATATATATATATATATATATATATATATATATATATATATATATATATATATATATATATATATATATATATATATATATATATATATATATATATATATTTATTTATTTATTTATTCACCTATTTATTCGTTTATTACCCTTTTGAGGCATTATACTCAATTCCCGCCAATCAAATACGTCCAGGAATGTACCGATATGCATTATTTCTTATTTATATTATCTTATTATTATTATTAATACTATTATTTAAATAATAATAATTTTTATTATTAATATTATTATTATTATTGAATATTTTATTATTATTGTTGTTGTTCTTATCATTATAATTATATCATCTTTAACTTATTCAATCCTTTCCTCCTCTTGTTCAATTTCAATGTTGACTTCATCTCACTAATATTTTTCTCTTTTTTTTTCTTTTTTTATATTATTTTTATTTTATTGTTACTATTTTTTTTATTCTTTTATCATTATTTTTATTATTTTTATTATTTTTATTTTTATTATTTTTTTTAAATTTAAATCAATGTTTCAGACGACTTTTCAATTTCAAGTTCAAGCTATTCAAGACTTACGTCCATTTGCATGCATGCATTCATGTGTGGATGCATGGATAATCATGTAGTTCTATCAATGAATTAATGCGTCCATGCATGAACGAATCAGTAGGTGGATAATGAGTTGATGAATAGATGGATGAATTATTCGATATACGAATGAATGGATGGATGGATGAATGGATGGATTGATGGATGAATGAATGGATGGATGGATAAATGGATGAATGGATGGATGGATAAGTGGATGGATGGATGGATGAATGAATGGTTAGTAGGCCTAGAAGCACCTATAAGCGGTAATATTTAATATTTTTTCAGTTGTTGCAGGCGTTGATATTGTGGCATTTTTATTCTTTTATTCTTTCATTCCATTCTGTCGCAATTCCTCTTTTGTTGCATTCTGTTGTTGTTGCTGTTGCTGTTGTTGCTGCTGTTGCTGCTGTTGCTGCTGTTGTTGTTGCTGTTGCTGCTGTTGTTGCTGTTGCTGTTGTTGCTGCTGTTGCTGCTGTTGCTGCTGTTGCTGTTGCTGTTGTTGCTGTAGTTCATTCCATCCTTCTGTCGGAATTTTTTTTCGGTTGTTGTTGTTGCCATTTGTGTTGGTGGTGAAATTTTTGAGATTGGCGTTTTTTTATTAATTTTGTGAAATTTTTCTGTTTTTTGTTGTTGAGGTTGTTGCTGTGGTGATAAAAGATTGTTGATGTTATTTCTGTTTTTGTTTTTATTACTGTTCAACTTATTGTTTTGTGGATGTTTATAATATTGGTGTTGTTTATTATGATTATTTTGTTGTTGTTGTCGTTGTTGTTGTTTTTGTTGTTGTTTTTGTTGTTGTTGTTGTTGTTGTTGTTGTTGTTGTTGTTGTTGTTGTTGTTGTTGTTGTTGTTGTTGTTGTTGTTGTTGTTGTTGTTGTTGTTGTTGTTGTTGTCGTCGTTGTTGTTGAACCATTGTTGGAGTTGTTGTCGTGGTTGTTATTGTTGCTGCCATCTATACACCTTTTTATTTAATTAATTTATTCAATGACGTCATGAGAATTGTTAATCACACCACTTCCGTTTCCCTTCCACAACCTTTTGTAATTCATTTCTGCAGTGTGTCATTAAATCATGCAACGTGCATCATCCTTAAAACTTGGAAAAAGATAATAATGATAATTATTATTTATTATTATTATTATTATTATAACAATAATAATAATAATTATAATGAATTTATTAAGCGAAAAATTTCCAAAGATAAGAAAAAGGTATTTGAAAATTTATTAAAATAAATAATAAATTAGATAAATAAACGATTCTTTGAAGTGAGGCATTGCGATGTGGTCATAACACACCTTCCAATGTTGGTCTCGAGAGGGCCAGTATGTTTTGTAACCTCGTTGCAAGTTCCAGAGGAGGTGGAAGGGGAGGTAGAGGCGAGTGAACGCTGAAGGTTGTGCTAATATTTAATCGATTAATATTATTAGTAGCAGTAGTAGTAGTAGTATTTATTTTTATTTCTGTTGTTATTAATATTAATTTTATTATTATTATTTTTGTTGCTATTATTATTGTTATTATTTATATTATCATTAGTAGTAGAATTTTTATTATTATTATTACTATTATTATTATTATTTTAATAATACAATATTAATAATCAAAGTGACAGCCCGTCGTCATGGTTGAGTTGTCAGACGATGATGTAGTCTTAAAAGTTGTCTCTTGGGGC
>OX387260.1:6413869-6428869 GCA_947562095.1 Branchellion lobata
GAAGTGGTCACGTGGCGTTTGTGTCAAGGCTTCCCTGTGGCTCGCTCTCGTTGCCTCAACCGCCATCCGTGTGGCGGTTGGTGGCTTAAGGGGGTTTTGAGGGTTTTGGGGGTTTTGGGGTTTTTTTTTGGGTGGATTTTTGGAGGGATTTCTGACGGGTGTTTTTGGGGGATTGTCTAGTCTTTTGGAGGTTAAAATGATGATTCTTGAAAAAACCTCAACAACCACAACAACAACCACCACCGCCACAATTACAACCACAACTACCACCGCCACAAAAACAACCACAACCACCACCGCCACAATTACAACCACAACCACCACCGCCACAACAATAACCACAACCACCACCGCCACAACAACAACCACCAACGCCACAATCACAAACACAACCACTACCGCCACAACAACAACCACAACCACCACCGCCACAACAACAACCACAACCACCACCGCCACAACAATAACCACAACCACCACCGCCACAACAACAACCACAACCACCACCGCCACAATCACAACCACAACCACCACCGCCACAACAACAACCACAACCACCACCGCCACAACAACAACCACAACCACCACCGCCACAATCACAACCACAACCACCACCGCCACAATCACAACCACAACCACCACCGCCACAACAATAACCACAACCACCACGGCCACAACAACAACCACAACCACCACCGCCACAACAACAACCACAACAGCATCGATGAGAAGGCGGAACAAGCCACATCCCCTTAGTAAGTCGCTTTTGATTTCTTTGTCCAGCACTATGAATTAATTAAATTGTTATTATTCTAATTATTAATAATAATAATTAATAATAATAATAATTATTATTATTATATATTAATATAATAATATATTATTAATATATATTTAATTATTTTTCAGTTAGTTAAGTTCCACTTTAAATTATAAAACGATTATTTTTAATTTTATTTAAAAATTTAAAAATTTAAAAGTTAATATTTGTTCTCATAATTAAATCTCGTTTTACTCCACATCTCAAAATAATCTTATCTCATGCTTCAAACTGTCAGTCCTTTATATGGTGCTTCATTTTCAAAATAATCCGTCAAATGGGATTTACACTTTTGTGTTTTTCACATTTATAGAAAAATATTTTTTATTTATTTTATTTTTTATGAATTTATTTATTTTTTTATTTTTTAATTTTTTATTAGAAATAATTTTTTTTATGTAAGAAAATATTTAATTTCTTTTTTATGAAAAAATTAATTTTATTTTCAAATTCAACAAATGATTGTAGTTGAAATATAACTTGAAAGTTCGGGCTTTGGCGGGAAAAAAAGAAAATGATCTGAAGGCAACTACTGCAACTACCACAGCCACAACTACTATCACAGCCACTCGAACCACAGCCACAACTACTATTACAGCCACTCGAACCACAGCCACAACTACTATTACAGCCACTCGAACCACAGCCACAACTACTATCACAGCCACTCGAACCACAGCCACAACTACTACAGCCACTACAACAACTCCCATCCCTACACCATTTTTCACAACAACTCAATCATCCACCACACCAGCCACCGCTACACCAACCACAACCACACTAGCCACCGCCACACCAACCACAACCACACCAGCCACCGCCACACCAACCACTACCACACCAGCCACCAAACCACCAACAGCCACACCAGCCACCAAACCCCCAACAGCCACACCAGCCACCAAGCCACCAACAGCCACAGCAGCCACACCAGCCACCGAACCACCAACAGCCACTAAACAAATAACAAAGACACAAAGTACACCAATTCCAACAACCATTCTGTTCTATGTACCACCACTTCCTGCCACACCAACAAGTGCTCTAAATATAACAACCACAAAATCCACACCTGTAATAACCACCACCTCAACCACCTCACTAACCACCACCTCAACCACCTCAACCACCTCACCAACCACCACCTCAACCACCTCACTAACCACCACCTCAACCACCTCACTAACCACCACCTCAACCACCTCACCAACCACCACCTCAACCACCTCACTAACCACCACCTCACCAACCACCACCTCAACCACCTCACCAACCACCACTCCAGCTCCAACCACCACTCCAGCTCCAACCACCACAACCACACCAACCACAACCACCCCAACCACAACCACCCCAACCACAACCACCCCAACCACCACACCCATCTTCACAACCCCCACCACCACCCCACTGGGAGTGGATGGTGGATGGGGGGGTTGGAGCTATTTCAGTGGGTGTGATGCTGTGTGTGGAAGGGGGAGGAGGAGGAGGGAAAGATTTTGTAACAACCCACCACCAAGCAATAATGGCTTACCATGTGAGGGGGAGAAGGAAGAAGAGGAGGAGTGTGTAGTAGCTGATTGTTGTGAGTTGGTGGGTGAATGGATGAATGGGTGATTGGTGCATGGATGGTGAGTGGGTGATTGGTGGGTGAATGGATGAATGGGTGATAGGTGCATGGATGGTGAGTGGGTGATTGGTGGATGGATGGTGAGTGGGTGATTGGTGCATGGATGGTGAGTGGGTGATTGGTGGGTGGATGGTGAGTGGGTGGAAAAAAGGATGAATGGGTGGGTGAAAGGGTGAGAAAGTGGATGGGTGGGTGAATGGGTGAGAAAGTGGATGGGTGGGTGAATGGGTGAGAAAGTGGATGGGTGGGTGAATGGGTGAGAAAGTGGATGGGTGGGTGAATGGGTGAATGGGGGGATGAGTGGTTACATTCCATCTTTTTCACTTTTTCCCTTTATTCCTCCTCTTTTTTACCCTTCCTTCTTTCCATCCTTCTTCTCCTTTTAGCCTCTTTTAGTTCCCCTTTTCCTCTTTTCCTCTTTTTCTTCTTCTTTCATTCTCTTTCTCTTCTTCCTGTTTTTCTTCTTTTTCGTCCTCCTTCTCCTCCTTTTCCTCCTTTTCCTCCTCCTTTTCTTCTTCCTGCTCTTTCTCTCTCTCTTCCTTCTTTTCTTTCTCCTCTTCCTTTTCTTCCTTCTCCACTTTTTCATTTTTCTTCGCTTCCTCCTCCTCTTCCTCCTTCTCCTCTTCCTTCTTTTTTTCCTCCTCCTCTTTATCTTCTTTTTTCTCTTCTTCTTTTTTTTCTTCCTCCTCTTCTTCCTCTTCCGTTTTCTTTTTTTTCTTCCTCCTCTTCTTCCTCTTCCGTTTTCTTTTCTTCTTCCTTTTCCTCCCCTTCCAGCTTCATGGAGTGGTTGGCAAGAATATGGAAACTGCTCAGTTGTTTGCGGAACTGGAACTCAAAAAAGATGGCGGACTTGTAAACCTCATTTTGATGAGTCCATTTTGAGGAATGTACCGGAAAAAGAAAAGAAATGCACCGGAAGTGCTCACGAAACCAAAGACTGTAACATGAAACCATGCAGAAGTTAGTTATAATTTGTTTCTTATTCAACTTTTTTTATTGTGTTTTTGTTGTTACTTTTAAGAAGTTTTTTTTCATAATCACCCACTTATCACCCACTTATCACCCACTTATCACCCACTTATCACCCACTTATCACCCACTTATCACCCACTTATCACCCACTGATTAGTATCAACCTGGAACAAAACCCCAAAACAGTAACCTCACCCAAACATAAACAGCCCCCCACAACAAAACCACCTGAAAACTCCACAAACCAATGCAAAAAAACAATATCACCTCATGAAAACCTATAAAAAATAATTGAAAAAAGTCAAAAGAATTCTCAAACAACAAAATTATAAAAAGAAACTGACCTCCTTTTTCCTCTTTTTAACAACCCTTCCCCCCAAACCCCCTCCCCCTCCCAAACTCCCCCTTTCCAACAACCCTTCAAACCCCCCTCCCCCCCTTCCAAACCCCCCCCCCTTCCCAACAACCCCTCCTCTCCCCCTCCCTCCGACAGCCCTCCCCCCGCCCAACAACTTCCCCCCCTCCAACACCCCCCCCCCCCAACAACTTCCCCCCCTCCAACACCCCCCCCCCCCCCAACAACCCCCCCCCCAGACTGCAATATAGAAAATGGTGGGTGTGACCACAACTGCATTTTCAACTCCACCCTTCCTGAAGCCTTGTGTGTCTGCAAAACTGGATTCGCCCTGCAACCTGATGGCGCCACTTGTGAAGGTACGAGGGAATTTTTCTTTTCAAAGTTTTTAGGGTTTTGTTTTTGGTTTTTATGTTTTTTTTTCTTTTTTTTTGTTGATTTTGTGTGTTTTGTTTTTTTTTTTTTTTCATGTTTTATTTTTATTATTTTTGTTTTTTTTTTAATGTTTTTTTTTTTCATTTTTATTGTTTTTTTTTTAATTTTTTTGTTGTTTTGTTTGTGTTTTTGCAAATGGGTAAAACTACTTTCCAGAGTGACATGAAAAACTTTCTTTTTCTTTACATTCTTCCAACTATTCACTCAACAAACCACACATCCCCAACTTTTACCCAAAAGATTTCCACCCCATCCTCATCTTCCTTCCCCCTCCCCCATCCCCACTCAAGCCATGCTCACCCCATCTTCACTCATCCTCATCACCCATCCTCACCCTCATTCTCATCCCCATTCTCATCCACCCATTTTCATCCCCCTTCCTTATCTTCCATTTTCATTCCCATCCATCCCCATCAATTCCCACCCATCCCCACCCAACCTCATCTTCCACCCCATCCCCACCCATCTCCACCCATCTCCATCCAGACATAAACGAGTGTGAACTACCCAACAAGTGCGAGGGGTGGTGCATCAACGGAGTGGGTTCGTTCTTCTGCTTCTGCCGCAAACTCAACCACTACTGGGACCTCACCCAACATCGCTGTTTGAGTGGGTTGGGGTGTTTTGGGGGTTTGGAGGGGTTGGCGGTGTTTGGGGGGGTTTGGAAGGGTTTGAGTGGGTTGGGGGTGTTTGGGGGGGTTTGAGTGGGTTGGGGGTTTGGGGAGGGGGGGGGGGGTTTGGAGGGGTTTGGAGGGGTTGGGGGTGTTTGGGGGGGTTTGAGTGGGTAAGTTTGATTGGTGTATTGGGTGGTTGAATGAACTTTCATCAAATTTCATTTAATATCATTAAACCTCATTAAACCTCATCAAACCCCATTAAACCTCATTAAACCTCATTAAACCTCATCAAACCTCATTAAACCTCATTAAAAGCCCATTAAACCTCATTAAACCTCATCAAACCGGTCCAAAGACGCCAGCGCAATACATCACTTGTGAAATTCAGGTGTGGATTATATCAAAAACTCCTCCCTCCCACAGAATACATTAGGCCTCCCTGATGGAGAAGAAGAAGAAGGAGAAGAAGAAGAAAAAGAAGAAGAAGAAGAAGAAGAAGAAGAAGAAGAAAAAGAAGAAGATGAAGAAGAAGAAAAAGAAGAAGAAGAAGAAGAAGAAGAAGAAGAAGAAGAAGAAGCAGAAGAAGAGAAAGAAAAAGAAAAAGAAGAAGAAAAAATATAAGAAGAATAAAAATAAAAAGAAGAAAAACACAAAATTATTATTATTATTACTAACGATAATAATATTAATATTCATTAACCTGCAGTTCAAACGCCAAAGCAAGCAATGAGGACGTTGACGTAGCCTTAACATTGACTATAATACTAAAATTATCTTTGAACATTTCGCCTCTGATACTAATTTCTGTTTTTGTTGTATTTATTATTGTTATTATTTTTGTTTTTGTTGTATTTTTATTATTTTTTTTTTTTTGTTGTATTTTTATTATTATTTTTGTTTTTGTTGTATTTTTTATCATTATTTTTGTTTTTGTTGCATTATTATTATTTTTGTTTTTATTTGAACAATTGATTGATCGGTTGATTGATCGGTTGATTGATCGGTTGATTGATCGGTTGATCGGTTGATTTATCGATTGATTGATCGGTTGAATTATCGGTTGATCGGTTGATCGGTTGATTGATTGATTGATCGGTTGATTGATCGGTTGATTGATTGATTGATTGATTAAATTAAATGAGTAAATTTGAAATCATTTGTAATTATGAAAATTTATAATTATGTGCATCTCTAATTTATATATTTATATTATATTCATAATTTATTAAAAAACTTTTTAATATTTTTGTACAAAATATCTTTATTAATTTAAATTTTGTACGAAAGTCTTAAAATCATTGTTACTTCGTTTTCATTCGAATTTTTTTTTGCAAAATAAATAAAAATTTTGTTTTCATTTTGCAATCATTTTGCAAATTAATTTTTTTCAGCTGATTGTTTTTTTATTTAAAATTCAACATTTTTCATGATTTTTTTTTTAATTAATTTATTTTCAAATTAGTTTTTCTCAATGGAAATTATTCTGCACTTTTCATAGTTTTGCATTGTATCGTATTGTAGTGTATCGCATTGTATTGTATTGTATTGTATTGTATTGTATTGTAATGTATAGTACTGCGTTGTATTGAATTGTGTCATATTGCATTGTATTGTATTGTATTGTATTGTGTTGTGTTGTATCATATTGTATTGTATATTATTGTATTGTGTTGTATCATATTGTATTGTATTGTATTGTATTGTATCATATTGTATTGTATTGTATTGTATTGTATTGTATTGTATCATATTGTATTGTATTTATTGTATTGAATTGCCCACCACAACACGGTTGGACATTTGAAGCACAATGAAATCGCATATAAAACCGCAAATTGACGTCAGCAAAAACAATGAAATAATACAAATTATTCTTATTTATATTATTATAATAATAAACAAAAAGTATTATTATTTATATTATTATAATAATAAACAAAAAGTATTATTATTTATATTATTATAATAATAAATAAAAATAATAATTATTTATTGTATTTATTTATAAAATATTAATATTGTATAATCAAAATGATTGATATTATTTTCACAAATTCATTTAATAATTAAGATAATTAAAATTTTAATTAAAAATAACAAAATAATTTTGCACAACGACAAGCGGACAACAGAACTGCTAAGACTACTACTGTACGAATATACAATTTTTGAAAGTTTATAAAATAATAAAAATTCCGCTTGAAATATTCTTTCGAGGTTGGTAACAATAATAAAAATAATAATAATAATAATAATAATAATAATAATAATAATAATAATAATAATAATAATAATAAATAATTATAATAATAATAATAATAATAATAATAATAATAATAATAATAATAATAATAATAATAATAATAATAATAATAATAATAATAATAATAATAATAATAATAATAATAATAATAATAATAATAATAATAATAATAATAATAATAATAATAATAATAATAATAATAATAATAATAATAATAATAATAATAATAATAATAATAATAATAATAATAATAATAATAATAATAATAATAATAATAATAATAATAATAACAATAATAATAATAATAATAAGAGACTATGAAAAAAAAACAATAAAAATATAAGAATATGAATAATAAAAACAATGATACGAGACATAAAAGTAGCAATAATAACAAAGCAACTGCACAAAGCTGAGAACTTTTGTTGAGTTTTTTTTTGGTCTTTGACGCTGGTCCGAAACAAATATCATGATAGAAATGATAATAAAAACAATAATAAAAACTATAATAAAAATGATAATAAAAACAATAAAAACAATAATAAAAACAATAATAAAAACAATAATAAAAACAATAATAAAAACAATGATAAAAACAATAATAAAAACAATAATAAAAACAATAATAAAAATGATAATAAAAACAATAATAAAAACAATAATAAAAACAATAATAAAAACAATAATAAAAACAATAATAAAAACAATAATAAAAACAATAATAAAAACAATAATAAAAACAATAATAAAAACAATAAAAAAAACAATAATAAAAACAATAATAAAAACAATAACAAAAATAATGACAAAAATAATAATACAAATTAAGAAAAGAATAATCATAGTTAAAATTGAAACAAAATTTAAATGAAAAAATTAAGTGGTAATTTTTTCGTAATTCTCCCATAATCCATTCACAATCCATTCACAATCCATTCACAATCCATTCACAATCCATTCATAATCCATTCACAATCCATTCACAATCCATTCATAATCCATTCACAATCCATTCACAATCCATTCATAATCCATTCAAAATCCATTCACAATCCATTCACAATCCACTCATAATTCATTCATAATCCATTCACAATCCATTCACAATCCATTCACAACCCATTCACAATCCATTCACAATCCATTCACAATCCATTCACAATCCATTCACAATCCATTCACAATCTATTCATAATCCATTCACAATCCATTCATAATCCATTCATAGTCCATTCATTATCCATTCATAATCCATTCATAAAAATCCACGAGAATTATTGAAAAAATGATTGTTAATGTCGAAGGAGACTTTGTGAGAATAGTTTCAAATAATCATAATAAAATCATAATAAAATCATAATAAAATCATAATAAAATCATAATAAAATCATAATAAAATCATAATAAAATCATAATAAAATCATAATAAAATCATAATAAAATCATAATAAAATCATAATAAAATCATAATAAAATCATAATAAAATCATAATAAAATCATAATAAAATCATAATAAAATCATAATAAAATCATAATAAAATCATAATAAAATCAAAATAAAATCATAATAAAATCATAATAAAATCATAGTAAAATCATAATAAAATCATAATAAAATCATTAAAAAATCATTAAAAAAATCATAATAAAATCATAATAAAATCATAATAAAATCATAATAAAATCATAATAAAATCATAATAAAATCATAATAAAATCATAATAAAATCATAATAAAATCATAATAAAATCATAATAAAATCATAATAAAATCATAATAAAATCATAATAAAATCATAATAAAATCATAATAAAATCATAATAAAATCATAATAAAATCATAATAAAATCATAATAAAATCATAATAAAATCATAATAAAATCATAATAAAATCATAATAAAATCATAATAAAATCATAATAAAATCAAAATAAAATCATAATAAAATCATAATAAAATCATAGTAAAATCATAATAAAATCATAATAAAATCATTAAAAAATCATTAAAAAAATCATAATAAAATCATAATAAAATCATAATAAAATCATAATAAAATCATAATAAAATCATAATAAAATCATAATAAAATCATAATAAAATCATAATAAAATCAAAATAAAATCATAATAAAATCATAATAAAATCATAATAAAATCATAATAAAATCATAATAAAATCATAATAAAAAGATAAAGAGTGTGAAAAATCAGGTGGGTAGAACGAAAAGTGAACATTTTAAAAGTGAACATTTTAAAAGTGAACTTTTAAAAGGTTTCATCAAATATTTTTTATTAATTCGTTTTTTTTTTCGTTTTTTTGTTAATTTTCCAAAAAATAATTCAGAATAATCCGGTTTTTCTGTTCCAATTTTTAACTCGTATATATATATATATATATATATATATGTCTAAACAATTACAAAGAAAAAACTTCACAAAAGATGATGGATGGAAGAATTAAGTACGTGAAAAGAGGGTGCTGTTGGAAGAAGAAGAGGAGGAGGAGGAGGAAGAAGAGAAAGAGGAAGAGGAGGAGGAGGAGGAGGAGGAGGAGGAGGAAGAAGAGAAAGAGGAAGAGGAGGAGGAGGAGGAGGAGGAGGAGAAGGAGGAGGAGGAGGAGGAGGAGGAGGAGGAGGAGGAGGAGGAGGAGGAGGAGGAGGAGGAGGTGGAGAAGGAGGAGGAGGAGGAGGGGGAGGAGGAGGAGGAGGAAGAGGAGGAAGAGGAGGAGGAGGAGGAGGAGGAGGAGGAGGAGGAGGAGGAGGAGGAGGAGGAGGAGGAGGAGGAGGAGGAGAAGGAGGAGGAGAAGGAAGAGAAGGAGGAGGAGGAGGAGGAGGAGGAGGAGGAGGAGGAGGAGGAGGAGGAGGAGGAGGAGGAGGAGGAAGATGACACAAAGCTTATATAACTTACTCAGCTGACGTTGATGACAAAAAATACTCCACAAGTAACAATGATTACTATATGGAAGATGTGATGAAGACAATGATGATGATGATGATGATGATGATGATGATGATGATGATGATGATGATGATGATGATGATGATGATGATGATGATGATGATGATGATGATGATGATGATGATGATGATGATGATGATGATGATGATGATGATGATGATGATGATGATGATGATGATGATGATGATGATGATGATGATGATGATGATGATGATGATGATGATGATGATGATGATGATGATGATGATGATGATGATGATGATGATGATGATGATGATGATGATGATGATGATGATGATGATGATGATGATGATGATGATGATGATGATGATGATGATGATGATGATGATGATGTTTTTTTGACTAGCAAACCTCATCAGAAGCAATGGTTACTTTATAAAGTGAGAAGATTCAACCATTATTTTGTAGTTATTTTGTTATAATGAAGTTATAACCAAATAAAAATAATTTTTTTTTTCATTAATAAAAAATATTCATGAAAAAAATGAAAAAATAATAAAAATATTAACTTAAGATTTTGCAATTTATAAAAAGAAGTTTAGAGATAATAAAAATAATAATAATAATAAATTCTGAATTTAATTAATTTTTTTATTGTTTTTATTTAATTTTTTTAATTATTATTTCCAATATTATTTTTATTATTTTTATTTTTATTTTTATTCTTATCATTATTTCCATCCCTATTTTTATATTTCTTTTTCCCATTTTTATTCTCACTTTTATTTCCATTATTATTTTCATTTTTATTATCATTATTATTTTCATTATTATTATTATTATTTTCATTATTATTATTATTATTTTCATTATTATTATTATTATTTTCATTATTATTATTATTATTTTCATTATTTTTGTTATTATTTTTATTATTCGTAACCTCCAAGTGCCTTGGCTTTGATCACTTCTGATTTACGTGCCTCTTAATCTTCACTCACTCTTCCTACTCTTTTGCTTTTTCTTTGTTTTTTTTTTTGTTTTTATTTTTGTTTTTTCTTTGATTCTTATTTTTATTTTTATTTTTATTTTTCTATCAATTTATATTTTTTATTGTTATCATGTTTGTTATTTTTATTTATTTTGTAACCTTTTTCTCATTTTTTTTATAGTTTAAAAAAATTCCCGTTTTTTTTAATTTTTTTTTTGTTTTTTCAACCGTTTTTTCTTCACATTGTTGGCCTACTATTGTTTCCATTTTTCATTTTTCTCATTTTTGTATTCTTTTTTTTTCTTTTTTTTTCCATCCCAATTCTATTTTGTTTCCATTTCTCAAGTTTTTCCATGTTTCAAGTTTTTCTGCTTTTTTTTCAAACTTGTTTTTCTGATAGTTTTTCATTCATTTCCATCCTAGCCACTTCTTTTTCGAAATAAAATAATTTTTTTCATATGAATGTCTTCACAAAATTCTTTTAACAGCTCTCCTTTTATGATACTAATGAAAATATTAATTATATTTTTTTCATCAGTTTCGTAATAGTATGTGATTTTTTTATTTCATTATTGTTATTCTTTTTTTTTTTTAATTTTCCTATCATTTATATTATTTTTCTCGTTTGTAGTTAATATTGTTATTCTTCTTCTTCTTTTCGTTTATCATTATTATTATTATTATTGTTTTATTATTATTATTTTATTTTTTTAATTTTATTTATTTATTTATTTATTTTCTTATTTATTATTTATTATTATTATTATTATTATTATTATTATTATTATTATTATTATTATTATTATTATTATTATTATTATTATTATTATTATTATTATTATTATTATTATTATTATTATTATTATTATTATTATTATTATTATTATTATTATTATTATTATTATTATTATTATTATTATTATTATTATTTTTTTTTTTTTTTTTTTTTATTATTATTATTATTATCAATATTAATAATAATAATAATATTTTTTTTATTTATTATTATTATTTTATTTTATTTTATTTTATTTTTTTATTTTTTTTTATTGTTATTGTTATTATTATTCATCTTCCAGTGCATATTCCCACCGACCATTTGACTTCAAAAACTCCCACACCCACTGGCGCGTAAAAATACTTCAAAAAAAATAACTTCAAAAAAAAAATTAAAAAAAAACTTAAAAATTAATAAAAATAAATTTTAAAAAAAAAACTTAATTTTAAAAAAATTAAAAATAAACTTTAAAAAATAGTCATATAATTGAAATGAAAATATTAATAGCAATCTAATGAAGAGGAAAAAACAAATAATAATATTTTTATTATAAATACAAAAAAAAAATAATAATAATATAAATACAAAACAACAAATAATAATAATAATTATTATTATTATTATCATTATTATTATTATTATTATTATTATATAAATGCGACAACGTCGTTTACACCAGAGTGATTGTACTAAAAATAGTCTTTTGTTCTTAAGTGGTAACAGAGCGGAATTGACAGCGTAGTAACATGAGTAACCCTATGGTAGCATGAGTAACACTATGGTAACACAAGTAACACTATGGTAACACAAGTAACACTATGGTAACGTTATTAAGTAACACTATGAGCATTGTGTTACCAATTTAATTGTAAACAAGTGGTTAGTCGGTTGATCAAGTAAAGTGAATAACACCTCGCGTAACATAGACAATTAAGTTACATTTAGCGTAACATAGACAATTAAGTTAAACCTTGTGTAACATAGACAATTAAGTTACACTTAGCGTAACATAGACAATTAAGTTAAACCTTGTGTAACATAGACAATTAAGTTGAACATCGTGTAACATAGACAATTAAGTTGCACTTAGCGTAACATAGACAATTAAGTTGAACCTCGTTTAATTAAGTTTTATTTCACGTAACATAGATAAGTAGCACTTTAGCAACAACGTAAGTAACACTTAAGTAACGTAAGTAACACTTAAGTAACGTAAGTAACACTTAAGTAACGTAAGTAACACTTAAGTAACGTAAGTAACACTTAAGTAACGTAAGTAACACTTAAGTAACGTAAGTAACACTTAAGTAACGTAAGTAACACTTGAGTAACGTAAGTAACACTTAAGTAACGTAAGTAACACTTAAGTAACGTAAGTAACACTTAAGTAACGTAAGTAACACCTAAGTAACGTAAGTAACACTTGAGTAACGTAAGTAACACTTAAGTAACGTAAGTAACACTTAAGTAACGTAAGTAACACTTGAGTAACGTAAGTAACACTTGAGTAACGTAAGTAACACTTGACAACATCTCTAAGTAACACCAGAGTTACATAGAAACAAGCAGTGTCAACATAGCAACCAAGCAGTGTCAACATAGCAACCAAGCAGTGTCAACATAGCAACCAAGCAGTGTCAACATAGCAACCACCCATGACACTTAACCTTCTTCATGACGTCATGACTTGCAGAAGAGCCAAGTGCAACCACGTAGAAACAAGATTAAGAGTTAAACATGTCACGAGGTTTGAATATTTGAAAGGCTGAGAATTAGGATTAGATTCAACTAGTTAATCATTAGGATTAAGGATTAATACATCAAACCACTAGGTTGCGTTTGATGATTAAGCGAGTGGCGGAGGATGAGGAGAGATGGATTTTGAACAAAAGATTAAGAAACAACTTGAAGATTAAAAACGCAAACGGATTACACAGAAACGTAAAAACGATTAAAAAAAATGATTTACAAAATAAAAAACACAAAGTGAGTATACAAAAAGAAAAATAATACAAAAATAAAAATACCAAAAAAACTAAATGCTTGTTTCGCTCGCAAGAGGGTGAGTGAGGATTGAAATGGGTGTTTCATTTCCGTTTCCGGTTTGAGACCTGTCCTCGTATGCGCCATTTTGTTTTAGAGGTTTTTCCGGTGACTCATAGTCGTGACCAATGAGATCGTCTGTGGACTGGAGCTCGAAAGATTTTTCTCTTCCGGCCAATCTGTTGACAAACTTGGAACAAAAAAAGACCAAAAATATAGCAAAGCCAAGCAGGAAAAAGAAGAACAGGAAGAAGAACCACACGTGACAAAACTCGTTGGTTCCCCGTTGTTTGTACGCCCCCACGAAGCAAAGAACAAAAAGCAGGAAGAAGATGGTGACGTAGAAGAAGGAAAAGACGATGAGCGATAAAAAGCTTGAACTCAGTCCAAGTTCCATCTTTTTCCGGTTTTTAACTTTCAAAATAGCCGCTGTGACCAGGAAGCCCAGATTGATGATGGTTGTCAAGGCGACGGGAAAGACCAAGAAGCACCACAGAGCGTTCTGTCCTGTCATGAAGCCGATCTGTGGGAGAGGAGGAGGAAGAGTAGGAGAAGGAGGAGGAGGAAGAGGAGGAGGAAGAGGAGGAAGAGGAGGAAGAGAAGAAGGAAAAGGAGGAGGAGGAGGAAAAGGAGGAGGAAGAAGAGAAGGAGGAGGAGGAGTAGGAGGAAGAGGAGGAAGAGGAGGAGGAAGAGGAGAAGGAAAAGGAGGAGGAGGAGGAAAAGGAGGAGGAAGAAGAGAAGGAGGAAGAAAAGGAGAAAAAAGATGAAATTTCAGAATTTTAAAGTTGAAGAGGGTTAGAAGTGAAAAAAAAAGAATGAGAAAAAGGAAAAAAAAAGTTGAAGGCGGAGCTGTGTCGATTGGGAAGTTGAACTGAGTGGAAGAAGGTCCGGAAAAAGAATAATAAAAAAAGATTAAAAATAATATAAAGAAAAAAGATTGTGAAAAAAACAAAGTATAAAAAATTAAAACAAGAATTAAAACGAAAAAAAAAAAAAAAAAAAGATGATGATGATGATGATGATGATGATGACGATGATGATGATGATGATGATGATGATGATGATGATGATGACGATGATGATGATGATGATGATGATGATGATGATGATGATGATGATGATGATGATGATGATGATGATGATGATGATGATGATGATGACGACGATGAT
>OX387260.1:6433869-6441369 GCA_947562095.1 Branchellion lobata
GGTAAGCTTCAGACTTTTTGTCTTGACACGTGAGTTGACTTTCGTTAATGCCATTACACTTGGCGCAGTGTTTGTTCATGTACGTGATGTTGTTGTGGTACACGTACGCCGTCACGGCGTTCTGTTCGCACAGCTGCTTTTCAGGCGACTGTGGCCAGTGTGGCTGACACGTGGACACGTGTGATTTGCACTTGCGCGGGAAGACGTCTTGTGGAGGCCTCAACTCCGTGCGACATTTGTGTTTGCGTAAGAAAGCTTTCAGAGACACAAAGCTTTCAAACTTGTGGTTGAGCACCTCTTGTAGGAAGCTACTACCAGGAAAGCATGTTTTGACCACCTTCCAAAACTCAATCTCTTCCGCCACGCCGTTGCATACGGCGCAGTAAGCGTTGCGGTACGTAATTTCTGACGCAGTGACCAAGACGTCGAAGAAAAGATCTTTGAACCATCGGCTTCCTACCAGCTCACAGCGGGTCTTAACAAACTGGTCGTGGTAGGCAGGTGGGCAACGATCGACGACGTAGAGCTCGGCTTGGCTATTGATGAGTTTTCCTTGTTGGCAAGAGGTCTGGTGGGGGAGGAGAGGAGGCGTCCCGGGTCGAACCCCCTCGAAGAAGACAGGGGCATCAGAACAACAGTCACCGAAGACGAGACACAAGTGGTCGCAGAAGCAGTTTCGGGCAGAGAAAGGCAGATCTAAGAAGAAACACACAGTTCTGTCTTCGCACATGGCGTTCTTGCCAAAATTCCTGTAGTAGTTTATCACGTCTTCCAAATCCTTCTCCTCGTCTTCCTCCCCTTCCTCCTCCTCGTCCGGAAAGGCGTAGTCCTCAAACGGGTCGATATAGTCGCTCTCTTGTACATCCCTTCTTTCTACTCTTTCCCCTCTCAATCCTCTCAACCCCCCTAGCAACAGGCAGGCAGTAACCAGGAATGACAGAATGAGTGGTTTCATATTCTTATCACCTGATAACAACCTGCAAACTCTCAGAATTACCATTTTTTGGTATCACTCTTCAGCTACCGTCTTCTGAATTATCGCCTTTTATATTATCACTCGCGGATTAACAAACCTTCTGTTATCACTCCGTATTTTATCACTCTGGTTTCTTATCAATTGATAGACTTTCACTCAGACTTTTGGACTTCAAGATTATTCTTGTAGTTCCAAATTCTCAAGATTTTATTTTGTTTTTTTGGTTAATTAAACATTTTCAAAAAAGAACAAAATAAATTAATTTTTTAACTTAATTTTTTTTCAAAAACCAAATTCAAAACCTTATCATTTCAATTTTTCGAAAAGTAATTTTTTAATCGAATTCTACAAGATCGAATCCTACAAGATCGAATCCTACAAGATCGAATTCTACAAGATCGAATTCTACAACATCGAATTCTACAAGATCGAATCCTACAAGATCGAATCCTACAAGATCGAATCCTACAAGATCGAATTCTACAAGATCGAATTCTACAACATCGAATTCTACAAGATCGAATCCTACAAGATCGAATCCTACAAAATCGAATATTCTCGATGAAAAATTATTTTGAAATTTTTTCCAACTTTCAGCAAAAGTCACAAAACACCCCTTCCAACCCTCTCTCTCTACCACCTCTGTCTTTTATACCCCTCTCTTCTTCTCACTATCTCTCTGCTTTATAATCTCTTTCTCTTTCCCTCTCTCCACAATATTTCCTTTTTCTTATTATTTCTTTTTCTTTTTTTCTTTTTTTTTCTTTTTTTTTCTTCTTTTTTTATTTTTTTTTCTTCTTTTTTTATTTTTCTTTTTTTTACTCTTTTTTTTTCATCTCACTATCTTTTTTTTCCTTCCACTATTTCTCTTTTTCCACCATATTTCCCCTTCCACCACCTGCTTGCCACTACCACAACCTTTTTTTTTTCTCATCTCCAATCTCATCTAATCTAATCCAATCTAATCTAATCATTTGTATAGCGCTGATTCCACACTTTTCAAGAGCGCTTTACTCACAATCTTTTCAATTTTTCGCTTTTTTTTTCTCGTTCTTCCATTCTTTCAATATTTTTTTCTTTCCTTTTCCTTTATTTTTTATTTTTTTTATTTTTTTCTTTTTTTTTTAAAGTTATTTTTCATTCTTTTTTTTTCTCCCCTTTTATTCCACATTTTTTTACCCAAATCTTTTTTTTCATATCTTTCCTTCATCCTTCTATCTCTGACTCCCTCTCTCTTTTCCATCTTACTTTCACTATCTCTCTTCCATCCAACCACTCCTCCCTCTCTCCACACCACACCTTCTCTTCGCTGTCTTTGTTTGGTGCTTCCACATCCTTCCATTATTCCTCCCACTCCTCCATCTTCTCTTCCATCCTCTCCTCCATCCTCTCCTCCATCCTCTCCTCCATCCTCTCCTCCATCCTCTCCTCCATCCTCTCCTCCATCCTCTCCTCCATCCTCTCCTCCATCCTCTCCTCCATCTTCTCCTCCATCCTCTCCTCCATCCTCTCCTCCATCCTCTCCTCCATCTTCTCCTCCTTTCTCTCCTCCATCCTCTCCTCCATCCTCTCCTCCATCCTCTCCTCCATCCTCTCCTCCATCCTCTCCTCCATCCTCTCCTCCATCCTCTCCTCCATCTTCTCCTCCATCCTCTCCTCCATCTTCTCCTCCATCCTCTCCTCCATCTTCTCCTCTTTTCTCTCTTTCTTTTTTAAAGCCACCTTTTCTTCCATTTTCCCAGCTTTTTTTTTTCAATTTTTTTCTTTTTTTTTTCTTTCATTTTCTCTTCTTCTTTTCTTCTATTTTATTTTTTATTTTTTTATTTTTTTTTCCATCTTCTCTTCATTATTTCATTTTTCTTATAATCTTCCACTCTCAACCTCTCAATCTTCAGCTTACTTTATTTTGTACTACGGTCATAATAACAATTTTTAAGGGGCCTCAAAACTTTTCGGGGTTAATGCCACTATAATAATATTCGTGTTTGTATTGTATTTCATTGTATTTGTCATAGTACTGTATTGTTTTCTCTTCGTCTTTTTATTGTATTGTATTTGCATTTGTATTGTCTCGTGTTTTCATTTGTATTGTATTTATTTGTAGTCGTTTTGTATTGTATTTTTATTCGTATTGTATTTTATTTATCTTCGTTTTGTATGGTATTTGCATTCGTATTGCAGTGTATTTGTATTCTTGTTTGTATTGTATTTGCCTTTGTATTGTATTCTTGTTTGTATTGTATTTGCATTTGTATTGTATTCTTGTTTGTATTGTATTTGCATTTGTATTGTATTCTTGTTTGTATTGTAGTATAATTTAAAAACATATTTTTCTGTTTCAATGCCTCCTCTCCCTCTCACCAATCCTCTTTCTCTTTTCACTCTCTCTTTTTATTTTTTTTTATTTTTTCTTTTTTGTTCTCTTTCAACTCATCATTTGTTCTTCCTCTTCCTCACATTTTCCTGCTTTCAACTCACTCTTTCTCTCTCTCTTCATCTTTTCACTATCTCTCTTTTCATCCTTCCCCCACCTCTCTCTCTTCATCTTTCCACCATCTCTCTTCATCTTTCCACCATCTCTCTCTTCATCCTTCCACCATCTCTCTTCATCTTTCCACCATCTCTCTCTTCATCCTTCTACCATCTCTTTCTTCATCCTTCCACCATCTCTCTCTTCATCCTTCCACCATCTCTCTCTTCATCCTTCCACCATCTCTCTCTTCATCTTTCCACCATCTCTCTCTCTTCATCTTTTCACTATCTCTCTTTTCATCCTTCCACCATCTCTCTCTCTTCATCTTTCCACCATCTCTTTCTTTTCATCCTTCCACCATCTCTCTCTTTCCCAGTTTCATCCTCTCCCTCTCGTCCCCTCTCTTTCTTTTCACTATCTTTCTTTCCATCCCTCTCCCCCATCTTCTCACTATCTCCCCATAACCTCGAGTGCCTCTCCACATCTTAATATTGTTTTTTTACGAACAAAATACCTTATTTGTTATTCCTTCAATCTTTTATTTTTTTGTATAGTTTTTATCATTTTAATAACAAATTCATTTATTTAAATTAATTTTTTTTTTTTTATTATTATTTTTTTTTTATGTTAATTTTTTTTTCTTCATTTTTTATTTCTTTATTTTATATTCTTTTTTTAGTTTTTTTTTGTTTTGTTTTTCCACGTACTTGTTATGACTAAGTTCTCACAACTCAATCGTTGTCGTTTTTATTTTCTTTTCACAAAAAAATAATTTCTCAATTTAAGACTTTAAGTTTTTTGTTCCCACAATCATCATCATCATCATCTTCTTCTTCTTCTTCTTCTTCTTCTTCTTCTTCTTCTTCTTCTTCTTCTTCTTCTTCTTCTTCTTCTTCATCTTCTTCTTCTTTTTCTTCTTCTTCTTCTTCTTCTTCTTCTTCTTCTTCTTCTTCTTCTTCTTCTTTTTCTTCTTCTTCTTCTTCTTCTTCTTCTTTTTCTTCTTCTTCTTCTTCTTCTTCTTCTTCTTCTTCTTCTTCTTCTTCTTCTTCTTCTTCTTCTTCTTCTTCTTCTTTTTCCGAATATTTTTGTTTTATTTGCTCACCTACTTGTACAACTCAAAAAATCAGCCCTTGACCGATTAAAAATAAGAAATATTATTAAAATAAAAATAATGATAATATAATATTAGAATAAAAATAATAATAAAATAATAGTAAAATGAAAATAATAATAAAGTAACAAAATATAAAAATATCAAATAATAAAATAATATAAATACGAATTTTAAAATTTTTTTAAAATAGTGAGAAAAAGATTGTAATAATAACACAAAAAAATAATTATAATAAAATAATGAAAACAATAAAATAATGATAATATGATAGAAATAATACTAAAATTAATAATAATAATAATAATAATAATAATAATAATAATAATAATAATAATAATAATAATAATAATAATAATAATAATAATAATAATAATAATAATAATAATAATAATAATAATAATAATAATAATAATAATAATAATAATAATAATAATAATAATAAAAATAAAAACAATAATAATAATAATAAAAATAAAAATAATAATAATAATAATAATAATAATAATAATAATAATAATAATAATAATAATAATAATAATAATAATAATAATAATAATAATAATAATAATAATAATAATAATAATAATAATAATAATAATAATAATAATAATAATAATAATAATAATAATAATAATAATAATAATAATAATAATAATAATAATAATAATAATAATAATAATTATAATAATAATAATAATAATAATAATAATAATAATAATAATAATAATAATAATAATAATAATAATAATAACAATAATAATAATAATAATAATAATAATAATAATAATAATAATAATAATAATAATAATAATAATAGTAATAATATAAATATAAAAATAACAAGAAACATTAATACTCAATAAAATTTTAATGGAGCTTATTATAATTAAAAGGGAGAGTTGGAAAGAGAATTCAAAAACATAATAAAAATTATATTGATTTGGAAGATTCATAAACAAAAATAAAAATAATAATAAATTAATTAAAATAAATAATGAAACAAAGAAAATTAAAAAATTAATTAAAAAACAAAAATACTTCAAAATATCAAAATAAAAACCAAAAATATTTGAAAAAAATAAAATAAAAAAATTTGAAAACAACAAAATAATAATAAAAATATTCAAAAAAAAAATAAATAAATAAATTTGAAAACAAAAAAATAATAAAAATATTTGAAAACATCAAAATAAAAAACAAAGAAATAATAATACTAAAACAACAAAAAAACAAAAATTTGAAATTCTTTGAAGTTTCATTCTTTTGAAAAAATACACTTTCCACATTTTAAAATCATTTTTTTACATAAAATCATTTTTTACATAAAATCATTTTTTTACATAAAATCATTTTTTTACATAAAATCATTTTTTTACATAAAATCATTTTTTTTACATAAAATCATTTTTTTACATAAAATCATTTTTTTACATAAAATCATTTTTTTACATAAAATCATTTTTTTACATAAAATCATTTTTTTTACATAAAATCATTTTTTTACATAAAATCATTTTTTTACATAAAATCATTTTTTTTTATAAAATCATTTTTTTACATAAAATCATTTTTTTACATAAAATCATTTTTTTTATAAAATCATTTTTTTACATAAAATCATTTTTTTCCATAAAATCAATTTTTTCCCAATTTCAACTTAATTTTTTTGTTACTTTTGATACAGTTCGTCATTAGTCTTTTTTTTTTTCGTTTTTTTGTTGAAAAAAATTATCTGGGTTTATTGTTTGAGAGGGCTGTAAAAATTTTTGTATTTTGCCCGCATAAAAATTAATTTTGATTTGTTTATTCATACTTAGAACGATTTTATCAGCTCGCAAAATTTTTTTTCCATATTTTTGCTTTGTTTTAATGTTTTTGTCTACCTTACTCTTTTTATCCGCTTTTGTCTACCTGCTTTGTCTACCTGCTTTGTCTACCTGCTTTGTCTTCCTGCTTTGTCTTCCTGTTTTGTCTACCTGTTTTGTCTACCTGTTTTGTCTACCTGTTTTGTCTACCTGTTTTGTCTACCTGTTTTGTCAACTTGTTTTGTCTACCTGCCTCGTCTACCTGCCTTGTCTACCTGCCTTGTCTACCTGCCTTGTCCACCTGCCTTGTCTACCTGTTTTGTCTACCTGTCTTGTCTACCTGTTTTGTCTACTTTTTTTTGTCTAATTCTCTTTGTCTACTTTTTTTGTCTACTTTTTTTTGTCTACTTTTTTTTGTCTAATTCTTTTTGTCTACGTTTTTTTGTCTACTTTTTTTTTCTACTTTTTTTTGTCTAGTTCTTTTTGTCTACTTTTTTTGTCTTTTTGTTTTTGTCTATCTGTTGTGTCTACCTATTTAATTCACCCGTTTTCATATTTTTATGCTCTGGTTTTTATTGTTGATTACTTTTCATTTTTGTTTTTTTCTCTGTGCATCTATTTTTTTTCCGATGTATCTTAGTTTTTTTATGCTATTTTTATGTTAATTTAACTTTTTTAACCTTCATTTTTTTCATCATTTTTATCTGGAGTTTTATTATTACCGAACGACCTGTAATAACCTAGCTAGCTGGAGGCTCATAAAAACAAAATAATATTTTTTTTTTGAAAAAAAACAAATCAGTTTTTTTTCACTTTTATTATAAATTTTGAGAATTTACTTTGTCTTTTTCCTAAAAAAAGTGAATAAAAATGATAAATTTGAAATAAAAAACGATAGAAAAACTAATAATTTTACTTTCAAAAAAAATCAAAAAAATCAAAAACTTAAAATAAGAACGGTAAAAAATTCAAAATCACAACAAAAAAAAAAAAAAAAAAACTAAAACTTGAATCGTCTTTTTTGAGTTTTTATTAAAAACAAATACCATTAAAACTTAATTTTTATTTTTGTTCAGCGTTTTTTCCGTTCGAGAATTTTTTTATTCCAACTTATGCAGAATTATTTTTTCAT
>OX387260.1:6461369-6468869 GCA_947562095.1 Branchellion lobata
AAAAAAAAAAAGACGAAAAAGATTTTAAAGTCGATAAAAAACAAGATAAAAACATATAAAAAAAAAGAAAAAGAGATTCGAAAAGTCAAAAAAGGAGTGAAAGTTCGGAAGGTCGAAAAATAAAATGAAACCGATGTGCCAGCTGGTGGTGCTTCCTATCCAACACCCCTCCCTCCCTCTCTCTTCATCCAATATCCCTCCCCCCCTCTCTTCATCCATTACCCCACCCCCCCTCTCTTCATCCAACACCCCTCCCCCCCTCTCTTCATCCAACACCCCTCCCCCCCTCTCTTCATCCATTACCCCTCCCCCCCTCTCTTCATCCAACACCCCTCCCCCCCTCTCTTCATCCATTACCCCTTCCCCCCTCTCTTCATCCAATACCCTTCCCCCCTCTCTTCATCCAATACCCTCCCCCCCTCTCTTCATCCAACACCCCTCCCCCCCTCTCTTCATCCAATACCCTTCCCCCCTCTCTTCATCCATTACCCCTCCCCCCTCTCTTCATCCAATATCCCTCCCCCCCCCTCTCTTCATCCAACACCCCTCCCCCCCTCTCTTCATCCAATACCCCATCCCCCCTCTCTTCATCCAACACCCCTCCCCCCCTCTCTTCATCCAATACCCTCCCCCCCTCTCTTCATCCAATATCCCTCCCCCCCTCTCTTCATCCAATATCCCTTCCCCCCCTCTCTTCATCCAATATTCCTCCCCCCCTCTCTTCATCCAATACCCCATCCCCCCTCTCTTCATCCAATATCCCTCCCCCCCCCTCTCTTCATCCAATATCCCTCCCCCCTCTCTTCATCCATTACCCCTCCCCCCTCTCTTCATCCATTACCCTTCCCCCCTCTCTTCATCCAATATCCCTCCCCCCCTCTCTTCATCCAATATCCCTCCCCCCCTCTCTTCATCCAACACCCCTCCCCCCCTCTCTTCATCCAACACCCCTCCCCCCCTCTCTTCATCCAACACCCCTCCCCCCCTCTCTTCATCCAATACCCCATCCCCCCTCTCTTCATCCAACACCCCTCCCCCCCTCTTTTCATCCAATACCCTCCCCCTCTCTCTTCATCCAATATCCCTCCCTCCCTCTCTTTATCATATAACCCCTTCTTCCCTCCTCACCAAACACCTCCTCCTCCTTTTTATCAAATACACCCCACCACCCTTTATCACCCTTTCTACACAGCCCTACCACCCATTCTTGACTCCCACCCACCACCACACCAGCACCAGCATCCCCTGTAAGTCACAAATGTTCGAACAAGAGTTTTTTCTATTGTTCTTTTTCTTCTTCCTTCTCTTCTTTTCTCTTTTTTTCTCTTTTTTCTTCTCTTCAGGTTTTTGTTCCTCCTTCTCCTCCTCCTTCTTCTCCTCCTTACTCCTCCTCCTTCTCCTCCTTACTCCTCTTTTTCCCAACTACTTCTCTTAACGCCTCCTCCTCCTCCTCTTCCTCCTCCTCCTCCTCCTCCTCCTCCTCCTCCTCCTCCTCCTCCTCCTCCTCCTCCTCCTCCTCCTCTTCCTCCTCCTCCTCCTCCTCCTCCTTCTCCTCCTCCTGCTCCTCCTCACTACCAGAGCACGGGCAGATCCATGTTACTGAATCCAGGGTTCTTACGTTTGTTCCAGTACTGTCCGTTGTAGGTGTAAGTGTCCTTGTCACTCTCGTCCAACCTACGTCTGTGAGTGGGTGGATGGGTGAGTGGATGGATGGGTGAAAGGTGGATGGGTGAGTGGGTGGATGTGTGAGTGGGTGGACGTGTGAATGGGTGGATGGGTGAATGTTGAGTGGATAAATGGGTGGTTGAGTGTATGGATCGGTGGATAACAAACACATTTCCTCATCCCCTCCCCTTCCATCCCTTCTCTTTCCTCTTCCCTCCTTTCTTTCTCCTCTTCCATCCCTCATCCTTCCTCTTCCACCCCTCCCCTTTCCCCTCTTACCCTCCCTTTCCCCCTCACGTGAACCAAGTGGGTTGATACAGCGCTTCATTGAACGATTCTCCCTTCCTCAGATCCCTCTGCCGCTGTTCCACACTCCTCTTCTTTGCCTCCGCCTCCTCCACTCGTCCTAATTCCAACAACCTGCTCGTGAGTGGGTGGGTAGGATGAAAATGGGTGGGTGGGATGAAGATGAGTGGGTGGGATGAGAAGGGGTGGGATGGAAAGGGATGGGATGGAAAGGGGTGGGTGGGATGGGGAAAGATGGGTGGAAAAAAGTGAGGTAAACCTCCGAAAAAAGATAACCCAAAATAGAAAAACTCTGAAAATAGAATGACTAAAAATAGAATGACTAAAAATAAAAAGCCCCAAAAATAGATAGTCTGAAAATAGCATGAACTCTATAGACTGGTAGAACCTCTGATCGGGTCTAAAGCGTGTGTCGGTGGGGGGGAGGTGGTGTTGCAGGTCGGAGTCCAACTCATTCAACTCCATGGCGAACTTGCTGAAGCCGTAGTACAAGTGGTGGTCTGGTGGGAGTGCCCCTGTGGGTGGGGGTGGTGGATTGGAGGTGGTGGATTGGGGGTGGTGGATTGGGGGTGGGGGTTGAGATTGGAGGGTGGGGGATGGGGTTGGAAGGTGGGAGGTGGAAGATGGGGGATGGGGAATGGGAGTAAATAGAGGGTAGAAAATGAGGGGCAGAAGGAGAATGAAAGAAAAGAAAGAAGAAAAGAAGGAAGAAAAGAAAGAAGGAAAAAAAGAAAGAAGGAAGAAAAGAAAGAAGAAAAGAAAGAAAGAAGGAAGGAAGGAAGGAAGAAAAAGAAGAAAGAAGGAAAGAAAGAAGAAAATAAAGAAGAAAGGAAAGAAGGAAGGAAGGAAAGAAGGAAGGAAGGAAAGAAGAACGAGTACCGGGCCTCCAGATGCACTTGGCTGTGGACTCGGACTGTCCATGGAATACGCTTTCATTCCACCTGTCGTGTGTCATGTCGTGTCATGTGTCATGTCGTGTCATGTGTCATGTCGTGTCGTGTGTCATGTCGTGTCATGTGTCATGTCGTGTCGTGTGTCATGTCGTGTCGTGTGTCATGTCGTGTTGTGTGTCATGTCGTGTCATGTGTCATGTCGTGTCGTGTGTCATGTCGTGTCATGTGTCATGTCGTGTCGTGTGTCATGTTGTGTGTCACGTGTGTCTTGTCGTGTCATGCGACATGTTGTGTCACGTGTTATACTCACATACATACGAGTTATTCATGACTTTCCCACAAGCCATCCACCTCCCAAGATATTCCCCCCAATCCACTCAAGAACCCCCAACACACCCAATAACCCCAAAACCCACCCAACCCTTCCCCCCCCCCTCCCCATTTCCAACCCACCCACCTTCCAAACAGATGATGCAGGGCGGGTCCATCATTGGGAGCGTCTACCTGTCCATACACCTCGTACTTCTTGGCAGAAAAATAACTGCTCTGTGGATAGAAATGAGTAAACATTGGTGAAAATGAGTGAAAAATGGGTGAGATAAGGGTGAAAATGGGTGGAAAATGCAATAGAATGATGGTGGAAATGGGGGAAAAGTATGGTGGGAATGGAGTTGAAGAGTGTCCTTATATATGTAAAATTACTGTCAAAATATCAAACGAATTGATCCAACACATGCTATTACGCATTCAACACCACTTCACCCCACCACACCACACCACACCACATCACGCCACACCACACCACACCACCCCACACTACAACACGCCACACCACACCACACCACACCACACCACACCACACCACATCACACCACACCACACCACGCCACACCACACCACACCACACCACACCACGCCACACCACACCACGCCACACCACGCCACACCACCCCACACCACACCACCTTCACGTAATACAACTTGCAAGTGATTCCTCTAGTGTGGTTCGTTATGACCACTTCCCCATAGTGTTCCACCCACCTGGAATGGTGGTGGTGGTGGTGGTGTGGTGGTGGAGTGGTGGTGGTGTGGTGGTGGTGGTAGTGGTGTGGTGGTGGAGTGGTGGTGGTGTGGTGGTGGAGTGGTGGTGGTGTGGTGGTGTGGTGGTGGTGAGGTAAAGATGGTAGTGATAGTGTTGTGATGGTAGTGGTTGTAGGGAGGATAGTGGTGATTGTAACAACAACAACAACAACGACGACAACAACAATAGCAGCAACAAAAACAAAATCAATAATAAAAAAACAATAGAAACAACAACAACAACAGAAACAACAATAACAACAAC
The DNA here is from genome assembly GCA_947562095.1 of Branchellion lobata. Classification (NCBI taxonomy): domain Eukaryota; kingdom Metazoa; phylum Annelida; class Clitellata; order Hirudinida; family Piscicolidae; genus Branchellion; species Branchellion lobata. Next base: position 6,465,579 of record OX387260.1, read on the forward strand.
AAAAGCAACTACAATAACAGAATGTCACCTTTGGCCTCCCAGGATGTTGTGGATGCAAGAGGTAGCCTTGTTCCATGTATATTCCTCCTTGTGTCTGTGTGTGTGTGTGTGTGTGTGTGTGTGTGTGTGTGTGTGTGTGTGTGTGTGTGTGTGTGTGTGTGTTTGTGTGTATGTATATGTGTACTTGTCTGTGCAGTAGAGTGGAAAGAAAAAAACTACACTATCGCTAACAACAGCAACAAAAAAAAACAACAATAGAAATAATAACAACAACAAAAAACAAAAACAACAACAACAACACAGCAACAGCACTTGTTGAGGTAGAGGTGGGCGGTTCCGATCGGTTGCACCTCCATCGACTTACCCCAAAACTTCGTCTTCACCTGCATGTCTGTGAGGAGGAGGAGGAGGAAGAGGAGGAGGAGGAGGAAGAGGAGGAGGAGGAGGAGGAGGAGGAGGAGGAGGAGGAAGAGGAGGAGGAGGAGGAGGAGGAGGAGGAGGAGGAGGAGGAGGAGGAGGAGGAGGAGAAGGAGGAGGAGGAGGAGGAGGAGGAGGAGGAGAAGGAGGAGGAGGAGGAGGAGGAGGAGGAGAAGGAAGAAGAAGAGGAGGAGGAAGAAGAAGAGGAGGAGGAGGAGGAGAAGGAGGAGGAGGAGGAAGAGGAGGAGGAGAAAGAGAAGGAAGAGGAAAAGGAGGAGGAGAAAGAAAAGGAAGAGGAGGAAAAAGATGATATGTTAGTTGGTTTCAAAAATAATAACAATGTGTTTTGTTGTACTATATTATTATTTTTATTTTATTTTTTTTTTGTTTTCATACCTTGCCACATGACAAAGTCCTTGGACTCACAATAACTGGCTGACACTGGAGGGTGGTGCGACACCTGCGTAATCATAATAATAATAAAAATTATCATTATTATTATTATTATTAGTATTATTATTATTATTATTATTATTATTATTATTATTATTATTATTATTATTATTGTTGTTATTGTTGTTGTTTATGCTAATTAAAATTAATTTATAAAAACGATAAACACAATGATGATAATGAAAATAAAAAAATAACAATGATGATAATGAAAATAAAAAAATAACAATGATGATAATGAAAATAAAAAAATAACAATGATGATAATGAAAATAAAAAAATAACAATGATAATAATGAAAACATTGAAAAAAAACTAAAATATTTTATTGTTAACATTAGTAATACAAATATGAATAATAATAAGAAAGTATACAAAGAAAATAAAAATACTTTTGAAAGAAAAAAAAAATAGGAAAAAAAAAATAAATAATAATAATAATAATGATAATATAAATAATAATAAAAATATATATAATAATAATAGTAAAATAATAAAAATAATACAAATAACAATAATAATAGCAAGAGCAGCGGACCTGTTCGGCCACAAACCTCCACCCCTTCTCAGCCCGGTCTATCTCGAAGGTTTCCCCTGCAGAAGACACATAACATAAATCCTATTATCTTTATTATTATTTTTATTTTTATATTATTAGTTTTATTATTATTATTACTTTTAATATTATTATTACTTTTAATATTATTATTATTTTTAATATTATTGTTATATTTCAGAGTATTAACTTTTCATATTATTTTTTTTTTTCATTTCATTATATTTAAATTTCTTTTTATTATTGTTTTTTTCATACTAATTTTTTTATTATCATTTTTCTGTATAAATATTTTTTGCCATCACAATCCATTTTTTGGTATCGCTTTTAAGTGGAAGTTTTTTGTTGAAAAAACGAAAAAAACAAAACAAAACAAAACAAAACAAAAAAAACGGAACACTGAAAAAACAGAAAAATAACATAAAAAATAGAAAAATAACATAAAAAAAAACAAAAAAACCTAAGAGTGGGTTGAAAGGCTTGCGGGCGGCTCTGGTGGAGGTGTTGGCGTAGGTGGAAATGGTGAAAACAGCCACCCAAACCTGTGTGGCATGGTGTGGCGTGGTGTGGCGTGGTGTGGCATGGTGTGGCGTGGTGTGGTGTGGTGTGGTGTGGTGTAGTATGGTGTGGCGTGGTGTGGTGTGGTGTGGCATGGTGTGGTGTGGCATGGTGTGGCGTGGTGTGGTGTAGCGTGGTGTAACGTGCGTGGTGTGGCGTGGGGTAGTGTCACATGATAAGTTAAAAAGGATGATGATGATGATGACGATGACGACGACGATGACGACGACGAAGGTGACAACGAGGACACCAACCATCCTCTCATAGGGGTCTTCCACGTCAACAGCCCTCTCCAGCAACTCACTGTACTCCAACTCCTCACACAGGCGCTGCGTGACGTCAGAGAATTATTATTATTATTATTATTATTATTATTATTATTATTATTATTATTATTATTATTAAAATTATTATTATTATTATTATTATTATTATTATTATTAAAATTATTATTATTATTATTATTATTATTATTATTATTATTATTATTATTATTGTTATTATTATTATTATTATTATTATTATTATTATTATTATTATTATTATTATTATTATTATTATTATTATTATTATTGTTATTATTAGTATTCCAGGGTCACCTGCAGAGCATTGAGTGGTTCGTTCATAACCACGGGCATGGAGATCTTCGAGAGGTCCTTACCTGTGTGGTGTGGTGTGGTTGGTGTGGTGTGGTGTGGTGTGGTGTGGCTGGTGTGGTGTGGTGTGGTGTGGTGTGGTTGGTGTGGTGTGGTGTGGTGTGGTGTGGTTGGTGTGGTGTGGTGTGGTTGGTGTGGTGTGGTGTGGTGTGGTGTGGTTGGTGTGGTGTGGTTGGTGTGGTGTGGTGTGGTGTGGTGTGGTGTGGTGTGGTGTGTTGTTGACAAACATCACCTTCCCTCCAACCTACCGATAAATTATTCCACTGATTTTTCATCCCACTGATATTTCACCTTTCCTCCTCCCCTCCTATCTCTTCAACACACTCATCTCGCCGATATCCCACCAATAGTTTAACCCACCGATCTCATCCTTCCCATTCCGATCGATCATTCACCATACCGATCTTCAACTCCTCCGATATATCATAACTCCCTTATCGATCCTTCTATACCGACAAACCCCCCCCTGATCCCTCCTCCCCATCCCCTCCTTCCCCCTTCCCTTCTTTCCCCTCCTCCCCTCCCCCTCCTCTCTTTCCCTCCTTCTTTCCATCCCCTCCCACCCCCCTTCATCTCCTCTCCTCCCCTCCCCCCCCGCCCCCCACCGATGTTCTTCCTCAAAAGCCCCCATATGCTGACGTCAGAGGACAC
>OX387260.1:6473869-6498869 GCA_947562095.1 Branchellion lobata
ATGTGGAGAGGGGGTGGGTCAGAAAGGTTTGATTGTTTTTTCTCCCCCCCCCCTCTGAACCCCTTCTCCCTCCAACCTTCCAGCCTCCCTCCCCTTCCCCCCTCTCTCCAATCCCAACCTCACCATCACCAAACTCAATCCCATCAGCAGCCATACCTTCACCTCCATCCAACCAACCACCTTAGCTTCCATCTCGTTCAACCCAAGCACCCAACCATCCTCCTCATCCCCCCCCCCCTTCCCTCCATCTTCTTTTCTCATCTTCACCCTCACTTTTCCGCACGTCGCTCTCACCCCCCCCCCATTTTTACCTCTCCTCCTCCCCATTTTCACACCTCCCATTCCCCCATTTTAACTCCTCTCCCCCCCCCCCCCCACCTTGAGGTGGTAGATGGTGTCATCGGCGTCCATGTCGATCCTGAAACCTCTCTGCTTGCACACGATCACCGACAGGCCGATGTCCACCTGGCCATGGTACTTGCCTCGCTCTAACTGAAGAGGAGGAGAAGGAGGAAGAGGAGGAGGAAGAGGAGGAGGAAGAGGAGGAGGAGGAGGAGGAGAAGGAAGAAAAAGAAGAAGAGAAGGAGGAGAAGAATAGAAGGAGGAGGAAAAGGAAGAAGAAAAGAGAAGAAGGAGGAAGAGGAAGAGGAGAAACTCACGTCAGCGGGGGACTTGGCGTAGATCATGTAGCCGTTCTTGAGCGAGAAGTAGCGCTGAAGGGGGGGGGGGTGAAGAATTTTTAATGGGGATTTAATGAGTTAATTAATGTTTGTAGATGTTTTTAAATAATTATTCAAAAAAATATTGATCAAAATAGGAATAATTGAATGAATGAATGAATGAAGGTACAATTGAAGGAATGAATGAATGAATGAATGAATGAATGAATGAATGAATGAAGGTACAATTGAATGAATGAATGAATGAATGAATGAATGAATGAATGAAGGTACAATTGAATGAATGAATGAATGAATGAATGAATGAATGAATGAATGAATGAATGAATGAATGAAGGTACAATTGAAGGAATGAATGAATGAATGAATGAACGACTGAATGAATGAATAAATGAATGAAAGTACAATCTGTTATAGCGCACAGTTCGCTAACTAGCTTGCCTCAGGAGCGCTTATTTCGAAAAAAACATTTTTTTAAAAATTTCATATGCAAAAAATAATAATAAATTGATATTTGAAGAGTATTGGATGCATTTGAAAAGTGGTTCCAATCGATATTTGAGAAAAATTGAATAAAAATATGATTATTTTATGATTATTTTTATAGAAATTACTCAAAAAATCTATTATTCTGTTTTTTTTTTTAAATAAATCCTGAATATTTAAATTTTAAACGTGGATTTCAAATTTTAATGAATAAGTAAAAATGGTTTTTGAGTGAAAAATAAAAAATGAAAGTGAAAAAGAGATTGAACGAGCATTGTCGTTAACTTTTAAGTGATTCAAATGAATTTTCAGTTATTTTTAATTTAAAATATTTTTTAATCAAATTTAAACAAATAAATATCTTATCCACTTTTAATTTGAACGAGGTGTTTGTTATATAGACAAAGATTGTTGTTGTTACGAGGCTGAAGGTAGTTACACCTATAGTCGTGTCCGTGACGTTGTTGATACAAGCCTCTGGTGTATTTACTCTCTACGTTCATTGTCCCGTCGTCATCATCACCATCATCATCATCATCATCACCATCATCATCATCATCATCACCATCATCATCATCATCATCATCATCATCATCATCATCATCATCATCATCACCATCATCATCATCATCATCATCCCCATCATCATCATCCCCATCATCATCATCATCATCATCATCATCATCATCATCATCATCATCGTCATCATCATCACCATCATCATCATCATCATCATCATCATCATCATCATCATCATCATCACCATCATCATCATCATCATCATCATCATCATCATCATCATCATCATCATCATCATCCTCAGCAGCATCATCGTCATCATCATCGTCGTCATCGTCATCATCATCATCATCATCATCATCATCATCATCATCATCATCATCATCATCATCATCATCATCATCATCATCATCATCATCATCATCATCATCATCATCATCATCATCATCATCATCATCATCATCATCATCATCATTATCATCACCATCATCGTCATCGTCATCATCATCACCATCATCATCATCATCATCATCATCACCATCATCATCATCATCATCATCATCACCACCATCATCATCATCATCATCATCATCATCATCATCATCATCATCATCATCATCATCAGCAGCATCATCGTCATCATCATCGTCGTCATCGTAGTCACCTTCTCTAAAAACCTCAAAACACCCCTCACCCAAACATTCACTTTCTCCCCCTCCTTCCACCCTTATACCACCTTTTCATGAAACCATTATAACCCAAAAACCCCCAAACACCCACTCCAAGCCTTCACTCCCCAAATACCCACCCCAAACACCCATCTCAAACACCCCCCCCTTCAAACACCCATCTCAAACACCCCCCCCCCTTCAAACACCCATCTCAAACACCCCCCCTTCAAACACCCCCCCCTTCAAACACCCCCCCCTTCAAACACCCCCCCCCTTCAAACACCCACCCCCCAAACACCCACTTTGTGCCATCCTTTCATGGGCCACTTGCGACTCTTCATCATAAAGCCTTCGAACTTGTCAGGCACGTAGGTGAAGGTCTGTCCCAGCTTCAAACCCTCCAAGATTTCCCAGTCCCTGCTGTTGCTCTGGGGGTGGTGGGGGGTTTTTGGGGGTTTTGTGGGTTTTTTGAAGGGGTTTTTAAGGGGTTTTTGGGAGTATTTGAGGGGGTTTTTGATGGGGTTTTTAGAGGTTTTTGAAAGGATTTTTGGGGGTTTTTGGGGGTTTTTAGAAGGGGTTTTTGAAGGAGTTTTTGAAGGGGTTTTTGAAGGGTTTTTGGGGGGGGGGGGGTTTTGAAGGGGTTTTTGAAGGGTTTTTGGGGGGAGTTTTTGAAGGGTTTATATGGAAATAGATTTTAAAAAGTAGAAATAAGTTAAAAAAACTTTCAAAAATCGAATGTTGCGTGTGAGGAGCGACCGAAACAAAATGCCTTTCAAAAACACACTCGTGAAAAACCCATTTTTAACATTTTCAAGCTTGAAACATGCAGCAAGAAGAATTTGATGGTTAGAAAAGTATTTATTTATTCATATTTATATAATTATATTTCTGTTTATTCATATTTATATAATTATATTCTATTTATTCATATTTATATAATTATATTTATATTTATTCATATTTATATAATTATATTCTATTTATTCATATTTATATAATTATATTTATATTTATTCATAATTATATATTTATATTTCTGTTTATTCATATTTATATAATTATATTTTATTTATTCATATTTATATAATTATATTCTATTTATTCATATTTATATAATTATATTTATTTATTCATATTTATTTAATTATATTTCTGTTTATTCATATCTATATAATTATATTTATATTTATTCATATTTATATAATTATATTCTGTTTATTCATATTTATATAATTATATTTCTGTTTATTCATATCTATATAGTTATATTTATATTTATTCATATTTATATAATTATATTTCTATTTATTCATATTTATATAATTATATTTATATTTATTTATATTTTGTGTGTGTGTGTATATGTGTGTGTGTGTGTGTGTGTGTGTGTGTGTGTGTGTGTGTGTGTGTGTGTGTGTGTGTGTGTGTGTGAGTGTGTGTGTGTGTGTGTGTGTGTGTGTGTGTGTGTGTGTGTGTGTGTGTGTGTGTGTGTGTGTGTGTGTGTGTATAACGTATTAATGAAATTATTGAGAGCATTTATATGATCATGCATATAGTATTAAAACTATGATTTTAAATAATTATACTGATAATTATTCATTTTATTAAAGATATTATTATAATTATTATTATTTAGAAAATTATAAATATTATTAATTATATAAATAAAAATATATTTCTGTTATTATAAAGATTATTACTTATATTATTATGAATGTTATTATTTATTTATTATAGATATTGTTATTTATATAATTGACGAGATACTTCTATTATCATAATTATAATGACAAATATAATTGTTACTATAATTATTAGCATTATTATAAGAGCGGCCGTCTCCTCCATTGAGGCGTTTTAGTGAGCTGACTCTTTGTCGATATGTTCTAGAAGGTTGATTTACTATGACGAGTCTCAATCGATTCTCCCGTTGTGTGTGTGTGTGTGTGTGTGTGTGTGTGTCTGTGTGTGTGTGTGTGTGTGTGTGTGTGTGTGTGTGTGTGTATGTGTGTGTGTGTGTGTGTGTATGTGTGTGTATGTATGTGTGTGTGTGTGTGTGTGTGTGTGTGTGTGTGTGTGTGTGTGTGTGTGTGTGTGTGTGTGTGTGTGTGTGTGTGTGTGTGTGTGTGTGTGTGTGTGTGCGTGAAACCTGACTACGTGGGTATTTGTGCACGAGAGTACGTGGAGGTTTGGCATGGCATCTGAGTTCATTCCAAGTTTGAGTTTCACAATTAGACATAAAAATAATAAAAATAATAAAAATAATAAAAATCTTTTTTTTTCTTTTTTTATATATTTTGCACGTCAACACGGTTATCTATGGAAACAATAATTGGCCTTGGCGAATTTTTTTAAAATTTCGAGCCAAAATAAATTTTAAAAAATTGAAGATATTGAAAAAAAATTGAAATTAATTGCGAATACCATGTGTCAGTTGAAGAGGGGAGAAAGTTACGATAGGGAAATGAAAACGAAAATAGGAAATGAAAAAAAAAAAAAGAAAAAAAACAAATAATGGGAAAAGAAAAAAAAACAAAAACAAAAAAAAAGACAAAAAATGGAAAAAAAAACAAAAAACGGGAAAAGAAAAAAAAGAAAAAAAAAACAAAAAAAGATGAAAAACTAGAAAAGACCAGAAAAAGATGAAAGAAAAAATTCAGTCACCATGGGAACGGTTTTTTGTCGGTTCTTTCGTTTGTTTTGTTTGCTGCTTGTTTTGTTGTCAGGAGGCAGAGGAGAGTCCTTGACGTCATTGTCTTCGTTGTCGTCATCCTGCTGTGGTGGTGGTGATGGTGAGAAGGATGGTGATGGTGATGGTGGTGGTGGTGAGAAGGATGGTGATGGTGGTGGTGGTGGTGGTGGAGATGATGATGATGATGATGATGATGATGATGATGATGACGATGATGATGATGATGATGATGATGATGATGATGATGATGATGATAATGATGATGATGATGATCCCTAAACAACTCCAATCAACCAAGTAACCCCCCCCCACTATTTCTACCCCCCTTGACCCACTCACCCCAATTGAGTATTCCAACTCCTCCCACCAGCCCCTTCATCAACCCCACTCTTACTGAGTATTCCAACCCCCCTCCCCCCACCAGCTCCATCCTCCCCCAAACCCACCGAAAGAGACTTGAGGGAGGGAGCACCAATGGTGGCGGTGTTGGGGGGAGTGGGTGTGGTGTTGGTGCTGTTGTTGCACGAGGATGACTTTGACTTGATCTTCAACAACTTGTTGCCCTTGTTGCTCGAAAGGGGGGTGGGGGTGTTGCTGTTGTTGCTGCTGCTGGTGCTGCCACTGATGGTGGATGAGGAATTTTTGGATTTAGATAAGATCTTCAACTTGCTTCCATTGTTGTTGCTACTGCTGCTACTGCTGCTGTTGCCAATGTTGTTGTTGTTGTTGTTGCCACTGCTGTTGTTGTTACCGCTGCTGTTGTTACCATTGTTGTCATGGAGATGTTTTGTGGTGGATGAGAGGGAGGATGATGATGATAAGTGGTGTTGTTCTCTCAACTCTTCAAGATTCTTCGGCATTGCAAACTCTACATCCTTGTTCTTTTCAAACTGACAAAAAGTTTAGGTTAATTCGCTTTTAAACACAAACAATAACAACTTTTATTTATTATTTAGCGGTTAATATAACCAACAGTTAATATGATAATGATAAATATAAATTGAAATATTATCAGCCATTTGATTGAACAATTGATAAAAGTTGGTGATTAACGTTATCAACTTTATCATTAACTAGTTTGCTGCAAGGTGATTGAAAAGCATTTCGACTGCTTGGTGAGAAGTGCAGTGTATTTACAAAGAAAACATCACACTTCCTTTCAATCATCTCTCTAAACGTTCAATTATATGTGTACGTTTGTGTGCACAACTATGTTGTTATCTATTTGTTACTTATAACAGACTAAATATAATTTCATAACTATAATCTCTCCTCCTATCATCTTTCTCTTTTTTTAATACCTCTAAAGTGCAGTTGAAAGTGCAATTGGTGGATGCATAACAAGAAGTATGGAATTTAACTCTAAGACTAAAAATGGAACACACAGCATGGAAGTTGAGGATAAAATTCAAGTTGAGCGCTCTCGAACAGTGATTAACCAACGCTATAAAAACTCTTTGAATAAATTTGATTAAAATAATTATAAAATTTCAAAAATCTTGAATTGCTGCGTCTGAACGAAATTGATGTGGATATACTATCTGATAAGGTTATAATCATTGATATAGAGTGGGAAGCGCCTTGTATTTTTACCTCGGAAAAGGAAAGAGGCCTCTCAGAACTGAGAGTGGTTTTGATGGCTGGTATGGAGCAAGGAACAGAATTTCTGTTGCTCATTTTGGTCTGCTCAAAATGCTGACAAAAATTTTGAATTCGAGTTTTTGAGAACAGTGAAAAAAAGTTTTAAAAGATCAACAACTTTGTGGAATCATCTTTTTGATACAGAACAAAAACGAATTTGCGAAATTTTAGTGCAAACGCATTAAAGTCGTACCCTTATAATTAAATGTACCTATTTCGGAATGATCAACAACGGTACCACTAAAACAAACAATTCACAATTTTATGACCAAATTATGAATAACTTTCACCATTTTGAATTTTAAATTTAAAAACCAATAAATAAATTAATAAAATAAACCTATAGTTATTGATAAGTTAAGTAAACTGTATGAAAAATATCTCAATTTTTAACTTTATTAACTGTATAATTCTCAGTCTGATATGTGCTCAGAAATGTTGAATATGAAATCTTCATCATCTTCTTCCACACATCTTTTGTCTTGTTTCTCGCGAGAATCTGCATTTTTCTTTCTTCTAAGATATTCGTCACGAAAATAAATATTTTCTTTGGACAAGGGTTTTCCTTGAGGGGGAAATATCACATTTTTTGAAGAATTTTATGCTGAATTGATCATTGAATAAAAATGAATAAATAAATAAAGGAACAAAGATTGAAAAACTTTGAAAATATAAAAAACGAATGAATAAATAAAGAAATAAATATTGAAAAATTAATGAAAAAATATAAATAAAAATAAATAGTTTATTTATCAAAGAAAGAAAGACAACCTTTGGTGAGGACATATACAAAGTATTGGAAGCCATTCCCAACGCCCTTCCACTCCACCTGTTTTTTATAGTCTTTATTAAATCAAATCCAGACATACGCTAGAAACGTTACAAAAACACGGCGAACAATCGAACTGAAAAGAAAACATTGAAATATACGAGAACAGAATGTTATTAGTCACAAAAGTCGGCATTGAAGCTACGAAATGAACAAATTGTGAACAAACCTGCCAACCATGGTGTCTCAAGCAGTAGAGAGGGGTTCTGAAGTGGGGCTGAGAGAAGGTGACAGAAATGAACCTGCCATCTTCCTTCAAAATGACACTTATCTGACGTTTGGGAGGGTTTTGTAGATGGAAAAGTGTAAAAGTTGAAATTTACATGAATAATATAATTTCCCAAAGTTAAACAAAATTTCTTCAAGTTTTAGTTAATTTTATCACACAGTTAAAAATAAAATATCAGAAGTTAAAAATAAAATATCAAAAGTTAAAAATAACATTATGAATCGAAAATATGTTTTATTTTAGTGTTTAGTTGCACCATTTCGTTTAACCAATCGAAGCATACCTGCTCCAAAATTCCACCAATCATATCTTCAGCTTCAGTGCTGTAATTCCATTGGTTCTTTTCTCCCACCAATAGGGCATCGAGGGTTCCTTTTTCTATGATGACGTCATAGGATTTTTCCGGAAAATACTTTTTGAGGTCTTTGATGTCAGCCACCATCCAATCAAGGCCTGCAAAGAAACATCATATTTACGACTACTATTATATTACATCATTTTATTATTTTTATGATTACTACTGCTATTTCTATAACTGTTAGTATTATTACTAATGTTATTGTTGTTTTATTGTTATAAGGATAATTATTATTATTTTATTATAGTGGCTCTAACACCACCTTCAATAACGTAACAGAAAATGACAAATTTATGAAATGTGAATGTGGCCAGCTTAAAGAAGTGAATGTTGTGGCTGATACAATTGTGGTGAGTAGTGTCATCAGGAATGTGGAGGTAACCATGGAAAGTCATCAGTTCCATGGGGCTGGTGAAAAACGTACTATAATAGTACTATAATTTAACGTACTATAATTTAACGTACTATAATAGTACTATAATTTAACGTACTAAAATAGTACTATAATTTAACGTACTATAATAGTACTATAATTTAACGTACTATAATAGTAATATAATTTAACGTACTATAATAGTAATATAATTTATTATTAAATTAATTTTAATACTTGAGTAATTATAATCCTTATATAATTTTAATACTTAATCATGTTTAATATTTAATAAGGTTATATTTAATTGATTTTAGCATTTTATTCTTTTATATTTGAGTAATTTTAGTTATGAAACTAATTTCCACAAGTGGAGCAAGATACAGGCCAGAGGGGTGTATAGTTTAACGCTACATGAATGATTGTAAGATTATATATGATAATATATCAGAGTTCAACCCTGCATTCCTTGGGACGCCTTCCTCATGTTGTCAATGACAACGGGGGAGTAGTCAACGTTGGTGATGTTGGCGTATCCGTCTTGGTGCATCTGCAGTGGCATTGGACTGTTTCCACATCCTTGTTGAAGGGTGTTGTAGAGAGATGGATGATGTTGTGGGGAGATAGGGGGTGTTGTGGAGAGATGGATGATGTTGTGGGGAGATAGGGGGTGTTGTGGGGAGATGGATGATGTTGTGGGGAGATAGGGGGTGTTGTGGGGAGATGGATGATGTTGTGGGGAGATGGGTGATGTGGGGAGATGGATGATGTTGTGGGGAGATAGGGGGTGTTGTGGGGAGATAGGGGGTGTTGTGGGGAGATGGGTGATGTGGGTGGGCAGTGATTTGTGTTAGAGTAGGGTTATGAATGGGTGGTGCTGTGTGCCAAAATTGGAAATAAAAATTGTAAAGTACCTAAACGAAAATTATTGGATTTTTATTTATATAAAAACTAAATTTCGAAAAAAAGAATTTAGGAAAAACAGATTTTCGAAAAAAAAATTTTTTTTAGAAAAACTTATTTTTGAGAAATAAATTTGAAAAGAAACCTAAATTCAAAATCGAATGAGACTTGTTGACGTACTTGTGCGTCAACCTCTTCAGTTGGTCATAGCCAACAAACCACTCGTATGACTTCTCGCCTCTGTAACGTTCCTGCCAGTACTCAACTTCACCATAATCAAGGTTTTTGAGCGGAAGAAAACTGTTTTCCATTTTTAAATTTTGAGTAACTGATTTTGTGGAGTTTTTGCTCGAAAGGGCTTATTAAAAGTTTCGTAAGTCTATACACCATTAATTAACTTATTAAATTATTATTTTATTACTAATTTTATCATTCAACGCATATGATATATTCTACTGAAAACATAGATATATTATATTAATATTAAGAAAATGACTTATGAAATTCTTTGCAGTCACGAAGCTGGACCAACCCACGGGACTTTAAATTACACCACGTGAAAAAACATAGAAAAGTTAATTTATAGCTATTTGAACTTGACTTTGAAAAGTTGTGAAACACATACTATAAAATGGAAAAGTTTGAAAATTTGAATGAACAAACTATAAACAATTAATTTATCTTCATGTTTGTAAAAAATATTTCTCGTTCCACCCAGGTCTATTTTAAAAGGTGAAACTAAATCAACAAACATGTCTCATTGATTTTGGATAAAAATACCTCAGTAGTTTCAAATAAAATCTTTCAAAAATGAATAAAAAAAGAATTCCACAAAGTCTTAATGTCATTGGTGAGAAAATTATAGTTTTTGAAATCAGAAGTTTAATAGTCAATTAAACTAATTAATAATCAACTTCAATTTGATCATTTGAAACATCTTTTGGAAAAAAAAGTAGCGAAACCACAATAATTGAAATAAGTCAATTCATCACTAATTACGTGACTACATGAACCCAATTGATTTTCATTTCTGAAACAGTTTACAGCGCCAAAGGATTGAAACCGAAAAAAAGTAAGAAACCAACTCGTCTGATCCACTCAGAATATTTTTATAGCGCTTAAGAAATCAGCGGCCAAATCATATGATCGCAACATGATCGCAATTTTTTTTTTTTTGCAAAAATTCTATTTTTCTTATCATCACATGAGCCTCCACCTTCCTCTTGACTATCTCATCCCTCTTCCTTTTTCTTTTTTTTTCGTTTCTTTTCTTTCAATTTTTTTTTGTTCATTTTCTCTCTTTTTTTTCCTTTTTTTATCTTTCCATTCTTCCATACTTCTTCCACGTATTGATCTGGGCTCTGATAGTGCTCTATCAGCTTTTGACTATCACTACCATTCTAATCACTCCAATTGAATAGATATTCAGTTCAAAGTAAAATTTTATTCACTTTTAAATAAAATTTTATTTAATTTTAAATAATTTTTTTTTTATTTTTTAATAAAATTTTATTTATTTTTTAATAAATTTTTATTTATTTTTTAATAAAATTTTATTTATTTTTCAATAAAATTTTATTTATTTTCAAGTAACGTTTTAATTTGTCCATCCTTCTTCATCATAAACAGCAGAACATTGCAAGTTTCTTGTGGTGTTTGGAGTGGGAAATAAAAAGTTTAAAAGTGAAATGGTGGAAGATTTCTATGGCAGTCCCTCCTTCAACACTGAAGCTGATATGTGAGGAGGGGGGAGGGGGGGGGGTTGAGGAGGTAGAATGGAAGAAGAAGGGAGGATGGTAGAAGAAGGGAGGATGGTAGAAGAAGGTAGGATGGAAAAAGAAAGAAAGATGGAAAAGGAAGAGAGGATGGATTGTAAGAGAAAGAGTAAAAAAGAAAGGAGGAGGAAAATGGAATAAAAAAAGGGAGGGTGGGAGGAAGAAGGAGAGATGGAATGAAAAAATGGAGAAGAAGAAGGAGAGAGAAAAAAAAGTAGTAGGACACAGAGAAAGAGAAAGAAGTGGAGGCGAAAGGGAGGAGGAGAAAGAGGTATGAGTAGGAATAAATGGGGGAGGGTGTTAAAAATAGTATTCAACACAACTAACCCAACTTGTAACACCCCACACCACACCCTGTAACACCCTGTGACACCTCACACATACCCCACACCACACCCTGTGACACCTCACACCACATCCTGTAACACTCCACACCACACCCTGTAACACTCCACACCACACCCTGTAACACCCCACACCACAACCTGTGACACCCCAAACCACACCCTGTAACATTCCACACCACACCCTGTGACACCCCACACCCCACCCTGTAACACTCCACACCCCACCCTGTAACACCCCACACCTCACACCACACCCTGTAACACCCCACACCACACCCTGTAACACCTCACACCACACCCTGTGACACCTCACACCACACCCTGTGACACCTCACACCACACCCTGTAACACCTCACACCACACCCTGTAACACCTCACACCTCACACCACACCCTGTAACACCCCGAACCATACCCTGTAACACCACACGCCACAGCCCTCTGGTGAGCACAGACACAGAACTGAAATTCAAAGTAACCGAAAAGACCGACAATGATCTGTTAGGGAAGTTAGTTGTACCTCTCCTGGACCTGCCCTTCAGCGAAAAAGACGCCAACTTCACTGTCGGACTGAGGGGCAAAGGTGAAGACAATGGAGAGCTGATCTTCAAAGCGTGGGTGAGCTCTTACAAGGAGCTGAAGGACGATGGTTGGTGTGGGTGGAGGTGGCGTTGGTTTGTGGGTGTTTGTGGATGTGTTTGGGGATGTGGGAAGGTGTGAGTGTTAGGGGGTGTGGGTGTTTATGGGTGTCTGTGGGTGTGTTTGGGGATGTGGGGAGGTATGGGTGGGGGTGGATGTGTTTGTGGGTGTGTTTGGGGATGTGGGGAGGTGTGGGTGTTTGTGGATGTGTTTGTGTGAGTGTTTGTGGGTGTGGGTTTGGTTCAAAATAAACTTCAACTTTTCTACAAAACTCAAAACACCCCCTAACACCCCTAAAACCCCCCAAAATACCCACCACAGACAGCCACAGCTTCGACTCAAGCATGCAGAGGTCCACCATTAGCCTTGGCATTTCCAAGCTCAAGGACCGCATCCTCAGGAGGAACGACTCAAATCCCAACCTCTTCAACAGAAGGTTATGGGGGTGGTGGGGTTGAGTGGGGGTGGTGGGGTTGAGTGGGGGTGGTGGAGTTGAGTGGGGGTGGTGGGGTTGAGTGGGGGTGGTGGGGTTGAGTGGGGGTTTTAGGGTTTATGTAGAAGTTGGGGATTTGGGGGGAAAGGGGGGTTTGGGTGATGGGTTTTGGAAAGGTGGAAAAGTGGGGTGGGGGATAAGGTGGGATTGGGGTAGGGAGAATGATAAGACTTTCTCTTCAGTGTCATCATCATCACCACCACCATTATCATCATCACCACTACTATCACCACCACCACCATCATTATCACAACCACTATCACCACCATCAGCATCACCACTACTATCACCACCACCACCATCATCACTATCATCATTTTCACCACAATCATCACCTTCATCACCACCATCATCACATTCTTCACTTAAAGAAAAACCAGTCCTAAAGTGGGTGACTTTGGCGCCACTTCATCGTCTTCCTCCTCCTCCTCACACCATCCTCATTCTCTCAAGGCTTCGTCCTCTTGCCACGACTTCAACAACTTCAACCTGAGCCCCTTCCTCGATGGTGATGATCATGATACGGTGAGGAGGAGGAGGAGGAGGAGGAGGAGGAGGAGGAGGAGGAGGAGGAGGAGGAGGAGGAGGAGGATGGTGGTAATGGTGGTAATATTGGTGATGATGATGATGATTGTGATGATGATGATGATGATGATGATGATGATGATGATGATGATGATGATGATGATGATGATGATGATGATGGTGTTAACAACTCAACAGAGATTTGATGATGAGGAAGATTTAAAGCCTGAGGTGAGTTATTGTTGTTGTTCTCTCTTTAGTTTTTATAATTTGTTGTTGTTTTTATTGTTTTTGTTTATTTTTGTTGGTCTTTGTTTTTATTGTTTTTGTTTATTTTCGTTGTTCTTTTTTGGTCTTTGTCTTGTCGTTTTTTCATTACTCCCACAAGTTTAAAAACCTTCCAAATCTTTTTCTCCCCCACAATCCATCCCCCATAAAAACCAACCCCCCCCCTCCCCCACGAAGGTGTCGGGTGTTTCCCCAAAGGAGGGGAGTGTTGATGGGGGAACAAGGTTGGTGATAAGAGGCAAAAATTTTGGGGGAAGGAAGGAGGAGCTGGTGGGTCTGTTTGTATGCGGCTCTAATTGTCTGTCCTCCCTGGAGTACTTCTCGCCCTCCAAGATCGCTTGTGTCACCAAGCCCTGGAAGGCTGGGGAAGGTGGGTGGAGGGGAGGAATGAGTAAAGGAGTGAACCGACCTACCCATCTCACCCATCCATCCACTCAGCCAACCTACCCATCCATTCCCTCCACCTATCCAATCCATCCATCCATCTATTCTGTTTTCCAACCAACCTTATTAACCTATTTCCCACAATTGATCAATCTTCATCCATTCTACCCATTTTCACCCAATCCATTCCACCCACCCACTCATCCATTCGAACCCATCCATCCATCTTTTCACCCACCATCCACCTATCCATCAATCCCACCCACCCACCCATCCATCTCCCCAAGGAAACATCAGCATAGAGACACAGACTGGAGGCAGAGGAGTTTGTTTGGTGAAGTTCACTTTTATACAACCCTCTGTGGAGACTGTTGAAAGGAGGTGTGTGTGTGTGTGTGTGTGTTTGTGTGTTTGTGTGTGTGTGTGTGTGTGTGTGTGTGTGTGTGTGTGTGTGTGTGTGTGTGTGTGTGTGTGTGTGTGTGTGTGTGTTTGTATGTGTGTGTGCGTGCGTGCGTGTGTGAAGATCATATTGAAACACCAACAGCTATAATAATAATAATAA
Organism: Branchellion lobata; assembly: GCA_947562095.1. Taxonomy (NCBI): domain Eukaryota; kingdom Metazoa; phylum Annelida; class Clitellata; order Hirudinida; family Piscicolidae; genus Branchellion; species Branchellion lobata. The sequence continues at coordinate 6,488,264 of OX387260.1, forward strand.
TAATAATAATAATAATAATAATAATAATAATAATAATAATAATAATAATGATAAACAACAACACCACAGAGACTCCGTCAAGAGTGTAGGCATCACCTTCAACATTGGCGACTCAAGACGAAGTAGTGACGGATGGCGAAGCAATGACGGAAGGTGGGGTAGCGACGGAGGACGAGGTAACGATGCAAGGAGGTCCAGTGGTAGTAGTCTGGCGTCCTTGAAGGTACTTCTCCTAATAATAATAATAATAATAATAATACTAATAATAATAATAATAATAATAATAATAGTAATAATGAATCTACCCCCATTGGGAAAAACCCTACCAGCACCAAGCAACTTCACTCAAGTAACGCCAACCCATCAACCAACCCCTTCACCCAACAACAACCCTCTTTCACTCACCCAACCCAACCCTCTTTCACTCACCCAACCCTCTTTCACTCACCCAACCCAACCCTCTTTCACTCACCCAACCCAACCCTCTTTCACTCACCCAACCCTCTTTCACCCACCCAACCCAACAACCTTGCCACTCAACAACTTCAACAATTTTCACCAACAGCCCCAACAATAACCCACTACACGATTTAGTCAACAATTCACCCGCTACACAATTTCCAATAACCCCCTCCCTTTAACCTTTTTTCCCCCAACAATCCCCTCCCCCTCAAGCCCCTCTTACCCCGAGCCTTTCCTACCCCAACCCTTCTTTCTCCTAATCCACTCTTTCCATCCCAAACCCCCTTTTTTCCAACCCCCCCTTTTTATCCTTTCCAACCCAACCCCAACCCTCCCAAAGCACCAGGACTCGCTACCCACCCCATCACTCCACGGGGCAACACCGCCCTCGGAGAGCTCAGAAGCGCCTGTGGTGACTGGCATCTCACCCAATGAGGGCCACTTCAACGAGAGGACCAGGGTTGTTTTGAGGGGGTCTAATCTGGGTGTGGATGAGGAGGACCTTTTGAAGATCATGGTGAGGGGAGGAAGGGGGGGGGGGGGAATGGTGGCAGGTTAAAGATGTGGGGGGGGTGGGGTGGGGATTGGTGGGAGGTTGAGTAGATTGAGGGGGAGGGAGGATCACCACAAACCATAACCCACCAAAACCTCCCACAACAAACCCCTAAACCTTCCACCCACCCCCACAGATCTGTGGCAAAGACTACCGCCACACCCTGGAGTCCTGTTGTCCCACCAAAGTGGTATGTCACGTGGGTCCTGTTCTCAAGGCCACCAGGGGCGAAATTATGGTGGAAACGGTTACTGGGGGGGTGGGGTTTTCTCTGGTGGAATTCAAATTGGTGGACCGCAAAAAAGAAGTTGACGCCCACATTAGTCGTCTCCTCAAGGTGGGTGGAGGGGGGTTTTGGGGAAAGCTTTTGGGGTTTTTGGTGGTTTTGGGGGTTTTGAAAAAGATTTTTGATGGTGATGGTGGTTTTTTGGTAATGGTGATGATGGTTTTTTGATGGTTTTTTTCATTATCATCCTTATCATCATCATCATCATCATCACCATCATCATCATCATCATCATCATCATCATCATCAACAGCATCATAATCATCATCATCATCATCATCATCACCATCATCATCATCATCATCATCATCATCATCATCAACAGCATCATAATCATCATCATCATCATCATCATCATCATCATCACCACCACAGAGCCAGAGCAGCCCCAAGAGGAACTCAGCGGAGCAGGACCAGCTGCAGAAGCAGTTGAAGCAGCTGCAACATTTGCAGCAGCTGCAAGACGAACCAAAAGAGAACTTCAACCACAAGCCGCCAAAAGTGGATTCTGATAAAGAAAAAATAGATTACAATAAAGAAAAAGATTATTTTGATAAGGAAAAAGACGAGTTTGATAAGGAAAAAGTGGATTTTGATAAGGAAAAAGTGGATTTTGATAACGACAAGGACAAGAGGCGGTCTCTCAGTGAGAAGGTGAAGGTTAACGTCCACAACCATTCTCCCGCCACATCGCCTCAAACATCCGCCTCTAAAGATCACACAAAATCGCCTTTCGCCGTCAAAATACACGGAAAAACAACAGGCACAAGCGGACATGTAACCGGAACCACAACCGGAAGTGTAACCGGAAGCACAACCGGACGACACGTGGAAAACGGAAGTAGTAACATCAAGACGGTCAAGCCAGCCTATGGAGGCAAGCCTCCTGTGGTGGAGATCGTTCCCATGGTGAACCAGCGAAGGAGGGAGGAGGAGAGAGAGGAACTCATCAACAGTCACTTCTTTATCCGTTTTTTTCCTGTTTTTGTATTTTCATTTTGATTATTTTTATTATATCATTGCTTTTATTGTATCATTGTTATCATTATTATTTTTTTATTATTATTTTATTTTATTTTTTTCATTATTATTATTATTATTATTATTATTATTATTATTATTATTATTATTATTATTATTCGCGACAGCCCTTGAGAGCAGGTTGAAGTTGAGGGACAAGGAGATTGAGGAACTCGTCACCGCCAACCGAGGTTAATAATAATAATAATAATAATAATAATAATAATAATAATAATAATAATAATAATAATGATAATAATAATAATAATAATAATAATAATAATAATAATAATAATAATAATAATAATAATAATAATAATGATAATAATAATAATAACAATAATCATTTTTTGTTTTTGAATTTTTTTTAATTTGTTCATTTGAAAAATAGTATGCATTTTCATTTGTATCTTCGTTATCATCACCGCCATTTCTTTTTTTCTCCTTCACCACCACCACCATCATCATCATCATCATCATCATCATCATCACCACCATCATCATCATCATCATCATCATCATCATCATCATCATCATCATCATCATCATCAGAGCTCCGTGACGAGTGTGGTCGTTTACGCTCGTACATGGATGCGTTGGTTGCCAAGGCGATCAACCACTGTCCCAGCATCCTTGCTGTGGAGCGCTGAAGGACGGTGTGGTTTTCTGGTGGTTTTCTGGTGGTTTTCTGGTGGTTTTGTGGTGGTGTGGTGGTGGTTTTCTGGTGTTTTTGTGGTGGTTTTGTGGTGGTGATTTTATGGTTTTTTTGAGATGGGAGTTTTGGAGTTTGTGGTGGTTTTCATGTGGTTTGTGGTGGTTTCCATGGTGGTTCTCATGGTGGCTTATGGTGATAATGGTTTTAAAGTGTGTCATCATATCAACATTATTTTCATATCAACCACTCCACACCATATCACACCACTCCACACCATATCAAACCACTCCACACCATATCACACCACTCCACACCATATCACACTACTCCACACCATATCACACTACTCCACACCATATCAACCACTCCACACCATATCACACTACACCCCACCATACCACACCACACTACACCGCACCAACCACACCATATAAACCGCAACAATGTACCAAATTTTAGAAACCACACCATACAACAACAACAGCACACCACTATCATTTCATGTCAACTTTCGACCTTATCAGGGCATTGAGACGATGCTAAAAGTAAATTTCACATCAATTTTTATCACTTAATAAACTAAATAATTAAATATATAATAATAATAATAATAATAATAATAATAATAATAATAATAATAATAATAATAATAAAATATACATTTAAATTTAGCTAAATAAATCAAATAAATAAATTTAGAAAGAATTAAAACTCAATAAATTTGAATCAATAATTTTTTAAAAATTATTTAATAAATATAATTAAATTATTTAAAAAATAAATGATAAATATAAATTAATAAATAATAATAAGGCAATCAACCACTCACCTGTTTACACAACTTCCTGGTATTAACTCGAATCAAAATTTGTCTTCAAAAATGTTTCTTCCCGTTACGCGCTAAATAATTTGAGACTTATTTCCAGCTACATTCCTGCTTCACTTTCAGTTTTAAAATTTAAATTTTGAATTCAACTTTTGATTTAAAATTTCAAATTCGTCTGTTTTTTTTTTTGTTTTTTTTTTTTAAATGCGTGAATTGTATTATACCTTTCTTTTTTTTATATTGTTTTCAATTTTTCGTTATTGTTTTTTTTTTCATTATTATTATTTTTATTATTATTTTTATTATTATTATTATTATTATTATTATTATTATTATTGTTATTATTATTGTTGTTATTATTATTATTGTTGTTATTATTATATTTGTTATTGTTGTTATTACATTACGATCTTTCAATACACTGTATTTATTGGACAAACCACTTACATCCTTCTGTGTATTCGTATTTGTATTCTCCCAATACCACCTCACCAATACCACAATGTGCGTTACGGCGCCTATTTTAGACCGCCGCGTTGACTTATTTTTAGCATCTATGCATATTCATTAGCTTGATCGTTCTATTTCTAGGTTTTCTATTAATAGGTTTGCATGAATAAATTATATCCCCACGTGGATGGGATGGAATTTTTTGCGCTGTGAGCCATGCCACGTTGGGATGTTTCCTGGATGGATTGAAACCAATTGTTTGTCCATCCATTCGTTCATCCCTTCATTCATTCATCCATCAATCTATCCATTCATCTATTCATCAATCTATCCATTCATTCATCCATCAACCTATCCATCCATTCATTCATCCATCCATTCATCTATCTCAATCCCGTGCCGTATCTATCCAATTCATCTGTTCATATCCTCCATATATATCCATCTCTTCATCCATTCTTGATATCTCGATTTATACGATATTTTACAATGCAAACACTCTTCTATTGTATTCACACTTGAAATTTCTGTCATCCATCCATCAATCCATCTATCTATCCATCCATCTATCTATCCATCCATCCATCTATCCACTCCCTTCCCCCCTCCCCAAATCATCCCAAAACACAATTCATAACTTTCTGTTGGAAATCCTCCCATTTGAAAATTTTTATTAACTTTCTAATCTAATCAAATCATTCATATGGCCCTGATTCCACACTTTTAATCCATTCTCAATCGAATCCATTTTTAATCCCATCTATTTTTAACCTAATTTATTTAAATTCAATCTATTTTTAACCTAATTTATTTAAATTCAATCTATTTTTAACCTAATTTATTTAAATTTGACCTATTTTCAACTTAATTTATTTAAATTAAGTCTATTTTTAACATAATTTTTTTAAATTTGATATATTTTTAACATAATTTATTTAAATTCAATCTATTTTTAACCTAATTTATTTAAATTTGACCTATTTTTAATCTAATCCATTTTAACTGAATCCAATTTTCACTCATCCACTTTCTCCTCCATCCAATCTCCTTCCAGACTCGCATCTGCTTTCAGCCATTTTGTTCGTCTTTTGAATGCACTTTTTCAATAATTTAAAAAAAAAATTTCTTGAATTTTTCAAATATTTTTTTTCAATTTTTCAAAAAAAAATTTCAATTTTTTATTTCAATTTTTCAGATTATTTTTTTAATTAAAAGCTTTTAATAGCATAGATAGCTCTCCCAGTTTTTACAATAGTTTCTCTCTTAGTTTTTCAATTTTTCCGAGTTTTTCTTTTTCTTCCATTAGTTTCAAATAGTTTTTTTTGAATTTTTTTCACTTTTTTTCTAGTTTTTCAGTTTTTCAATAGTTTTTTCCCAGTTTTCCAGTTATTAAATTTATTTATTTATTTATTTATTTATTTATTCATTTATTTATTTATTTATTTATTTATTTATTTATTTATTTATTTATTTATTTATTTATTTATTTATTTATTTATTTATTTATTTATTTATTTATTTATTTATTTATTTATTTATTTATTTATTTATTTATTTATTATTCTCGTATGTTTATTACGATTCTCGGTTCATATTCATTTTAATGCTTTAAAATCTGTTTTAACTTCTCTCGCAAGAATAATGGTTGGCCTTTGAATGACGGAATGAATGAATGAATGAATGAATGAATGAATGAATGAATGAATGAATGAATGAATAAATAATTGAATTAATGAATAAATGAATGAATAAATGAATGAATGAATAAATGAATGAATGATGGAATGAATGAATGAATAAATTAATAAATGAATGAATAAATGAATGAATGAATGAATGAATAAATGAATGAATGAATGAATGAATGAATGAATGAATGACTAAATGAATGAATGAATGAATAAATGAATGAACGAATGAATGAATGTATAAATGAATGATTAAATGAATGAATGTAAAATTTGTTATAGCGCACATTTGGCAAACTAGCTTGCCTCAGAGGCGCTTATTTTCAATGGTGTATTCCAATAACCTCGATATTACGCATTATTGACTCTTCACTAACGTAAATTGTTCAACTCCTATATATTCCTAATCTTCTCCATATTATTCAGTTAGCTCTATATATATATATATATATATATATATATATATATATATATATATATATAGAGAGAGAGAGAGAGAGAGAGAGAGAGAGAGAGAGAGAGAGAGAGAGAGAGAGAGAGAGAGAGAGAGAGAGAGAGAGAGAGAGAGAGAGAGATAACATGACATGTATTAATATATCATATCAAAATATCTTTCAATCATTATTCTTATTCCCATAATCACCATTTATTTCTCCCTGTTAATCATCATATTTATTGTTCTCTTCTTTTATTCCTCCTCCCACACACGCAATGTTTTCTTCCACCTATCCTTCGCAGATACCATTTTCCACATATCATTGTAGGGGATAGCTCTTTTATCTATCCATGATGGTCCATATCGTTGTATCTATCCATGATGGTACATATCGTTGTATCTATCCATGATGGTACATATCGTTGTATCTATCCATGATGGTACATATCGTTGTATCTATCCATGATGGTACATACCGTTGTATCTATCCATGATGGTACATATCGTTTTATCTATCGTATATAGATATCTATTCTATATTTTAGTATATATATATATATATATATATATATATATATATATATATATATATATATATATATATATATATATATATATATATATATATATATATATATATATATATATATATATATATATATATATATATATATATATATATATATATATATATATATATATATATATATATATATATATATATATATATATATACATATATATATGACTAAACTACCATGATATCATTAGTACACAGGATATGCGTGACTGCTCGTATAACGTGTTATAGTTTTATATAGAATGATATTGTCAACAATTATTTACACAAATAATCAAAATAATAAATATGAATAAATAATAAAAAAATAAAATATAAAAAAATAAAAGAATATCTAATGAAATAAATAATAAAAAAATAATGAAATAAATAATATAATAAATAGTGAAATAAATAATAATAAAATATAATAAATAATGAAATAGATAATATAATAGTTAATTATGAAGTGTGTTCTTTATAATATGATTCATAATATAATTTATAATATAATTTAAGTTATAATATGGCTTTGAAGCTCCACGTGGTTTAATGCCACTATAATAGTATTCGTATTTGTATTACCACATTGACACATAAACGTGCGTACCTCTTGTCATGAGGCGCCCAGGTTCAACTTAGTAATTTTTCAATGATTTAGCTCTATATAAATTCGATCATTATTGTTCTAAATTTCGAATGATACGTTTTGGATTCTAAACATGCCATGCAAACGGGTTGTCACTTTCAATTAAGCGCTTCATAAGTCATCCATGCGCATACAATACAAAAAAAATACAATACAATACAATAAAAATATATTATTATAGTGGCGTTAACGCCGTAGAGTTTCGAAGCCAATACATCACTCCTCCAACGCATGAAGTCCCGAAATGTTACATTGCATAACTTCCAAGCCTTCCTTGTTTGAAAATCGAGCTTGGAATCGCTATTCCGTCAATGCGCTTCGTGGTCCGCCCTTGGAAAACCTGTCAAGGTTGCCTCAATCCGGACCTCTACCTCTGAGGAAACCTTGTAAGCAAACTGTGCGCTATAACAATTTGTACATTCAATTATTCATTCGTTCACTTATTTATCCGTTCATTCATTTATTCATTCATTTATTTATTCATTCATTCATTTTTTTATTCATTCGTTTATATATTTATTTATTCATTAATTAATTCATTTATTCATTCATTCATTCATTCATTCATTCATTCATTCAATTAGATCATTCATATAGCGCTGATTGCACGCTGTTGAATGGCGCTCAGGATTGAGGAACGAGTAACGGAACAAAGTTTTTTTGAATCAAAAATGAGTGAACGATTGTGGACATTTTGAAAAAAAAAGAAAACATGATTAAAACGGAAACATCAGATTTTGAAAGAAAAAAATATTTATTTTTAATTTTTTTAATTTAAAAAATTATTTTATTTTATATTTTTTGTTTTTTTATAATAATTATTCTTGGTTATCTCTCACCAAAGACATCCTTGAGTTAGGCACACGCTTTTGAGTGTGCATGTACTAATCCATCCAAGTATGCAGACGTTTGAAATGTTTGCATCCATTCATCCATCTATCCATCCTCACACTCATCCATTTAAGCCTTCATCCATCCAGCTATTCATCCAACCATCCATCCAGCCATCCATCCAGCCATCCATCCAACCATCCATCCAACCATCCATCCAACCATCCATCCAGCCATCCATCCAACCATCCATTCAACCATCCATCCATCCAGTTGATAAATGCACTCACATGCCCGGTCATGCAATCATTCACCCATTCATGCATCCATTCATGCGTTCATTCATCCATTCAACTATCCATTCATGCATTCATCCACCCATGCATCCACCCATGCATCTACCCATTCATTCATCCCCCATTCATTCAACCACCCATCATCATTCATCCACCCATCCACCCATCCTTAAGACTTCTTCTCATCTTCTTTATCGCTATCACTGCCCCCATCCTCCTCCTCATCCTTCTTCTTTCCTTCATCACCCTCCTTCTTTTCATTCATTCTCTTGATGATGTTCTCTCTATCAAAGATGTAGTTCACCACCTTCATGGCGCAGTCTGGAATTCTCGTACCTGATTGGTGGAAACAATTAGGTCATTCCATGACCTAGCTACCTAGCAGCTTATTGGCCTGATGAAACGTCAATCACTGACTTAATTCTCCTTTTTAAAATGTCTTCTTTTTCTTTTCTCTATATTCTTCTTCATTTCTCTTTCCCCCCTCTCTCTCTCTCCTTTTTCTCCCCCCCCCCCTTTCTCTTTCTCTCCTTCTCTCTCTTCCGTTCTTGTTCTCTTGCCTTCTTCTCCTAAGCTCATCAAAAGTTCTATCGAAAATCTAATCAAGATACCTTTTCAATAATCTAATCAAGATACCTTTTCAATAATCTAATCAAGATACCTTTTCAATAATCTAATCAAGATACCTTTTCAATAATCTAATCAAGATACCTCTTCAAAATTTTTATCAAATATGTTTAAATAATCTAATCAAGTGATCTTATCCATAATCTTATCAAGTGATCTTATCCATAATCTAATCAAGTGATCTTATCCATAATCTTATCAAGTGATCTTATCCATAATCTAACCAAAGGATCTTATCCATAATCTTATCAAGTGATCTTATCCATAATCTTATCAAGTGATCTTATCTATGATCTAATCAAGTGATCTTATCCATAATCTAATCAAGTGATCTTATCCATAATCTTATCAAGTGATCTTATCCATAATCTTATCAAGTGATCTTATCCACAATCTAACCAAAGGATCTTATCAATAATCTAATCGTCCTTCTCACCAGGTCCAAAGATGTCAATGGCTCCAACAGATTTCAAAAAGTCATAATCCTTGGGTGGAATGACCCCACCCACGAAAACCAGGATATCCCTGGGTGGATGGATGGATGGATGGGTGGAGGGATGAATCGGTGGCTGGATAGATGGGTGGGTGGCTGGATATGTTGGTGGATGGATAGATGGGTGGGTGGCTGGATAGGTGGGTGGATGGATAGATGGGTGGGTGGATGGATATGTTGGTGGATGGATAGATGGGTGGGTGGCTGGATAGGTGGGTGGATGGATAGATGGGTGGAGGGCTGGATAGGTGGGTGGGTGCAGTATTGAAAAAACATTAAACCCTTCCCCCCAACCTCCCCTCCTCCACTCACGGCCTGCCCATTCTCTTGAGTTCATTGATGACTTGTGGAACCAGGGTCATGTGACCTGTGGAGGTGTGACATTCACACGTGCACCCAAACACACGCACACACGCACACACACACACACACACACACACACACACACACACACACACACACACACACACACACACACACACACACCAGCAGCAAGAGATGACACGCCCATAACATGAACATCACTGTCCACCGCTTGTTGGGCTGCCTCCTCGGGAGTCTGTGTTTGTTTGCATGGTTGTTTGCGTGGTTGTTTGTGTGGTTGTGCGGTTGTATGTGTGGTTGTGTGGTTGTTTGTGTGGTTGTTTGCGTGGTTGTTTGTGTGTTTGTATGTGTGGTTGTTTGTGTTTGTATGTGTGTTTGTATGTGTGTTTGTTTATGGAGTTGTCTATACAGCTGCTCGTGTAAATGTTTGATTATTTGTAATGAAATAAAC
>OX387260.1:6508869-6516369 GCA_947562095.1 Branchellion lobata
CGGCATACTGTCGGATGGTCCATGGCCGACCAGCATACATGGTGGGATAAGGACCTCGAGTATAAGGAAATTTTCCTGAAGGGAGCAAGGGGGAAGGGAGGAGAGGGGAGGGGAGAGAGAGGAGGGAAAGGGGGGGAAGGGGGGAAAGGGGAAGTGGGGGGGGGGGGGGGGAAGGGAGGAAGGGGGAGGTGGGGGGGAGGGTAGGAGTGAAAGAATGAAAGGATGAATGAAAGTTTTAGGATGAAAGGCTGGGAGAATGAAAGAAGGTTTTGGGATGAAATGAGTGAAGAGATGGGAAAAGGTCATAGCTGGGATAAAATAAAACTTTGAAGGGTGGAAGAGGGTGGATGGGAGGAGTTGAAGTTCAAAGAAGATTGGGGTGGAGAAGTGAGGATACGAAAGGTGGAAAATAACCCATAAAACCTCTATTTTTGGAAATAATTATTTTTTTTATTTTTTTTATTTTTACCTGGTAAATCTAAAGGAAAACTTGCAGTGTCTTCTTTGGTGTAGACTGGTTTAATGTCAACCCCCTGGTAAGGCATAAACGGTTTTTGTTTTTCCAATTTTTGAAATTCAATTTTCAATTTTCAAAAAAAAAATTGATTTAATAAAAATAACTTTTAATAAAAAAATTGGTAAATTTTTTTAATTTAAAAAAATGTTGTCAGGTTTGCATTTTCTTTCTCACTTCTGGAGTTTTCCAGGTGAGTTTGGCGGCAGGGTCCGCCCCTTTCATTTGTTTTTTCGCCATTTCTACCCACTCCGCATTTAACGGTAACCTCTCATAACCCCTCACCCCTTCCAACTGGCAAGCTGGAAAGGTAGTCTGCGTGGGGGAATGACGTTTTAGTTATTTAATTTCATTTAATTAGTTCATTTATTATTTTTTATATTTTTTTCAGAATAAACTCAATATATTAGTTGTTTTATTGCATTGCCTTGCATTGTAACTAGTAAATCAGAAGCGGCGTTGTAAAAAGTTTGTAAACGCAATAAAATTTTAATGTGCAATTTTGCTATTTTTGTTTATTTTTTGCAAAATAAAACTATTTTGCGGAATTTGTATGTATGGTTCTTCAAGCGGCATTGAATAATTGTGTAGAAGAAGGGGGTTACCTTGAGGAGGCGAGATGACAATCGTTTGAAACCATTAAATTTTGCTACTCGCAACATAATAAAACTGAATTGCTAGTTTCAAAGTCAGAAATCTTCTTTCACGAAAAAAATCTTTTTTCGACCTTTTAGCTCATTTATTTAAAAGTACTTTTTAGTGATGTAGGAAATATATACTAAATATTTTTTTTAACGTTCTTTGAAATGAAAATTTCAAATCAAAAATATTTAATTAATTTATTAAAAAGTAAATTTTTTGCATTTTCGTTAAATTTATCGGCAGAAAGATAGTTAAACCTCAATGACTATTTCGTTAGTTGATTATACCAAGATCCTTTTTGTGACCACAAAGTTCTTCAAAAGCATTTGTAAGTATTCATATGATTATAAAAATCAATTTTCAATATTCACATAAAATTTCGCAGAAATGATTTTTTTCGTTGAATTTAATATATACTTTTCCGGTTTTGTGTTAATTTATTTAGCCCATTACACCAACGTCAGGACTCACACCCCTTTCCAACAATCTCGCATCAAAGCGCGTTAATTCAAGAAAAAATATTTCCAATAATTTTTCTCATTTTCATTTCTCAAACCAATCAACAATTACACCACCAATTCACCCACAACACGACGTCTACAATTCTTCAAAAAAGTACCAAAGGACTCGTTCGTCACCAAATCCTTTGAAAGTTCAATATCTCTTTGCAAAGAAGCTTTTCCATTCCGCCATTGCAGACGAGATGTCCAACTATGACAAGGAATATGAGGCTGCCCTTGATCTGATGAGGAGACTGCCCCCTCAGAAAGTGGAAAAAAACCTTGAAGATCTTTTCTGTCTTGTGAGTGTCTTTTCTGAGGCTTGCCTCATCCAATTAAATCATTAAATTAATTTTCAATTATTTAACCAATTTCAATTGTTTGTTTGATAAGTTTTTTTATATTTATTTCTTTGATAAAGTTTGATTTATTCTATTAGATAATTTTAATTCATTTATTCATTAAATTCGTATTATATTTTTCCTAATTTTTCTTTGTTTTGCTTTTGTTTGGATTAATTATTTAAACATTTTTAAAATTTTTTTTAATGAAATCTAATTATTCAATTAAAATTTTTTCAATCTTTCAAATTAATACTTCATAATTAATTTTCAATCCCCATCAATAATTTTCATAATTTTCAGTTTCTAAATTCAATTCTACAATTATTCACTTTTCCACATTTTCCACCCTCAAATCCATCCATCCCACACTCCTACATCCCCACCTTTCCCATTCCCCACACCCACCCAGGCACCCCCACCCCACCTGTGTGAGGATGTGTTGGCCTCAGTGGACCAGCCCTTACACATCTCAAGAGACAAAGAGGTCGGCAAAGACTACGTTCTGTGCGACTACAACCGCGATGGAAACAGCTACCGGTAATAATGGTTTTTAGTGGTTTTTAGTGGTTTTTAGTGGCTGTTTGTGGCTGTTGGTGGTTGTTGGTGGCTGTTGGGGTTAATCTTCCCCATCCACCCACTTTTCCAGGTCTCCATGGACCAACCAGTATGACCCACCTCTGCCCGATGGCACCGTTCCCTCAGACAGGATTCGCAAACTCGAAGTGGAAGCTAACTCCGCTTTTGATCTCTACAGGGACATGTGAGTGTGTGTGTGTGTGTGTGTGTGTGTGTGTGTGTGTGTGTGTGTGTGTGTGTGTGTGTGTGTGTGTGTGTGTGTGTGTGTGTGTGTGTGTGTGTGTGTGTGTGTGTGTGTGTGTGTGTGTGTGTGTGTGTGTGTGTGTGTGTGTGTGTGTGTGTGTGTGTGTGTGTGTGTGTGTGTGTGTGTGTGTGTGTGTGTGTGTGTGTGTGTGTGTGTGTGTGTGTGTGTGTGTGTGTGTGTGTGTGTGTGTGTGTGTGTGTGTGTGTGTGTATGTATGTGTATGTATGTGTATATGTGTGTGTGTGTGTGTGTGTGTGTGTGTGTGTGTGTGTGTGTGTGTTTTTGTGTGTGTGTGTGTGTGTGTGTGTGTGTGTGTGTGTGTGTGTGTGTGTGTGTGTGTGTGTGTGTGTCAAAAGTCTATAAATTCAAAAAAAAACTAATTCATCATCATCAGGTATTATGAGGGAGGGGTGTCATCGGTTTACATGTGGGACTTGGAAAATGGATTTGCCTGTGCTATCCTTATCAAGAAGGTGGTGATGATGATGATGATGATGATGATGATGATGATGATGATGATGATGATGATGATGATGGTGGTGATGATGATGATGATGATGATGATGATGATGATGGTGATGATGATGATGAGGAGGAGGAGGAGGAGGAGGAGGAGGAGGAGGAGGATGGCGATGATGATGATGATAATGATGATGATGATGATATGACGTCAAAAAACCTTTCTAGGTAGGAGATGGTTCACAAAAGATCAAGGGATGTTGGGATTCAATTCACGTGGTTGATGTACAGGTGGGTGGGGGGATGGGTGAGTGGATGGATGGGTGAGTGTGTGAGTGGGTGGATGGGAGAGTAGGAGGGAGGATGAATGGAGGAAGAAGAATCGGGTGGAAGAAAGGATGTTTGATAGGATGCTAGGATGAATGGGTGGATGGGTGGTGGAAGGATGAGTAGAAAGGGTGAAAGGGTGAAAAGATGCACTATTAAACATCTCATATCCTTTGAGATGATTCTATTACAACAGCCACCTTTACCACAAGGACCACTGCTACAACAACCACCGCCACAGGAGAAGCTAAGTGGTCGCAGTGGCCACTACAAGGTGACTTCCACAGTGATGTTGTGGTTGCAGACGTCCAAGGAAGCTTCTGGAACCATGAATCTAGGCGGCTCCCTCGTCAGACAGGTGTGTTTGTGTGTGTGTTTGTGTGTGTGTGTGTGTGTGTGTGTGTGTGTGTGTGTGTGTGTGTGTGTGTGTGTGTGTGTGTGTGTGTGTGTGTGTGTGTGTGTGTGTGTTTGTGTGTGTGTGTGTGTGTGTGTGTGTGTGTGTGTGTGTGTGTGTGTGTGTGTGTGTGTGTGTGTGTGTGTGTGTGTCTGTGTCTGTTCAAAAAATAGATAAACTTTTAATAACAGTAATAATAATATTTAGAAAAAAATAAAAATAATCACAACAACAACAAAAATGATAGCAAACAAATTATTATTATTTTTTGTTAAATAATTATTAATAAATTTTGTTATTTTTATTTTTATTATTTTTATTTTTATTATTATTATTATTATTGCGTGGTCCTACAGAGCGAGGCAGACCACACCATAGGGGACAATTCCACCCACATTGCCAACATTGGGCGCATGGTTGAGGTGGGTGGGGCTGGTGGAGTGTGGTGGTAAGCGGATGGTGGGTGGGGGTGGTGGAGTGGATGGTGAATGGCGGTGGTAGTGGTAAAGAAGGATGGATGGTGGTTGGTGGTCTATTCATAAATAATAACAATAATAATAATAATAAAAATAACCATAATAATAATATAATTGCAAAAAAATTTAACTTACCCCTTTCCCACACCCCACCAGCCCCCGTCACACCAAACCACCACCAAAACCTCTCTCAACCCATCACTCCAATTCACCAACCTTTACAACCCCCCCATTTATCATCCCAGCTCCACTAAAACCTTCCAACCCCCCCCCCCCTTTCCCAATTCACCACCACCTTTTCAATCCACTCCCCTCTACCCCCTTCCTCTTAATCCACCACCCTCTCCCCTTTTCCAATCCATCCTTTCTCCCCCCCCAATCCATCCCCCTTCTTCCCTTCCAATCCATCCTTCCTTCCCTTCCAATCCTCTTCCCCCCCCCTCGCAGGAGATGGAGAACAAGATACGCAACACTTTGAACGACATCTACTTCGGCAAGACAAAGGACATCGTCAACGGACTGCGCACCACGCAGGACTCCGAAGACGTCAGGAGGAGGACCCACCTGCAAGAAGACCTTGCCTCTGCTCTCAACAAGCGCTCCCAACAGAGGGCCTGAGGACATTTGGGGGTTTCGAAGGGGTTTTGGGGGGTTTTGGGGAGGTTTTGAGGGATTTCTTGGGGGTTATGGAAGAGTTTTCGAGGGGATTTAGAAGGGTTTTGGAGGGATTTAGAAGGGTTTTGGAGGGGATTTTGGGGGGTTTTTAAGGGATTTTTTTGGGTTTTGATAAGAGAACCTAGCTTCTGCGCTCCAACAAAGGGGCTGAGGACGTTTTTGGGTGGTTTTTGACAAGGCTTCAGATGGTGTTTCAGGAGTTTTGGTGGTTGTGGATTGGAGAGGTGATTATGCTGTTGTTGTTGTTGATGATGATGATGATGATGATGATGATGATGATGATGATGATGATGATGATGATGATGGTGATGATGATGATGATGATGATGGTGATGGTGATGATGATGATGATGCCGTATTCATATTCCAATACTATATATTTTTATTACAATTTTCGCGGTTTTTTTCTTTTTGATTTTTTGTTAGTTTTTTAATAAAAACACAAAAACCCCAACAAAAATATCTTTTTCCAGTAGTTACTCATTACACGCTTTCAGCTTCGGATTTAGTTTTGCACTGAACTCATTGAAATTAATTTTTTCCATTTTTTATTAATTTTTTATTTTTTATTAATTTTTTATTTTTTATTAATTTTTTTATTAATTTTTTTTTAAATTATTTTTTTATTTTTATAATTTGTTTTATTTTTTATAAAGTTTTTATTATGAATTTATTTTTTTTTTTTTATTATAAATCTGTTTTTTTGTTTTTTATAAGTCCATTTTTCATTTTATCATCATTTTTTTGTTTTTCTTTTTTTAAATACTTTAAAAGCATTTCCAACGAACTTAAACCGTTTTTTATTTGTTCGTTAGGATCTTTCAAAGTTCTATTTATCATATTTTGTCTATAAAAATCTTTTTTTGAATTTTTTTTCAGTTTGAAAAAAACACTTTGATCATGGATTTTCCGTTTTTTCAAAAAATACATCACGACGCTGCGTTATGCCATAAAATAATATTGGTCAACATTTTTAAGTGTTTTTCAATAAAGTAACCTAAAAAGTCGTTTATGGCGTTTAAATGTCAACAAAAACATTAATGATTTGAAAAGCGTTTGATTAGATTAGATTAAGGCTTGAAGAGTAGCGATCTAATCAAATCATTTGTATAGCGCTGATCAAAAATTTACAAGAGCGAAAACTCGACTAGCCAACGTAATCTAATCAATACATCTGATGAGAACAAATTTTGCACGCTTTTAATACAACAAAATACAATACAATACAAACACGAATATTATTTTAGTGGCATTCACCCTGTAGAGTTTCGAGGCCATCCTTCAAAGGCGCTCCCACGGAATCGTAATGGTTCAGTGTGGTTCAGTGGCTCGAAGGCAGCTTCAACCGCAACATTGTTATATAAGCCAATATGATAATATTTCCAGCTTATACAGCCTTCGAACAATGTGCTAAAAAGCGCTTTAAAATTCTGTGATCAGATTTTTCAAATTGATAGTGTTGTTATTGTTGTTGTTGTTTTTGTTGTTGTTATTGTTGTTTTGTTGTTGTTGTTGTTGTTGTATTTTAAACATAATTTAATAATTTTGTATCTTTTTGTATGCGCGTATCGTCAGAGTATTTGTATAGTATTTCAGTCATTTGTTTAGCGCTTTGTTACCCATTGCACGCTGTACATTCATTCGTACAGCTCTATAATGGTTTTCATAAAGGCCGAGAAACAAATAAAAACAAAATTCTTTGTTTTGTCTATGTATTTTATGTCTATGCTTGACCTTGTTATTATTATTGTGTTTATTATTTTATTATTGTATTATTGTGTATCTGTTATTGTGTTATTTTGCGGGTAGTTATTTGTGGTTTTAACATAAAAACAATAATGTTGTTGTCATAGCCATTGCTAGTTCATTGTTTGTTTATAGCGCAGTTTTCTGAGCCTTCATAACTGAAACTTCTGTGTTGTAATACGTAAGTGAAGTTGGCACGTTGTTTAGAAGGAGTTTATGTGTGGTTGTTCAAAAATTTACAATTAATTTATATTAACCTATACTATAATAAATCTCGAATACAATAATACAATATTATTTTATATTATAATATAATATCGTAATGTTATAATTATATTTATTAATTATTTATGTTACAAGAAGACCATCTTAATTAATTGAAGGTGGCTTCACTTCTTAATTGGAAGTTAATTGGTTTAATAATAATATTAATTAAGGTTTGAAATTAATAGGGGTTCGTCCACTGCTCGCCTTCGAAAGCTCCAAACGAAGGTACTTGGCTTTTTGGTGGTTGAAAAAACCTTTGAGAATTGATGTCTCAGTGAAAGTTATGGAACATGGTGTACATGAGTGTATTATCAGTATTCAGCGTTCATCCAAGCT
>OX387260.1:6521369-6528869 GCA_947562095.1 Branchellion lobata
TAATAATAATTATTATTATTATTAATTTCAATAGAATTTATTATATTGATAATTCCGTAATGATGATAAATTGAGTATTGTTTGTTTGTTTATTATAATTTTTATCATTATTATTTTTAATACTAATAATTAATAATAATTAATAGTAATAATAGTAGTAATAATAATAGTAATAAAAATAATCATTATTATATACTTCTGACTGTTCTTGATGTGATGATAGTTATTATAGTTTGTCAAAGAATAATTATTTTCGTTATTCTAATTATTATTATTATTATTATTATTATTATTATTATTTTTATTATTATTATTAATATTTTTTTTTTATTATTGTTATTATTTGAAAATAAAAATAATTTCTTCCACTCATTCTTCAAGACATTCAGAACAACGGATCGTGGGTGAAAGACCTACCCCACGATAAGTACGGCAGCGCCTGGGCATCCGTGCAGATAGAGGTGGTTGTGGTAGTAGTAGTATTCGCAGTTTTAGTAGCAGTAGTAGTAGTTGCAGTTGTAATAGTAGCAGCAGCAGTAGCAGCAGCAGCAGCAGTAGTAACAGCAGTAGCAGCAGTAGCAGTAGTAGCAGCAGTATTAGTAGCAGCAGCAGTAGCAGTAGTAGCAGCAGCAGCAGCAGCAGCAGCAGCAGTAGCAGTAGTAGCAACAGTAGCAGCAGTAGCAGCAACACCAACGCAGTCGAAGTGTTGCGGGGTGGAAGGCCCCAAGGACTACATGAAGGTGTCTGCAGTCAACAGGAGTGAGGTCATCTTCTCTGGAGAAGGTGCTTGCTCATTATTGGATTAAATTAACTTTGCTTTTTACTATTCTTTTTTGTTTATACTTTTAATTATACATTTTTTCTTTTATATGAATATCATTAATCTTTTGTTATTTGCGCTATTTTTATTTTTTAAATTATTTTTCTCATTATTTAATGCGTAATTTATATGGTTTTCGTCATCTATTCATCTTCTCACTTACCCGCAAATACACCAGCCAATACCCAAACCATCATCACCACCACTACCACCACTTTCATCACCACCATCACTACCACCACTCCCACCATCACCACCACCACTCCAAAAATCCCCATCATCACCACCACCAACATCACAACCACCACCACCACCACCACCACCACCACCACCACCACCACCACCACCACCACCACCACCACCACCACCACCACCACCACCACCACCACCACCACCACCACCACCACCACCACCACCACCACCACCACAGGGCCTATGGTGATTACGGTTCCTCTGAGTTGTTGTCACACGACCAGAGGAGTGCTGGACAGACTGATGATTGATGACATCAACGCCTGCATCTCCATCAGCCAACCTTCCACCATCCACCAGCGGGTGATAATGATGATGATGACAGACAGAGACACCCCCCCACACACCCGCACACACACCCACACACACACACACACACACACACACACACACACACACACACACACACACACACACACACAAACACACACACCCACACACACACCCACACACACACATACACACACACACAAACACACACACACACACACACACACATACACACACACACACACACACACACACACACACACACACACACACACACACACACACACACACACACACACACACACACACACACACACACACACACACAGGGCTGCTTGGACACAGCCAATGCTTACCACACCTTCCTTGCTCTCCCGGTCTACAGACTCTGCCCTATCCTCATTGTGCTCCAGGTGCCCATTGAATAACAAGAATAATAATAGTAATATAAATTTATAAAAATAATATTATTGATATTATTAACAACGATGAATTATGTTTCATTCTTTTGCACCCAGACCCTCTTGCTGCTGGTGTGTGTCAAGCTGGCCTTCTTCAGCCAGTACGAGCAGATCAAATGAAACGACCGTTTCAAATGTTGAGACCTCATTTGGAACTTGACCAAGTTTTTCAAAACCATTCAAAACTTTGCAATTCTCTCAAAACCACTCTGAACTCTTTACAACCCTTCCAAAACCTCTTCAACTCTGCACCATCATCACTTCTCACTATTCTATATATTTGTTCCAGCGACAAAATTAGGCCATTTCACCATCCCACTCTCTCTCACCATCTGCATTCCGCACTCATTTTCAGTTCGCCTCACAAAGATCAGTCTGACAAATCAAGCACCTCTCAATACTTAACGATAAAATCTTCAAATATATCTAATCTCTTATCTAATCAAAGATATTACCTGCAATACGCCCAACACTTGTTAGGTATTTTTTTGTTGATTTGTAAAAATCCTTTTGATTAATATTTTTCCACTTGAGTGTTAAGAATAATGCAGGCAGATATAAATACGAACGGATACATTGACATGCACCAACACGAGGGCGTTCTCGATCCTTTTCCGAATTGATGTTTGGCGTACAAGGCAGACGTGAAGGCATCATTGCGGGTGCATTAGACCACATTACACATTAAACCAAGCCTGTAAGCACCCACCTCGGCGCTCAACTAACTAGATGTCATTACTGTTAGTAGTATCGTTTGTAGAAATACTAATATTTTTGTTGTATGTTGGATGTGGTTGTTTGAATAGAAGGAGGAAGTAGTCAATTGGCCATTTTTATTTGAAAATGAATCCCAAATAAAATGTCAGTCCATCAGAGTACCTGAAAAAGGTAATTTTGGATAATAATTAAATTGTCTATTAATTATAATAATTAATTTAAATAAATAAATAAAATAGAGAAATGAAAACTGCCTTAACACTGGTTTCAATGCCACATTTAGTTTTAGCTCCTGTGAATACCTCAATGAACAAGATAAATACATAAGTATATGATATAATATAATTATAAGTATAACGCAATTATAAATGAACATAACTATACTAAAAAGTATAAAAATTAATAGAAAATATTAATAATAACAGTAATAATAATAAAATAAATTTTAAGACTATTTCAATGTAACAATTAAATGGAAGTTTTTGAATGACCAAATAACAAAAAAACTCCTGCAAGTCTCTTATTTTGAAAATAATTTTTTCTTAAACCTCCAAAAACTTGGATATGATGGAAAAATAATAAACCATACAAGTAGGCATTCCTTTATAATTTTCAAACATCCATAAAAACCAAACATTATGTACTTCAAACAAAAGTTAACACGAAATAATAAAAAAACCAGTGACTTACAAAACTAACAAATCTTTTTGAAAAAAAAAACTATAAAAAAATAGTCAAAGCAAACCAGAAGGTCCAAAAAAAGATGTAAGTGAAATTGAGCACACCAAAAAAGCAGAAAATTTCAAAGAAAACCAATGTTCACAAAAGCACAAGAGTGAACAGCTCACCTAATCAGCGAAGCCTTCTGGCTTCACGTTCACTCTCCAGCAGTGTCAAAATGTCACCCTCTCTGACTGGGCCCTTGACATTGCGGATGATGGAACGGTTGGTTTCGTCTAAAAACTCAACTCTCACCTGTAGTTTCAGTTTGAAATGGTTTGGTTGGATATAAATCTGAATGTGAAACTATGATTTTTGGACGGTAAAAAAACTGCGAAAAGCGTTTGGATTGGACTGATGTTTGAGTTTGTGGAGGCATGAGAAACACCGAAGGGCTGCAAACTAAAAATAAATGTTAGTATCAACCTGGGTACATTGACCCTGTGATCCGGTTCTTCCGAGAATTTTGGTAACCTAAACACGTGAAAATGTAACATTAAAGCATAATTTATGAAAAACTTGAAACGCAATTTTTTCGATTTCATCAATGAATATTCATAATTATATTTTTTTTTAATAAACGTAATATTCACTTTGACAAGTTTGATCGGTACTGGCTTGGAATCCATGTTGTTTAACGTAGGAAAAAGGAAAGCAGAAAAAGTGTAAAACTACTCGATTAAACTTTCGAAAACAATATTTTATGTAAACTACATTCAAAATAAATTAAATACTGTTTTGTTTTTTCACTTTCAAATTTATATAACAAAACATTTTTGTTGAGTTTATTCTGAAATGGAAAAAAGTGTTGCACCGCACTTGAGCTGCAAGACACTATTTGAAATGGCGTCTTTAGTTATATTTCGGCATAAATTACAAAAGTTCGCAAGGTGGAAAATAACAGCAGAAGAAAAGCGAGAGTTACAAGTAATTTTTTTCAAAAGCCATTTTTCACAAACTAGTTTTTTTTAATCATTAATCTATAAAACTTAGGAAATTGATGGAACGGCTAAGGATCTGATGATCACTCTCTACAATACTCATCACTTAGTCATTAACTGTGAAGATGTCATACAAGTGAGTTATTTTGAAAAAATGAGCCGTCTAACTTTTTATTTTTCCTTGATAAAAATAATTATTTTCAACTATTCGAGTAGAAATCGAAATATTTTTAAAAATTCTCTCTTATTAATCGAATTTAATTTCATGAATTTTTTCTGTACTTTTATTAATAGTCAAGTGAAATTTTATGAATTGTTGGTAATTATTTATTTAATTGATAGGAGGACATCTTCCTTTTGGATGGCGAGGATCGCATTCAAGTGTTATTTCATGGGGAAAACACGCAGTTCCACGTTAAATTCAAAGTTACACTTCCAAATTACCCTTCTTCCATAAAAGTTTCCATTGAGCATGGAATAAATAATCCTAAAACGCCCAAACAAGGATCTTTTGATATTACTCAAACTTACAAAAAGTTAATTGAAAGCCTCGAAATGTGTGTAAAAAAAGAATTAAAAATTTTATGAGCCGGTCTCGTAATGAGCATTCTTTTTTTTCTTTTATTTTTCCAAAAAAAAATCCACAAAAAACTTTTTAGATGAGAAGAAAATTCGAAAGAATATTTGGCAGCTTGAATCCATGATTAAATTTGCATTGCGCTTCAAACACGAATTTTTTTCTTATAATTTAAACATCAATTCCATCCTCCTCCATTTTATTATTCCTTTAATATTCTCTTTCTTGTTGAAAGTGCAAAATTAATCATTACTGACGCCATTTCCCTGTTCTATTCAAAATCGCGCTATAAAAATAATATCTTTTGCAAAATTAAATAGTAAAAACACTTCTCTTCGCCATTCGCAACAGCGCCTTATTCTTTTTCTTATTATTTTTATTTATTATTTTCAAAAAATAATAATTTTTACTATTTATTATTATTAATTTTTTCTTTACTATTTTTTCTGTTATTTTATTATTATTTTTATTGTAATTATTGTCTTTATCATCATTTCTATATTTTTATTTTTAGTTAGACCATAAAATCAAATTCGGTTTTCAACTCACACACACAACCGCTTTTTCAGTTTAAACTCCACTCTTCCCTTCTCCACTTTCCCTCTCTCTTTCTCTCTCTTTCTCTTTCTCTCTTTCCTTCTTTCTCTCTCTCCTTCTCCACTTTCCCTCTCTCTTTCTCTCTCTTTCTCTTTCTCTCTCTCCTTCTTTCTCTCTCTCCTTCTCCACTTTCCCTCTCTCTTTCTCTCTCTTTCTCTTTCTCTCTCTCCTTCTCCACTTTCTCTCTCTCCTTCTCTCTCTCTCTCTTTCTCTCTCTCCTCTCTCTCTCTCCTTCTCTCTCTTTCTCTTTCTCTCTCTCCTCCACTTTCTCTTTCTCTCTCTTTCTTTCTCTCTCTCCTTCTCTTTCTTTCTCTTTCTTTCTCTTTCTCTCTTTTTCTCTTTCTCTCTCTTTCTCTTTCTCTCCCTTTCTCTCTCTCTCTTTCTCTCTCTTTCTTTCATTCTCTTTCCTTCTCTCTCTTTCTCTTTCTCTTTCTCTCTCTCTTTCTCTCTCTTTCTCTCTCTCTCTTTCTCTCTCTTTCCTTCTCTCTCTTTCTCTTCCCTTCTCTTTCTTTCTCTCTCTTTTTCTCTTTTCTTTTTCTCTCTTTCTCTTTCCTTTTCTCTTTTTTTCTTTCTTTCTTTCAATCTCTTTTTCACTTTCTATCTCATCTCCTTTTTTTCTTATTTTCCACCCCTTCATTTGTTGATTCTCCCACTTCATTCCGGTAACCTTCTTCTCTCCATTCATCTCCATGCAACCATCCACCCATCCATCCACCCATCCATCCACCCATCCACCCATCCATCCATCCATCTATCTTTTTCATCAACTCATTTCGCTCACCTTCCATCCATCATCTCCATCCCCCATCTACCCTCTTCTACCAACAACCATCTATTCTAACCATACCCTCCCACCTTCACCCATCACCCACTCATCCATCACCCACTCATCCATCACCCACTCATCCATCATCCACTCATCCATCATCCACTCATCCATCATCCACTCATCCATCACCCACTCATCTATCATCCACTCATCTATCTCCCATGTAACTATACCCAACTGCCAACTCATTCTTTACCGTTCATCCATCACCCTTCATCTATGATCGCCATCACCAACACATCCACCACCTATTCATACCATTCATTTACAAATCCATCACCACCCACCCACCCATCCATCATCACCCACCCAACCACCACCCCCCACCGAACCAACATCACCTAACCAACCACATCCACTCAATCACCACCATCACCAAAATACCAACCCACCCATCCAACCCTACCATCCCAAGTCACTCAACCACCATACCACTTCACCCACCCACCACCACCACCACCACCGTCAGGTCCACATGCACAAGTTTCGCCTCAAGTTCTCTTCTGACAGTCTTCGCAGCGCCTCTGCAGCCTGCAGCCACCTCTGCCACATCCTCTCTTCCTACGTGCCTGTTAGGGCGCTCAAACAACACAACACCCAAGTGGGGGGGTGAGGGATTAGGGGTTTGATGGGGTTGAATGGGTGTGAGGGGTTGGGATTGAGTGGTGGTGTGAATGGGTGGGTGAATGGGGGTTAAAAGGGTTGATGGTGGTGAAGGGTGTTGATAATGGGTGTGAAGTGGGTTATGGAGGGTGGATGAGGAGTAGGAGGGTGATTTTAATGGGTAGGATGCGTGGGAGAGGATGGAGGCTTGAGAAGATGACTGTTAGATGGATGAGTTGATCAGCTGATGGAAAAAATAAATCAATGGTTGTATTGGTTGATGGATGGATGGATGGATGGATGGATGGACGGATGAATGGATAGATGGATGGGTTGAAAAATGAAATAGATAGTTGATTCGATGAATATGTGATTGAATTTTTAAAGGTTGGAGTGAATGAATGAATGGATAAGTAAAGAGATGAATGAATGAGTAAATGAGTGAATGAATGAATGGATGGGTGAATGAGCGAATGAATGAATTAATGAATGACCCAATCAATATGTGGAGGAATAAATTGATTAGATGATGGACGGGTCAGTTGATAAAGAGATTGATCAAGTGATCAATAGGTGAAGTGAAAAAAGAGTGGATGAATTAGTGGATGGATGAGTGGATGAATGAGTGAATGGAGGAGGGGATGGATGGGTGGATGAATGAGTGGATGGACGGGTGGATGGATGAATGGATGAATGAGTGGATGGATGAGTGG
>OX387260.1:6531369-6543869 GCA_947562095.1 Branchellion lobata
ATGTGTGGCGTGTCTTAAATTATCTCAATAAAAAAGACATAAAAACATAAATAAAAAAATAAAAAAAATAAAAAATAAAAACTAAAAAAATAAAAACTGAAAAATAAAAATTGAAAAATAGAATAAAAAAATACAATAGAAAAAAAGAATAGAAAAAAACGGTGATATAAATCTTCAAGAAAAATGCAGTGAAAATAATGGGTGTGAAAAAGTGATGATGGAAAAAAATGGAAAGAAAGGTGGAAAGGAGGATGGAAAGGAGGATGGAGGGAAGATGGAGGGAGGATGGAAAGGAGGATGGAGGGAGGATGGAGGGAGGATGGAGGGAGGATAGAGGGAGGATGGAAGGAGGATGGAGGAGACGATGGAGGGAGGATGGAGGAGACGATGGAGGGAGGATGGAGGGAGGATGGAGGGAGGATGGAGGGAGGATGGAGGGAGGATGGAGGGAGGATAGAGGGAGGATGGAGGGAGGATGGAGGAGACGATGGAGGGAGGATGGAAAGGAGGATGGAGGGAGGATGGAGGGAGGATGGAGGGAGGATGGAGGGAGGATGGAGGGAGGATGGAGGGAAGATGGAGGGAGGATGGAGGGAAGATGGAGGGAGGATGGAGGGAAGATGGAGGGAGGATGGAAGGAGGATGGAAGGAGGATGGAGGGAAGGATGGAGGAGAGGATGGATGGAAGGATGGAGGAGGGGATGGAGGGAGGATGGAGGAAGGGATGGAGGGAAGGATGGAGGGGAGGATGGATGGAAGGATGGAGGATGTAGAAGATGTGAGATAATGGATGAGAAAATTTCAAGTAAGTGGGGATGGGGAGAGAATGGGGAAAGCAGAAAGAGTCACGTGATGGAGAAGGGGGAAGGAAAATGGAGGAGTGATGGGGGAAGGTGATGGAAGGGGAAAAAAGTTAAAGCGGGAGTGAAGGGATAGAGGGGGGGGGGGAGAGAGGAGAAAAGGTGAAGGATGAGGGAAGTGCTAGAAAAGAGGAGGGGATTGAAAAGTGAAGGAATGAAGGTGTGGGAGGAATGAAGGAATAGAGGAAAAGTGGGGGGGGGGGGGGAAGAAAGAGGATAAAAGAATGAAGAAATAGAAGAGGATAGGAAAGAGAAGATGAAGGATGAGGGAAGGATAGAGAGAAAAGAGGAAAAGAGAGAAGTGAAAGTACGAAGGTTGGGGAAGAGATGAAAGAGGGATGAAGGGATGAAAGTGGAGGAGGAGATGATGAAGGAGTGAAAATAATATTGTGAATATATTTTTGCAAATCAATAATGGATTGAATTTTTATTTATTCAGTGAGTTTTTTTCTTATATTTTCTAGTTTTTCTTTTTTTGTTTCAATACATAAATTTTTACTTATTAAAAAAAAATTTTTTAATAATTTTAATCATTCTTAGCTTTGTTTTGCACCCGAAATAGTTTCATTGCACAGTTTTGTTTTTATTTTTCTGAAAAGGTTTTTAAAAAAGTTGAAATTAAAAAGTTTTTTCTAAAAAAAAAAAAACAATTTTTAATATTTTTCTCGTTACTCAAAATAATTCTCCGTGAATTATTCATAAATTATTTTATTTTTTCGTTTTTATTATATATTTTTCCAATATTATTTCAATTTATTTAATGTTTTCATTTTTTTATTGTTTTTCAGTTTTGCAGTTACTCATCAAGTTTTTTTTTCGTATTTCCCACTTATTCACCTCATGTCGTCTCCACAACCACGCTCAATGACTTGACGTCTCACTTTGTTTTTTTTCTTTTTGATGAGGGATGAAAAAAAACGGCAAAAAAAAAATAAATTGGCTCAATCGTAAAAAAAAAAAAAGAAAAAAAAAGAAGAAAAATGCGAAAAATACGAACTCCCAGAATTAAAAAAAACTTTGAATGTAGAGACAAACAAACAAAAACAAACACACAAACACATACAAACACAAACAACACAAAAACACATACAAACACAAACAAGCACACAAACACAAACAAGCACACAAACATACAAACACACAAACAAATACAAACATAAACAAGCACACAAACATAAAAACACAAACAAGCACACAAACACATACAGACACAAACAAGAACACAAACAATAAACACAAACAAGCACACAAACATACAAATACAAACAAGCACACAAACAATAAACATACATACAAACAATACATTTTGTATATGCATACAAATGGTAAATGTAAAACATACACAGAGCATAAACTGACATATGGACGAACAAGCAATGATACAGACAGATACAAAGACACGCACAAACCCATGCACAAACAAACCTATTTAACACAAATAAGCAAAGATCAAACAAAAAAATTATAAAAAAGCAGCTAAGAAGAATCAACATAAACAAACACAAATACAACCACACATAAAACCACACATACAATCACAAATACAACCACACATACAACCACACATACAACCACACACACCACAACATATACAACCACAAATATAACCACACATACAGACAACCACAGAGAAGCGTCACAGAAGTTTCTGGACTGCTTGTTGAATGACGGGGCGCCCTCTAGAGCTAAGAATGAAACATGGTGAAAAAAAAATTTGATGAAATGATAAATAAAATTATATTTTAAAACAATAAGATAGATAAAAAATAAAAATAAATGTACACTATAACAATTGTGAAAATACATTCATGATAAAATATCCTCTTTTGATGTATGTTGGATGTACTGTATAGCGGTCAGTTTGCAAACTAGGTTGTCTTGCTTTTTTCATTCTTTTGAATAAAACTAGGTTGTCTTACTTTTATTCAAAAGAATAAAAAAAGAGAACAAAAAATGAAGAAGGAAAGAAGAAAAGGTAGATGAAACGGGGGGGGGGGATTGGAAAATAGAAAAACTTGAAAATAAAAATAAAATGATGATATGTGAAAAAAAAATTAAGAAGGAAATAATGAGAAAAAAATTAAAAAGAAAATAATGAAAAACAAAGAAAAACTAACAATTAAAGAAAAAAATAACTAAATAAAGTTATCAAAAAATAAAAAAAGAAAAAAAGAAAAAAAAAAGAAAAAAAAAGACAAAAAAAAGACAAAAAAAGCAGAAGAACGAAGAAATGCAGAGTGGCTGAGACAAGGTCACTTTATATAGCGCCAAACACGTGAACAAACAGACGATAATGAAGAGGAAGCGCCATCATCGACCGCATAGATAAAAATCAAACCGATTGCTGCCTTGTCTATGGTGGGAGTTTGATGACGCCATCAACCTATCAGCAATCAAGCCATTACGACGGTCAACTTTGGAGTTTTACGTGGATGGATGGATGGATGGATGGATGGATGGAGGGATTGATGGATGGATGGATGGGTGGAGGGATGGATGGATGGATGGATGGATGGATGGAGGGAGGGATGGATGGGTGGATGGATGGGTGGATGGATGGATGAATGGATGAATGGATGGATGAAGGGATGGATGGAAGGATCGACAAACAGATGGATGGATGGATGGATGGAAAGATGGATGAATGGATGAGTGGGAAAAACTGGGTATGAAATCAAATGAAATAAAAATAAGTGATGGAAAAAACCAAAAGTTGATTCGGTCCGTTGAACGCTTGACCCCTGGCTCATTTTTTTTTCTTTTGAACAAAAAAACGATTTTTGAGTTTGAGTGAGCTCAGAGTTTTGTTTTTTTACTGTTTTTAGTTTGAATTTCATGAGCTTTAGAGTTTTTGTGAGTTAAAAATTTTTTTCTTTGATATTTTTGTTTTGAGATTTTTTCAATATTTAATGAAAAAAATTTTTTTGACCTAAATATTAAAAAAAAAATTAATTTTTTTTTTCAAACTTGAATAGACTTTTGAGTTATATGGTCCGAGAAAAGAATCGAAACTTACTTTGAAAAATAAAACACACTTCAAAAATAAAGTGTTTTTTTCGAACGAAAAAAAAAACAAAAAAATTCTGAAACAAAATAAAAAAATGAGAATGAAAACAAAACAAAAAAACCGCGTGGAAAGCAGATGCTGGAAGGAAAAGGAAATGGCGAACAAAAGTTGCGCATGCGCGATCATCAATGTGGCACCAGATAATGGGGTCATATAACGTCATGGCGATAATGAGGTCACGATGACGTTAGGCCGATAAGGAGGTCAAATGGAGGCCACGGTCAGTGCGCATGTCAAAAAAATTCTGCCGCCCTGTGAGCTTCATTGGGCGGTTTTTATTGAGGCTACAGAGTTTGAAAAAAAGAAAAAAAAATAAGAAGAAAATGAAATTGAAATCTGAAAAATGAGAAAAAAAATGGAAATCGATATATGAAAATGAGGAAGCAGGAATGAAAGCAAGAAAAAGAAAAAAAAATAAAGATAAAAAAAAGATTAAAAAAAAAGAAAAGCAGAAAATTTTTAGAAAAAAAAAAACTAAACAAAATACAAACTGAAAAAACAAAAACAAAAAAAACAAAGACCAAAAAAGCCGAAGATAAAAAAAACTGAAAAAAACTATTTATACAGACTGGTGGTATATAGGTACACAAATTACTCCACCTCAGCGCTCTGACAGACTTCCCATGACATTGATTTCTGAAGGGGAAAATGGCTAAAAAAATAGAAAAAAAACTCATAAAAACGCCATGAAAAAATATGATTTAATCCGTTTTTTTTTTTTTTTTTTTTTTAGTTTTAGTTGAACCTGAAAAATAAAATATAATGTTTTTTTGGTTTATGAAGGGATGAGGGAGATGGAGGTGTCTTGAAAACCGCATAAAAATTGAAAATATGTTTTTTTATTGTATTTTGCAGAAATAATTTCCGAAAAAACCGAGAAAAAAACTGAACTTGATTTTTGATTTTCAACTTCAAAATAAATCCCGGTTCACATGAAAAATGTTTTTTTCCACGTGAAAGAGTTTTGGAGTTTTTTTCAAGCAAAAAAACTATTTTTTACGTCGAAAAAAACTCAGACAATTCGCAGATATATCTGAAGTCAGCGCAAAAATATATTTTGAATTTTTATTGAAAAAAAGTATGAAGCTTTATAAAACAAAATTTCGTGAAGGATGTTCGAAAAAACAACTTTTAAATCAAAAATGAAAATTATTCATAGAAAAAAAAAACAAAAAAAAACTGTTAATAAAACACAAAAAAAAAAAATTAAAATCTGAAATATTTATACTTGAATCTACATGAACAAACAAACGTACTTACAAACAAACAGAAAACCACGAAAACAAAGACACAAACACACAAAAAAAAACGAAAAAAAAAAACAAACAAAAAATTAAACAAACAACCAGCCAACCAACCAAACAACCAACCAACCAACCAAACAAACAACCAACCAACTAAACAAACAAACCAACGAACAATCAACCAACCAACCAAACAACCAAACAAACAACCAACCAACTAAACAAACAAACCAACGAACAACCAACCAAACAAACAAACAAACCACGAACAGCCCTTCACAATTCAACTTTTTCTTTCCACTTCCTTTCCTTGATCTCAGTGAGGCTTCGACAGTTAAACTTGCATTTGCCTTCCATTTTATTGTGTTCGTGTGTTTGTATGTTTTCGTGTGTTTGTGTGTTTTTCTGTGTGTTTGTATGTTTTCATGTGTTTTTGTGTTTTTCTGTGTTTGTATGTTTTCGTGTGTTCGTGTGTCTTCATGCGTTCGTGTGTTTTTGTGTGTTCGTATCTTTTTGTGTGTTTGTGTGTTTTCATGTGTGTTCGTGTGTCTTCATGTGTTTTTGTGTTTTTCTGTGTTTGTATGTTTTCGTGTGTTCGTGTGTCTTCATGCGTTCGTGTGTTTTCGTGTGTTCGTATCTTTTTGTGTGTTTGTGTGTTTTCATGTGTGTTCGTGTGTCTTCATGTGTTAGTGTGTTTTCGTGTGTTCATGTGTTTTTGTGTGTTTGTATGTTTTCATGTGTTCGTGTGTTTTTGTGTGTTCGTATGTTTTTGTGTCTTCTTGTGTTCGTGTTTTTCCAAATATTGAAAATTAAAATTTTATTTTCAATTATTAAAAATAATTAAAAATAATTTTTTAATTATTTTTTTTGGAATAAAGAGATTTTTTTTCTTTTTCACATTCATTCGTCTTCCATCAATCAAGGCCTTTAATCTTTTATTAAAAGGCTGAAAATCAATAATTTAATTTTTTTTTGTTTTTTTTTTTGTTTTTTTTGTTTTTTGTTTTTGTTTTTTTTTTTGTTTTTTTTTCTCGTTTTTCAATAATTTTTTTTCTCTTTTTTTAAATAATTTTATTTTGTTTTATTTTTGTTTATTTTTGTTTTTTATCTCGTTTTTTCAATATTTTTTTTGTTTTTTTGAATATTTTTTTTTGTTTGAAATTTTTTTAAAATGTTTTCTTTCTAGATAGATTTTTCTCCTTTTTTACATAATTTTCATGGTTAAATTTTTTATATTTTGTTTTTTATATTTTTCCAGTTCTTTCTTTGTTTTTATTTTCATTAATTTTTATCAAACCTTCGAGGTTTAATAGTTTTTCAATAAAAAAAACTATTTTTCTCACGTGACTTTGAGTTGTTGTTTTTAAATAAAAAAAAATAAATTTTAAACCAATCAAAAAAACCTTTTGAAAAAAAAAACTGACAAAACAAGTTTTTGAATCATTTATAAAAAAAAAACTCATCAAAGGATGGAAAAATATTGAAAACCCATTCAAAAACTAAACATTGAGTTGAAAAAAAAACTAAAACACAAAATACTTAACAATCAGGAAAAAACTGAAATCATCAAACAAAACTGAAAATTTTATTTTTTGGAAAAAACACTTATTCACTGAATAAAAATTAAAAAAAAAATTAAACATAAAACAACCTAGAAAAATAAATAATAAGAAAACATTGAAAAATTGAACAGAAAAAAACAAAAAAAATTGAAATGAAAAAAACAAAAGTTTAATTAAAAAATTGAAATAAAAAAAACAAAAGTTTAACTAAAAAAATGAAAACTCATAAATCAAAACGACTCATCAAAAATCTCATAAAGAAAACGCTTTGGAAGGGAGGAGGGTTATTGGTGGATTAGTTTTTCTGAGTTCTCCATAATTTTCAATTCGCCATAAAACAAAACATAAAAAAAACTAGAAAAATTATAAATTAAATTTTGATTTTTTTCCGAAAATAATACTTTAACGTTGAAAAGGTTTAATTGAAAATTCAAGAAATGAATCAATAATGAAAAAAACTTATAAAAAAACATTTTGATGGTTAATAAGTTTTTATTTAAGAAAAACAATTTTATATGAAAAAAAAACAATTTTTTATTAAAAAAAAAAATCTTTTTTTTTTTAAATTGAAAAAAAAAACATTTTTTTATTAAAAAAAAATAATAAAAAAAATAAAAATAGTAAAAAAATAGAAAAGTTTAATTTGATTTTAAGAAAACAATCTGCTGACGAATCTCCGCAAATGATTTTTTTTCTTTGAAGAGATCGTTTTGTTGCGCGTTGATGAGGTTTTAATTTGTTTATCTGCAAAAAAAACATTTTGATTCGGAAGAAAAATTTAAATAAAAAACGCGATAAACGTAATTAAAAATAAAGATGAAAAAATTTTAAAAAACTGAAAAAAACTGTTTTTTTGTTGTTGAAAAATGCTTGAAAAAATACATTCTGATGGTGATTTGTTTTGTTTGATTTTTGCTTTTCATTCCATTGAAAAAAAACTTGAAAACTTTTTTAAAAAAATATTTTGAAAAAATAATATCATTTTAAATAATTTTTCAAATTTAATTCAGAAATATTTTTCGCTGAATTTTAAAACTGAAAAAAACTGTTTTTTTGTTGTTGAAAAATGCTTGAAAAAATACATTCTGATGGTGATTTGTTTTGTTTGATTTTTGCTTTTCATTCCATTGAAAAAAAACTTGAAAACTTTTTTTAAAAAATATTTTGAAAAAATAATATCATTTTAAATAATTTTTCAAATTTAATTCAGAAATATTTTTCGCTGAATTTTAACTTTTACCAAAAAAATTGATTTTTTGTCAAATTCAAATAAATAATGTTTTTTTCTAAAATATTTTTTTTTCAGATAAAAAACCCGAATTTAAAAAATAAGTTTTCACGAAATTTGACGGAAAAAAAAACTCATCAAAAACTTCAAACAAATAATTGTAGACTCCTTTGAATACCTTCCACAAATTTTTTTCTTTTTTTTTCTAAATTTCAACTCAAAAAAATGTATAATTAGCAGGGTAAGATGAAATAGATGAAGAGAAGCTGGCGAGAAAAAAAGAAGAATGAAAAAAAGGGGTGAGGGAGCTTGGAAGGAAGGAGGGGAGGGGGAGGAAGGAGGGGTGGATGGAGGAGGAGGGGTGGGAGGGGGAGGAAGGAGGGGTGGATGGAGGAGGAGGGGTGGATGGAGGAGGAGGGGTGGATGGAGGAGGAGGGGTGGGTGGAGGAGGAGGGGTGGATGGAGGAGGAGGGGTGGGAAGGGGAGGAAGGAGGGGTGGATGGAGGAGGAGGGGTGGGAGGGGGAGGAAGGAGGGGTGGGAGGGGGAGGAAGGAGGGGTGGATGGAGGAGGAGGGGTGGGAGGGGGAGGAAGGAGGGGTGGATGGAGGAGGAGGGGTGGATGGAGGAGGAGGGGTGGATGGAGGAGGAGGGGTGGGTGGAGGAGGAGGGGTGGATGGAGGAGGAGGGGTGGGAAGGGGAGGAAGGAGGGGTGGATGGAGGAGGAGGGGTGGGAGGGGGAGGAAGGAGGGGTGGGAGGGGGAGGAGGGGTGGGAGGGGGAGGAAGGAGGGGTGGATTTTTCTCAGCATGAGTTATAAAATAGAGAAAAAATAAAAAATATAAATAATAAAAAAAGTAGGAAAAATCAAAAGATTTGAGGAAAAACAAAAGTTAAAAATATTTTGGCAAAAAAAATAAAATAAAAATGAAAAATAATTTTTTTGGACCTTTTCTTCATTCAACTTCCATCTTTCAGACAAGTCAAAGACGCCATGATGGTTTTGGAAGTCAAAGATAATAAATAGCTTAGCACGTTTAGCTTCCGTTTCCTGTAGTCTCTGAAAGTGCCATTAGTCACCGTCTCACGTCATCTTGAAGCCCTTTCCGTGCCTTGATCAATCGCTTGTGGCTGCTTGTGGCTGCTTGTGGCTAGAGGTGGTTGAGTGTAGCTGGGAGTGGTTGGTGTGTAGCTGGGGGTGGTTGGATGTGGTTGGGTGTGGTTGGGTGTGGTTGAGTGCGATTGGGTGTTGTTAGGTGTGGTTAGGTGTGGTTGGGTGTTATTGCCTTGCGTTTTTTTATAGAAAAACTTTTTCGTGTGTTGTCACAAATTTTATTGAACTACCACCACCACCACCACCACCACCACCACCACCACCACCACCACCACCACCACCACCACCACCACCACCACCACCACCACCACCACCACCACCACCACCACCACCACCACCACCACCACCACCACCACCACCACCACCACTACCACCATTACCACCACCACCACCACCACCACCACCACCACCACCACCACCAGCATCACCACCGTATCCACAATTTTTATTGAAAAGACACAAAATTTTCTTCCTTTTATGTGTGAAAATAAAAAGCTCATAGAATTATGCACGAGACATTTGCATGGGAGATAATCATACAAACAAATAACCATACAAACATACAAGCATACAAGCATACAAGCATACAAGCATACAAGCATACAAGCATACAGACATACAAGCATACAAGCATACAAGCATACAGACATACAAGCATACAAACATACAGACATACAAGCATACAAACATACAAGCATACAAACATACAAGCATACAAGCATACAGACATACAAGCATACAAGCATACAGACATACAAGCATACAAGCATACAAGCATACAAGAATACAAACATACCAGCATACAATACTGAACTATTGCATGATGATACCCAAATATTATTAGCAATAATAATTGTCCGTATGTATTGCAAGGTATTGTCCGAAATATTTTATTGAATACTCAAAACATTAGCTAAACAATTTTGACGAAAAATAAGAAGACAATACGATACAATAAAATACAATACTATAAAATACAATACGATACAATAAAATACAATACTATAAAATACATTACGATACAATACAATACAATACGATACAATATAATACAATACGATACAATACAATACAATACAATACAATACATGACGATGCGAAAAAATAAAATTTATTACAAATATAATAAAATAAAACACAAAACAAAAAATACAATACAAACACGAATATTATTATAGTGGCATTAACCCGAAGAGTGAATCCGATTGAGGGAATGAGCGATGGATGAAAGTGAGGTAAAAAATGAAAAAAAATTTTTTTCTTATCAAAAACACAACACAACTTTCAGAAAACACAAATTTTTTTTTTTGAAAAATTAACAAAATAAACAAACAACAATGAAAAAGGTACAAACAAATGAACACAAACAAAAACCTATGAAAACATACAAAAACATACAAACAGATGGATAAAAAAAATAACCTATAAAAACATAAAAACACATACAAACACATAAAAACACATACAAACACAAAACTACATACAAACACATACAAACACATAAAACTACATACAAACACATATAAACCCATACAAACACATACAAACACATACAAACACATAAAAACACACATACAGTCACGCATAAACACATACACTCCATAAAACCACACACAAACACATAAAACAGACGAGAAATCGATGGTAATGTATGCAGTGTTTTTGGTTCTTATCACGTGGTGAGGTTGTTTGTAAAAAAGGCGAAAACTTAAATAAAAAAACAAAAAATGAAATAAAAAACAAAAAATTGAATAAAAAAAACAAAAAAATGAAATAAAATGAAATAAAAAAAACTCTGAATACTGAAATATATCATGATATGAAAATAAAAACAATTTTAAAAATTAATTTATAAAAAAATAAGAGAAAAAAAAAGTTTAAAATTGAAAAATTGAAAAAAAGAAAAAAAAAACTGTAAATATGATTTTTAATTTATGAATTATGGAAATGGAATGATGAATATTGCCCATCCTTTTCCTTTTCCGCTTTTTCTCCACTATTTTCCGTTTTTATTTCTACAAAAAAATAAATTAATTCAATTTTTGATTTTAAGCATTTTATTCAATAACCCGTCTATTTTTTCATCCATCAATCCATCAATCTATCCATTAATTAATCCATCCCTCCATCCATCCATCCATCCATCCCTCCATCCATCCATTCATTCATTCATTCATTCATTAGTTTATCCATCCATCCATCCAATCTTCCATCCATCCATTCATTCATTGGTTCATTCATTTTTACCTTCTTCTTCCTTTCAAGTCTCCCCATCCATCATCCATCATTCTTTTCATCCATTATTAATTTATCCATCATCCATCATTCGGTTCATCCACAATTCATTCATCTTTCATCCGTAATTCATCCATCCTTCATCTATCCATTCTTCAAACGTCCATCTTTTATCCATCCCTCCTTCACTCGTGCTTGCATTCCGACTTCTCAAATGTTCAGTTAAAGACCACAAACAAGAACATCAATTTTGGGACTTTTATTCGACACACGTCCAAAAAAATTCAATTAGTTACGAAAAATAACTAACTTGAACAATTAAATAAAATCCATAATTAATTAATTAATTAATTAATTAATTAATTAAAGGTAATCAATAATCAGTTACAGTTAATTAATTAATTAGTTAAAGTTAATTAATAATTAATTACAGTTAATTAATAATTAATTAACTTAATTAATTAAAGTTGATTAATAATAATCCATTCAATTATTCAACTAACAAGAGCGATTTTGAACCGTGTGTACTCAGCGCTATACAAATGATTAGATTAACATTATATTTCGAAACATTGGCGAAGATTTTATGGATTCAAAGTCAAGCCACAACGTCTGTTTTTTGCCGCCTTTTACGAGTAGTGGCCTCAAAACTCTACGGGGTTAATGCCACTATAATAATATTCGTGTTTGTATTGTATTGTATTGTAGTGTATTGTACTGTATTGTATTGTATTATATTGTATTGTTTTGTATTGTTTTGTATTGTAGTGTATTGTAGTGTATTGTAGTGTATTGTATTGTATTGTATTGTATTGTATTGTAGTGTATTGTATTGTATTGTATTTTATTGTAGTGTATTGTATTGTATTGTATTGTATTGTAATGTATTGTATTGTATTGTATTGTATTGTATTGTATTGTATTGTATTGTATTGTATAGTATTTAACAACCCAAATTTGAGCTTAGCCGGGAGTCGGAGCTTGAGCCTCGGGTTCTACTGCACAGTCTACTACTAGACTACGAAAAAATAATCCATTTAACATTTCCCATTCATCATTAATCCATTCATATAATCATCCATCCATTCATCCATCCATCCATCCATCCATCCATCCATCCATCCATCCATCCATCCATCCATCCATCCATCCATCCATCCATCCATCCATCTATCCGTCCATCAAGTCATCCAT